>CM031948.1:10348445-10350945 GCA_018749465.1 Paracanthobrama guichenoti | reverse complement strand
CTTACTGTAGAATATTTACTCACTATGCTGTAAAAACATTACGTTTGCTGAACTCGCTCACCTTCCGATCGCAACCACATATACCGGAGTGTATTCGCTCTCTCTGGCTCTAGAATTCGTCAGGATCTCTTGTACCCGTTCCTTTCCATCTTCTGCTTCGTTTCTGTTTTTACTGTGTGCCTTTTTACAAACATCTCCTTCCTCTTTCTTTTTTTTATTCTGCTCCGTCTTAAGTGTCCAATCATTTTTCTAGAATTTTATAGGTTTAATGCACAGCTACTCACAAGTCTTCTGACTTTTGGTCTGTACAGGAGTTATTTAGAACAGCTCGGCTCTTCATACTGTTTCTAGATCAGCATAAGCAGCTCCGCTCTGCCTTTTCCCCCTTTGGTCCCTCTGCTGGCAAACTGATCTCGGGTCAGATTCACCTGTGCATTCTTTCAACACAGTGCCGTACACTTCAATCTGATCAGGTAGGCAGGTTGAATAAACACTCACTCACCAAAGCGAAAAACCCGGACCACACAGGCAGGGTTTAGTGCCTGGACATTAGTTCGCCTACATTTTACAGTAAGAATTGCTCTGATTCCACTATAAATCTCAAGAACATAGAGCGTTAGATTGGAATTGAGAAATGGATTGCTCTCAACAAGAAAGTTGAAACTGTAAGTGCACTTCCAGTGAACACAACACAACCTGGATCCTTTCTGCTGATGTTTTCCATGCCAGAGGTCTGATGTTGTTCTCATCAGAGGTTCTCACTCTAATGTATTTCTGCAGGTTCCAGAATGTGCAGAATTTCACAGATCGTAACAATACTCAGCACTTGACAGCACTTAACGGTTTGCCTATAAATTAACCTCGCTATCCCACGATGCCTTGGGACTTGTCAAGCACTTGGTTACACACTCTCTGCTAGTGCACGCTCCTGGATATTTAAGTGAGCAGTCACGTTGCTGTTCAAGATCTCTCCTCCACATAGTGCTGTAGTGCCTGCCTTCAGATGTAGGTGAATACATACTTTTTGGGGGTTACCCTTGCTTCCTCCCATAATCCATTGGGTTTGTTTTCTTTATACCTTGTGTCACAAACTGCCGTTCTTAATTCGAAGTTTATTTATTTCCCCTCTCTCATAAATATGACAGTATGGTACTTGTAATTTAACATACACGTATGTTAATGTAATAGTCATATAATGGAAACACAAATATTTAAAATTCAAGCAGTGATCACATATCTCTTGCTTAGTGACATGAGAATAAGAATAAAAATAAGCACCGTACTTACAGGCCGTTTGCACAGGACACGCTCTTGTGTAAATCTGTAAATTGTGGGGCAATTTTACACGTGGGTCAATGACATTTATGCCATATTTTTTTCAAAAATACATATTAAAATGCTGCATATATAGATTACATCAACACATACTCTGATTAGCATATTTTTAATTTCTGAATTATTAGCCATGTGATGTGGGCCCGCTGTTGCCAACCTTGGGTTGCTGTGGCAGTATTTGAAGGAATTTCTCTGCACCCAGTGTAATGAGCAAAATTTTTGCTCTGTAGAGGTTTTTAAAGTGCCAGTTCGTAGAACTAACTTGCTTACTAAAATTTAATTTTTAGGGCATAATATCAAATATGTCAGGGTGATTACAACTAACCTGATATCATAATGGTGAATAACGCCGCATTTTTAATATTTCAAGTCAACAAATCAGGAAAGGATTTCATATAGAGGACCTCTGCACAATCATGACTGCGTGCCAAGGTCAAGAAGTCTCTTAAAATATGAGATAATTTATGACAATGCCTATTTTTATGACAGGTTAGTTCAGGTAGTAAAATGTGTTATAAAAATATAAAATTTTAAAATGTATTCTTACATACTCAAGGAATGTTATTGGTTACACCATGTTAAGAGTCATTAAACACTTAACTATATGAAACCAACATGAATACAAAAATAACATTTTTAACAATCATGGGACGCTATTATTTGTCATTGACCCATGTGTCTACGGATCATTGTTAGTTTTAAAACAATGAACCAATGAACCTGTCTAAACGCATTCTGGTCAAATGGGATCTGTCGTCTTGTTTCAACACCAGAACGTGTCCTGTGAACCCCAGGCCAATAGATTGTGATGACATGAGAGAAACTAGCTTTGCTGTCAGTAGGTACAGTAGGTACAGTTATAGTAACGGGACTCAGATGGTATGATTACACTCCAAGCAAACGTTTACAGTTTTGTTTTCTGTTGGTGACTAAGCAAGTCTACCTCCAATGTGTAGAGTTACTTTGGAATGATTTCATGCGGCTGTTCCAGATCATGATGGGAACGAAAAACATGGAAGACCTGCTCACACAATAGACCAACTGTATTAGCAGTATCCGAGTCCAAACTTGACTTAGTCATTTAAAAAGGGGCAGGCCCACTTTGTAAGCCCCATGCAGCTCTTTATTTCTGTTGGATTTCTTTTATTAGCCATGTGATGTGGGC
>CM031948.1:9853445-10343445 GCA_018749465.1 Paracanthobrama guichenoti | reverse complement strand
GGCCGGTACTGATTGTCCGTCCAGCAGAAGATGTTTGTGAAACATGTTTTTGAAAGTGAAACCTGAGAGGATTCTGTCCCTCCAATGAAAGTACAGGTCACCAAAAATTAGAAGATACAAAAGAAAAAAAACTATAAAGGCATCTTAAAATGAATCCATATGATTTGAGCAGTTTAATCCAATTCTTGTGAAGAGATACGATTGCTTTATATGATGATCTAATTTAGGCTTTTATTTACATTTAAACAATGATTGACGCACATACATACATACACTCTTAAAATAATGATTCCAAATGGAGGTTTTCACAGCGATGCCATAAAAGAAACATTTTTGGTTCCCCAAAGAACCATTTATTGAACAGTTCTTAAAATAACCATTTTTATAGTGTGTGTGTGAAGAAAACTTTAATAATCTGAAGATCCTTTTTTCCACTTTAAAGAACTAGCGCACATCACATATGGTTAACATGGGAGCTCAAACATGCACGTGTTTATGTGATGTGCTTATGTATGTGTGTTTATATGTGAATAATAGCCCAAATTATATTTGTTTATCATATAAAGTGATCGTACCTTTTCACAAGACTTGGATGAAACCGCTCGATTCATATAGATTCCTTTTACAGCACCTTTGACCTTTTTGGATCTTCTAAGTTTTGGCTAACTGGACTTTCAGTGAAGGACAGAAACCTGTCAGGTTTCATTACAAATATCTTAATTAGTGTTTTGAAGATTATACGGGACACCTGGCAAAATGCGGCGCCAGGTGCGGCAAGTGTTTTTTGCTAGTTTCAGCCCTTACGCAGTTATCATTTTCACGTCCAGCACCACGTTGTTTAAAGGGCATCTGTTCGCCCCAAACGAGGTGTGTTCAGGCGCATTGTTGGCGCGTTGATATTTTGAGGCAACTGATAACGTCTGTGCCATTGATCAACAAAAACCTGCTCTAAAGTCAATGACGCAATATATATATTTTTTGTTATTTAAAGAGCATGTTAATAATATGCGCCTATAGGCGGGTCCACGACGCACCTACACTCTGCTTGTTACACACACAGGGACACGCAGCAGCACACACACATTTTTAATTATAAAAATAAAAGGATTACTCTCTGGAGAAGTGTTCAGTCTTTCTGCTGGCAAATTCCGGCATGTAAATAGAGTCCACATTACGAGACTAAGTACAACCCTATTAGACCATGCACCGACCTTTTTTCCCGTCGTTAAACTACCAAAAGTGGATTCAGACATGCCCTAAGTGCAGTTGTGCCATGTGCTTTAGACCATGAGCTTAGATCGTTAAAATAGGGCCCAAAGTCTTGTGTTTGGAAAAAAATTAGGGTGATTTTTAAATTGACAGAATTTTCATTTTCATTTTAAATTTCATAATTTACCTTATCCCTTTGAAGGTAAAGTAGCAAAGAAAAGGCAAAAATAAATGTATTTTAAAATGTTTTCAAACATTCCCCTTGCCTGCTATTGGTTGACATAGTTATCCACACACCATGGGTAAAGCCATTGTTGCTATGTGAGGCGTTCTTTTTTTTTTTTTTTTTTTTTTCATTCTTCCTATGAATGAAAGACCTCATAGAGGCACTCCATTGTCTGTAATATTTGAAGGCCTGACACACCTAGTTTCTGTATATTACATTTCAGGGATCCAGACAGGTAATCGATTTATTAATTTAAAATAGTTTTTGTTAATTTATAGCCTATTCATTATAAAAATGTCCTTGCAGTTTAAAGATTTAATTATTTAGAGGATTATTATTACAAGTTATTTATTTACAAGATTTACAGGACTTTTCCAGGTGTATAAATCACACTTTTTAAATGAGCTCATATATTTAGTTTTTTTTTTGTGTGTGTATTTTTATGCTTGTTTTGTCTTTAAAACAAGCATTATGCCTCATACAGTATTTATTTAACCTTAGATTACTTCAGGGGGATTATCCCTGTATTATCTATAGCTAAATAGCTAAATGTGTATGATAAATAATTGACGATATACGCACACAATCTATTATGCAGGTAGAGCACACGCGCCTGTATGGTCCGATCTGGCGCTCACACTTTGGGCCGTTTGATGTGGTAAATGTGGCGACGGCAGAACTGATTGCACAGGTGATCCGACAGGAGGGCCGGTACCCAGTGCGTACTGATCTGCCTCACTGGAAGGAATACAGAGACATGAGAGGACAAGCATATGGGATTCATGTAGAGTAAGTCCATTTTTTCTTGGAACACAAAAGGAGAATGGATCTTTCAAGATAAAAAAAAATAAATAAAAAAAAATGCAAAGACACCATGCACCGCATCCTCCAAGCGATACAATACCTGCAAAAAGCTCTTTTATGGCTTGAGAAGATTTTTGTCATTCCTACGATATATTGAAACATATGGCCAGAATATTCTTTAAAAAAAAAATCACATTTTGTGTTCCATGAAAGAAAGTAGGGCATATGAGTTTGGAATGACACTAATAGTAAATTATGACAAAAGTTTTATTTTTTGGGGTGAGTATTCAGAGTAAGATGTTAAAAACACATTAAATTGATCAAAAGTGGCAGTAAAAAAAAAAAAGATTTTTATTTCAAATAAATGTTATTCTTTTTAACTTTTCTATTAATCAAAGAAACCTGAAAAAAAAAAAAATCACAATTTGTATCACAGCTTCCACAAAAATATTAAAGGAACACCACTTTTTTTGAAAATAGGCTCATTTTCCAACCCCCCTAGAGTTAAACAGTTGAGTTTAACCCCAGTTTTTTTTTAAGCCAATACGGAAGTGACTTAAACTGCAATTCATCGACTGGCCACTAGAGACAGGCTCCAGAAGGGAGCAGAATCTCATTGAGCCCAACTTTACAGCAGAAAAAAAACCATGTTTACAGTTTGAGAGTATTGGGTAAACGCCTATACAGCCTTTATTTTAGATAAATTAAAATTAAGAGATTTAATATTTAGACTTTTGCGTATTATAACCTGGATGTGGTAAATAACTACAGTTAGATCCAAAAGATAGTTTTAGCAACAAAGCTCAGATGCTACAGAACATTGTTAGCTTACTAGCTGTGTAAAACTGTGTGCTGCACTAATATATTGCGTCACAGGCATTACTAGCTTGTACTTTTAAACCCATTATATTATATTATTTACAGTTTATTGATGTTCTGTGGTTTTACACTGCTGTAATTTTTTAAAAACTTCATATTATTGTAAGGTGAGCTTAAAGGGTCACTACTATGAAAATCACAGCTTCAGTGTGACATCAATAAGAAAGTGTAATTTCATAGATATTTTCTATAATAGCTGTTCATATTAAAATATGTATGAATACATGACCTAGATTATTTATTTAGCAAAATTGTCCTTTTAAATTGATAAATGTAATATTTATTAATTAAAAAAGTTTTGCTGTTCCAATAAAGCTTAGTGTGCTCCCTTTGCTCATCCATATTTTTGAACGTCTGTGTAAATACTTCATAAACAGACTTTAAATATTAACTTCAAGTTAACCTTTATAAAATTATTCTTTACAAATGTTGTTTAAATTAAACACGAATTTTCCCCAAAATCATGTTGTGAGCTTAATGGAAACGGGGGTGTGCTTAAAGGGTACAAACATGTACCCATTAAGCACAGCCAGACTTTTTGCATTTAATGATGTATATCCTAATTTAAATGCATTTGTCACTTAAAATAAAATATTATTGTGTGAGAGATTAATATTTTATTTTAACATAACTTCTTGAACTCAAACCAGTACCCTGTGCACTAAAACATCTCAATGTAGATTTTGGTGAGCTTAATAGGTTCGTTTGCCCTAGTTCCAAGCCATATCGGCCTAGAAAATCACAACTTTTAATTTTCCGTCATATTAGTACACAAAGTTTTAAATAGGAAAAATATCACAACTCTTTGGTCATTTTTGAGCGAGATGCTAACGGTCTAATCAGATTCAGTGAATTTTGCTAAGCTATGCTAAAAGTGCTACCGCCAGATCCGGAGATCGGCTGAATGCATTAAAAAATGGTAAAACTCAACTGTTTAACTCTAGGGGAGTTGGAAAATGAGCCTATTTACAAAAAAAGTGGAGTGTTCCTTTAAGCAGCACAATTGTTTTCAACATTGATAATAAGAAATGTTTATTGAGCAGCAATTCAGCATGATTTCTGAAGGATCACGTGACACTGAAGACTGGAGTAATGATGCTGAAAATTCAGCTTTACCATCACAGGAATAAATTATATTTAAAAATATATTAAAACAGTTATTTTAAATTGTAATAACATTTCACAACATTTTTACTGTATTTTTGATCCAATAAATACAGCTTTTATGAGACTTCTTTCAAAAACATTTTTTAAATTTTACCGACCCTAACTTCTGAAGGGTTGCATATTCCTTTAATGCCTATATTTAAAAAATAACTTTTTTTGTATGCATTTCAGCACAGGCCCTGAGTGGTATCGCATTCGTAGGGCTCTGAACCCTAAGATGCTTAAATTGAAGGAAGTAACAGCATATGCACCCATCATTCACGAGGTTGTGTCCGATCTCCTACAGCGCGTGGAAATCCTGCGTCTGCGCAGTGAAGACCAGGTTACGGTCAATGACCTCGCCTCTGAGCTCTACAAATTTGGCTTTGAGGGTTTGTATGGATGTAGAAGGGTTATAATCTCCTGCAGCTATTCACAGTGACATATGAGCAAACAGCAGCATAGTGTTTTGTCTTTCTCACTATCCAGGAATCTCCTCGATCCTGTTCGAAACAAGGTTAGGCTGTTTACAAGAGGAAATTCCAACCGAAACTTTGCGGTTCATATCTGCCGTTAATGACATGTTGGCACTCTCGGAGACGGTTCTTTTTTTCCCTCGCTGGACCCGTCACATCTTCCCATTTTGGAAACGGTTTGTCCAGGCTTGGGATGACTTGTATGACGTAGGTATGCTAAAGTTCAGTGTCTGCATTAGGAAATGGGGATGCACAATATACAGTGTATATGAAAAGTCTGCACACCCCTGTTAAAACAGCTGGTTTTGTGATGTAAAAAATGAAACAAAGATAAATAATATCATAATTTTTGCATGTTTAATGTGAAAAATACAACCTATGCAATGCAACTGAAAAACCTGGAAAAATTCAGATATACTTGAAAAAACTCTGAAAAAAAATGTATCTTTATTTCTTTTTTCCTCACAAAATCTAAACAAAATGCATTTTGATTGCCGGTATCTAACTAGTTTTTGATCATAAAAATCTGTTGTTTAAAATTTCAATCATAATGTTGCGATGCTTAGCATTTAAAACTATACATTTTATTTAAGTGTTTTTTATTAGATTTTATTTTGTATATTTAATATTGGCTAATATTTGGCTTTATTAGCCAAACTCCATCCATCCAATAATATTTTTTAATACTTTTTGTGTTGATACAATAATATTTTTAACACACACACACACACACACACACACACACACACACACACACACACACACACACACACACACACACACACACACACACACACACACACACACACACACACACATATATATATAGTCAAACCAGAAATTATTCAGACAACAGATAATGATTTTTACTAGTGGGTGCAGGACACTATAGTTTGTTTATGTAAGTGAGGATAGCAAAATAAAGTAAACTATGACATATTATACCCACAAATTCTTCATACCAATAAAATTGATAAACATTTGGTACCAAAATTATTCAGACACTTTGACCTGTGCATGTTTTGTTTAAGTGTTTTTTTTCTTTAATTGCTAATGCGACCTTTTAAACCACAGACTGAACAAAGTCAAGCATTGCTTGGGAACTGGTTGACCTAAATTGGTATTGTGTTCTTATATTTAACAGCTGACAGCTGATTGGTTGATTGTAATCCATTACATACCTTTATATCAAAGTTATCTGACATTATCAAGATGAATTTGTTCTGACACAGTTTAACTCTGAGTTCTTGTTATATATATATATATATATATATATATATATATATATATATATATATATATATATATATATATATATATATATATATATATATATATATATATATATATATATATGTATATATGTATGTATGTATGTATGTATGTATGTATGTTTTTTATTTTTTACCAATTTCTGTGCAACCCCTATTCTGACTGTGTCTGTTGTACTTTTGTCCAGCCCGACATCTGATTGATAAGAAGGTGAAGGAGATACATGATCAGGTAGAGCGTGGAGAGGAAGTGGAGGGCATGTATCTCACCTATCTGTTGTCCAGCAATAAACTCAGCTTAGGAGAAGTGTACATCAGCCTCACTGAACTTCTGCTGGGAGGCGTGGATACAGTAAGAACGTTTATTTTCATCTGGAACCAGTCAGAGGGGAAGTAGATTAAACAATGTGATTTGCTATTAGTCATAAGTTTTATTCAGAAGAGGATTTATTATTTAGAAGTCAATTACGTTACAGAAACAATGTCCTACACCACTGGTTCAGTTGTTGTGTTAAGCGAGTGTTTTCTATATGTACCTTCCAAAAACAAGAGAGAAAGAGAGTTCATGTGAAAGGAAGGAACAAGAGACAAACATATAGGCATAAACTTACATGAAACTATTTATTAAAGGGGTCATGGCTTTTTAAAAATGTTTTATGCTGTTGTCTGAGGTCAACATGACGTTCACATGGTTTTTACATTAAAAAAAACATCACAATGAATAAGTAATAGGCTATTATTTATAGGCAAAACTGCACACAAATCAGCATGACCAGAACTTCTGCGATTTGTATTTTTCCTTCAAATAACAAGTCAAGAGAGTGAACAACGCACATCAAGAAAGGAGTTTTATTTCATTATTTAAGATAGCCTGTTGAGCAGGCCGGTGATACATTTTGGTAGCCCGACTGGAAAACACATTAGACTTTTATTTCATTTAAATGATATTGTCTGCAAGTACAGTTCTTAAAAATATACTGTTAAGATTTGAAGTACACTACAAGTGGACAATAAGGTGGTTTGTCTGAGGAAGGGAAGCCCTGAATGATTAGGGTCCACCAGACTCAGATTTCTTAGTGGTATTCAAGCATTTGCAAACACGAACTTCACTTTTAGAACCCATCTTTGTAGATACTTTTAATCAGTTGGGGTCAAGGTGAGTTCAGACAGTGTCTTTGTTGAGTAACCACTGGTGTAATTCATCACATTAACTATGTAAACTATGTATGAATGTTTTATAAACCAGAATGTGTTGACCATCCCTAACTGATACAATAATGACCTTAACATGGTGTACTATGTTCCTAATCTCTGTGTCAAGGCCTGTCAAGGCTACTGTTTATCACATTTCCAGAGCGATCAGATAAATTGTGTCCCACTTTTAGCAACAGACAGGATAACCTGCTAGATAGTATTCTTTGCTGATGTCTTGACCCGTTTCAGTGACACACAGATGAGGATTTAGGGTATGTTTACATGACTGATGTACTAAAAATGGAAAAGTTTTTCCTTTGTGTTTTTTGCATACAGACGACAACTTTGACAAAATGACTCCTGTTCAAAACGGATCACAATTAAAAACGCTGTATTATGCATGCCAGGCTAGGCCAGTAGTTGGTGATGTCACTTTGTAAAGAAATACGTGCCTATAGACTGAACTTGTATTGCATTCACATGATGCCAGCGTTTTTACAAGTTTGTGTTTTTGTAGTTTACATGGAGACCATAACGTTAGTTTTCAAAAACTTGCACTTTGAAACACATTTTCAGGCCCCCAAAATGATGTTTTTGTGCAAATGAACTCCCAAAATGGATAAAAAGTTTTCAGTTTTTAGGTGAAAACGGTGTAGTGTAAAGAGAGCCCTCTAGCCCCTCCCCCCAACCTCTGGGCATAATTAACTTATGAACTTATTAACTTATATTAGCCAGTCAGGTGTCTCTGTCATAACATCAGCTAAGATCTGTGAATGCTTTATTTGATAAGATATTTGACAGTGTTTTTTTTTTCTTTGTCCTTGACAGACGTCTAACACACTATCATGGACCTTGTACCACCTTGCACGTGATGCAGGGGCACAGAACCGCCTCTATAACGAGATCACATCTGTTTGTCCTAATAAAGAGCAGCCGAATGCAGAACACCTGACCAGGATGCCCTACATGAAGGCTGTCATCAAAGAAACTCTCAGGTAGGGAAATACGCATTAGGCCACCCCCAAACACTTTCAGTAGGAAACAACAGTAATTTATTGTCCGTGCATCTTGAAAGGGGTGAAAGGTGTTTTCTCTACACAGTTTATGCTGTGCACAATAACCTTTGCTCAGCCCTTATTTAAACAGTCCAACTCACATCAGTAATCTCCGCAGTGACTAATCACAGAGACGACTTCTGGAGAAACAATGAACTCGCAATGATCTTGATCACATCAACTTAATATCTTAATATACACATTCAACACATTCAAGTGTTGATAAAAAAAAAAAAATCATTAAGCTAGAATAAAACAGCTTTTTTTTAATATAAGAGCAGAGGGTCTGTTTTTTCTTTTGATGTATTGCATGTTCAGATATTCATGCAACAAAATATTCTGGTGCCATGAAACTTTTGTGAAAATGATAAAAAGAATGCTGGTGGTAGCAGGAAACTTTTTTCAAAAGCTCTGGCAGGGAAAGAGTTAATAGCCAGTCTCATAAATTACAGCACTAAAAAAAACAGCCCTAAAGCAGTTGGAAAGGAAATGTCGGGAAATTGTTTATCTTGGAAAGATGCCTTGTAGAGAGATTTCCAGAGGAATTCTGGATTCATTTTGTAGCTGCAGTTGTAAGCTTTTACAATTGTCTTGTTAAAAATAGTGATATATGTTATCACTGTACTTGAATCTATAATATAAAGGTAAAATACACTATATTGCCAAAAGTTTTGTGACACCTGCCTTTACATGCACATAAACTTTAATGACATCCCATTCTTAATCCATAAGGTTTAATATGGAGTTGGCTCACCCTTTGCAGCTATAACAGCTTTAACTCTTCTGGGAAGGTTTAGGAGTGTGTTTATGGGAATTTTTGACCATTCTTCTAGAAGCACATTTGTGAGGTCAGACGCACTGATGCACTGGCTCACAGTGTCTGCTCTATTTCATCCCAAAGTTGTTCTATCGGGTTGAGGTCAGGACTGTGTGCAGGCCAGTCAATTTCCTCCAAACAAAACTCGCTCATCCATGTCTTTATGAACCTTGCTTTGTGCTCTGGTACGCAGTCATGTTGGAACAGGAAGGGGCCATCCCCAAACTATTCCCACAAAGTTGGGAGCATGAAATAGTCCAAAATTGTTTCTACTTTGTTATAATACCACTAACAGTTGACTGTGGGATATTTAGTAGTGAGGAAATTTCACAAATGGACTTATTGCACAGGTGGCAACCTATCACAGTACCACTCTTGAATTCACTGAGCTCCTAAGAGCGACCCATCCTTTCACAAATGTTTGTAGAAGCAGTCTGCATGCCTAGGTGCTTGATTTTTATACACCTGTGGCCATGGAAGTGATTGGAACACCTGAATTAAATGATTTGGAGGGGTGTCCCAATACGTTTGGCTAAATAGTGTATATATCACCACTTTAATTTAAAGATTACAGAGCCCCACACATGACATGCAAGAAAAAAAGTAAATTGTGTGCACGATTTACTAATAATTTCCATCGATTTATAAATCTTGCGCACGATTTAGCAAATCAAAGGAACAAATTATTAAATTGTGTGCATGATTTATAAATCGTGGGAGCAAATTATTAAATCATGCGCACAATTTGGCCTACTTTTTTCCCCCTGAATGTCATGTGCAGGGTTCTGTAAAGATAACATGTTGCAAATACATTTTTATTTATTTTATGCAGTATTTACAACACTAGAAAATTTCAAAAACTTGATTAAATTATTTAAATGCATATTTGCTGCATATGTCAGCAGGTTTATGACAAAGTATTATAGCGTTCATAATAAAAGTCTTGACACCATCAAAATAAAAGTCAAACATTTCTAACACTTATGCCAAAAAAGGATCCTTTTGAAAAGTTTTCAAAAAACAGTTGTCGTCGTAGTTGGGAAAACTTCTATAGTCGTGAACTCATTTGCCCTAATAGCAAAACAAAAAAACAATCTCTTTGACTTTACAAGAGGAAAAGTTTTTCAAATTGTTCAAATCTGCCGGCTCTGTATTGGCCGACGCTGTTCACATGAGCACCATGCGTGTGATGCTGATGCAGGAGCTGGACAATACAGAACGGTTCTGACGTAGAACCCGGAAGTGCTGCGCTGCGGTTACAACGTACACAGCGTTGGAAACTGACACAGAAGAAAAGAAATTGCACTGAATTGCACGGTCTACCTTGGAAATGTGCTGCTAAAACTTTTCCGGTTGTACTGAAATGTTCAGTGATCTTGTTAAAAATAAACTTCAATTACAGGATGCTAAGTTACAAATTTAATTTCTCACAATATGATGCATTTTTAATCATAGAATGTATCCTGTTGTCCCTGGTAATGGACGTCTGACTGTGGATTCGGAAGTAATTGTGGATAATTATTGGTTCCCTAAGAAGGTACTCACACATACACACACAGCTCAAAATATTCAATCTCTCATTAAATATCTCCATATAGTTAAACATCTAATAGCTTAACTCCAGTCTTCATGTGTTTTCTCTTTCTTTCTCCTCACAGACACAGTTCCATCTCTGTCATTACGCTGTTAGTCACGATGAGAATAATTTCCCTGATCCGGAGTGTTTTGTTCCAGACCGTTGGTTGAGGGGCAGCCCGTCTCGCTCTCAGCATCACCCCTACAGTTCAGTCCCATTTGGGGTTGGTGTGCGAGCCTGTGTTGGGAAGAGGGTAGCTGAGCTGGAGATGTACTTTGCTCTGTGTAGAGTAAGTATGACGCTTTCACACTATCTCCAGTTTCAATTTCACACCCATTAGTCAAAATATTCTGTTAGAGCAAGAACACTTGCTTTGTAGGGCTGGGATGAAAATATCAATTAATCGATTTGAATCTATCTTCACATTAGTGCGCCTGCCATCCAATAATCACAATAAGCTTTCTGTTTTATTACTTTTGATATCAAGTCTCAGCATTCAAATTGTGACAAATCGCTGTAGTCAGCTTGCCAACAATGTCACATAACCTTACATTTACCTCAGGAAAGAATTCAATGTTCAAAGCTCAGCTAGAACAAATAACCCTGTTACATTCACTGTCATGAAATGTTTACAACAGCCACGGTTTAAATGTTTATATTTCAACAACGAACTGGAGTAACTTCAAACTTTTCACTTAATATCTTATTTTAAGTTGATGTTTAATCTTCAGTCACCTCATCATATTATCGTTATCACTCTCTCTCTCTTAGTAATTTAACCCTTGACCTTTTTACCCCACAGCTGATGCAACATTATGAGGTCAGAACGAAGGAGGGGTCCCCATCGGTACAGCCCAAAACCCGAACACTGCTCATTCCCTCCAAACCCATTAACCTGCAGTTCATCCCTCGAGCTTGACACTAGCCATCTCCTGTGACTCTCTTTTTCTAATCAAAATGAGTACTCCTAATTCAAATAATTTTGCTTTAAATGCCCGAGGGTCTCTACCCACAAACCAGTTTCTGTGAAATGCTGTGTGAGGTAATCTAGGGTAGAAGGTTAAAGTAGGCCAGCATTCAAAATAAATATCAACTGAGCTGAAATATTATAACAGATAATTACAGCTGAGGTATTTGCATCGTCTGTCAGAAATCTTGGGAGTAACCTTTGATGAACAGCTGAACTTCAAAGAGCACATTTCAAAGAAAGCTTGTCATGCAGGTTTGCGCTGCACAACATCAGGAAGATCAGACCTTTTTTCTGGTCCAGGCCCAGGTCATTTCTAGGCTAGATTACTGCAATGCTCTTCTGGCTGAACTTCCATCATGTGCAGTCAAACCTCTACAAATGATTCCGATACATTTCTTCCAGAAGCCTACGATTGGCAAAGGAGCGACAACTCGTGGTACCATCACAGAGAGGCACAAAATCATATTTCCGTGATTGGTGGAATGATCTCCCCATCTTCATCCGGAATACAGAATCCTTGACAACATTCAAAAGACTGCTGAAAACTCATCTCTTCCGTGAACACTTAACCTCAGCATTAAAAAAAAAGAAGAAAAATTATATGCTTTCACTTTCATTTAAAGGGGACATATTATGCCTCTATAAATCTCTGGTGTCCCCAGAATGTGCTTGTGAAGCTTCAGCTCAAAATACCCCCCAGATCATTTATTATAGCTTGTCAAATTTGCCCCTATTTGGGTGTGAGCAAAAACGCACCATTTTTGTGTGTGTCCCTTTAAATGCAAAGGAGCTGCTGCTCCCCGCCCACCTTCCAGCAGCTTCTTTACACAAGCTTCGGATACAACGTCAACAACAAAACAGAGGCGAATCTCATTCAGCCAAAATATCAGAAATAACCAGTTGTGGAGTGCAGCCTTACATGAACCGGAGTCGCACACAGATGGAGAGACTCAGGAACTTTTAGACTGCACCTGGACATTTGTGAATGGTTAATGGATACATTTATGTAACATTAGTTGTTGTGGAGAATGTTGATTCAACTCATCGACTAGCATGTACCGCCATGTTAATCTATAAATTATTGTATAGGTGCATGTGTGGGGACGTTAAAAAATGATGCAGATGGTGAGCGTTTTCGGGATAAAACTAACGACAAAGCTCTAGTCACTGTGAATACAGTCAGAGACTATGGTAGCCATATTAGCCGTACAGCATTCTAGAAAGCTCATTCAGAAAGGAAATGTGCAAACATTCTCAAAATAAGAAGTGCCTTACTTGTTCTGGATATGAAGTGTTGGTAATGACCAATGTACACAAATCCTTCAGAAACAACTATTTCACACATCCAGCATTGTACTGACCCTCATTGGTGAAGCAGTCATATGTAAAATGATTTGTTCAAATGTATAACCTTTTACCGAAATTGTCCTGGCTCGGATGCCTGGAGGCTATATAGACTTGTATGTTCATTGGTACATCCAACAACAGAACATTTGTAATGTTTTTTGGTGCAGACATTGTAATACTGCCTCTAGCTGATACAGTGAATAAACAGAAAGAGCAGTCTCTGTGCTTCTCACTCAGGGGTGTGTCTATGCTAAAAGAGCAGATCATCAACAGTCATGGGCGGGGTTTCCCTACTCTTATGTAGGAGTAGGGGGAAATATGAAACGGTGCATTATGAGAGATTGATAATGATTGATGGGGATTTAAAAAAAAAGTATTGGGTGAATTTTTACTATTAGGCTGGTTATTTACACACACTGTGGACACACATTTGTGTTCAAACACCTTATAAAAGTGAATTTTGCATAATATGTCCCCTTTAATCTATGCAGTCAAACTTTATTTTGAGCACTTTTTGCGTTTATTTGCCTCTTCACGATAAATCGTATTCTGTATTCCTCATATGTATAAAAGTCTGCAAAATGAATAAATGTAAATGTGATGTAAATGTCTGGGTCGCATTGAATCTAAAAAGTCTACCAGAGTGCTACGTGCACCGAATCTCTTGCAGAATCATTGGTGCTCTTTAAGAGTCTGAAGGGAAAGCAGGGGAGAGACGGACAGGTACAAAGATCTCTGCAGACATACAAAGGAAGACTTACTAACTCCGCTTTGGCCATCTAGTGTCTGATCAAACACAAAGAATGTTCTTTAAATGTTTTCCAACTGTATTATTTAATATGCTACCTTGCTGTTTTATATTAATTTAATGTTGATGTCATGGCATTCGTCCACACCTTGATCAAAAAACATTTTGGAAATCTACTCCTCCCTTTTTATATATTTATATATTTGTTAACTACCAGACATAAAGTAAGTGGTTTTACATAGCCAGGCTGAAAGGACAGAATTTCCGTGATTGGTGGAATGATCTCCCCATCTTCATCCGGAGTCCTTGACAACATTCAAAAGACTGCTGAAAACTCATCTCTTCCGTGAGCACTTAACCTCATCATTAAGAAAAAGAAGAAAAATTATATGCTTTCACTTTAATTTAAAGGGGACATATTATGCCCCTTTTCACAAGATGTAATATACATCTCTGGTGTCCCCAGAATGTGCCTGTGAAGTTTCAGCTCAAAATACCCCCCAGATCATTTATTATAGCTTGTCAAATTTGCCCCTGTTTGGGTGTGAGCAAAAACGAACCATTTTTGTGTGTGTCCCTTTAAATGCAAAGCAGCTGCTGCTCCCCGCCCACCTTCCAGCAGCTTCTTTACACAAGCTTCGGATACAACGTCAACAACAAAACAGAGGCGAATCTCATTCAGCCAAAATATCAGAAATAACCAGTTGTGGAGTGCAGCCTTACATGAACCGGAGTCGCACACAGATGGAGAGACTCAGGAACTTTTAGACTGCACCTGGACGTTTGTGAATGGTTAGTGGATACATTTATGTAACAGTTGTTGTGGACACAGGCTGAAAGGACAGAATTAGCTTGAAATGCTAGTTCATGTAAATAAACATGTTGCCAAACCGCCCACACATTGACTTACATCTGTTCTTTTCCTTTATAGAAACTGTTCTTAAACTATATAAAAAATAAAATAAAAAAAGATAATAAAAATGACAACAGAATAATTACTAAAACTTGAACTTAAATGTAAAATAAAAACTAATTCAAGATAATAAAAGCTAAACTAGTTTCTCAGTGATACGAATAACACTGAATAGACCAAATGTAGAGCAATTTTAGTGTCTCTGTGGCACTAATACATCTAGTACAGTTATAGCCATGCGGGTCTGTTGCTCAAGAGTTCATGCCCGCTTCTGAAGCCACTCTGATGAGTGCGAAACTCTTGAGCAACAGAATGACATGGTGATTTCTGTCACGTATCTGGCTGTGGTACATTCAGTACATTCAGTCAAGCTTGTGTTGTAAAGGAAGTATTACTGATGTGTACTAGACTTTGCTCTGATTTTTCAAGTTCTGGCACTTCATTAGGCACTTTATTATTTACTTTTTTTTTAATGACAACAAAATTAACAGGAGGGAAATAAAATGATAATGTCATTGCTCAATGAGGGATTGAGAGTTAGCACACAAGGGTATCGAGTAGTACACAAGTTTTTTTTTTTTTTTATTTTATCATATACACCTAATTTATATTATAATAAAAATATTACAACAAATAAAAGCAAGTGATACATAAAGTTTAGAGCATTTTTATATAATAGTAATAAAAAAGTATTGCTTGCCCCTCATAGTCATTTTATTTACTACAGGTGAATTTAAATGTGAAGTGTACACTTATACAGTTATGCAAATAATTACTGCGTATTAATTAACAACATGTTACTTATTATATAATTAGGTTTATGGTTTGGTTCAGGGTTAGTTATTTGTAGTTAAGCATTTACTGTTACAGTATACATATTACAGTAAGTAGGCTACATAAGATGTGTAACAGGGACATATAAGCTGTGTCTCATTTCATTTAATCGAAGGCTGCGTCCTCCGGAGGGCACATCCTGTGAAGGATATGGTATATACGGAGATGTCTTTTGTAGGACACACAACCAGGAAGTATCACGTTGCTATGCCAACACGTTCACATCATTGCGCTCTCACACCAGTTATATGAATGAAAATGATTTATAACTTGAAAATGACTAATGTTTATTGCCTTGACAGCAAGATTCAAGAGATTCAAGAGTTTTATTTGTTGCATACACAGTTATATGCAGAATATACAACCGGCAGTGAAATGTAAACAGGTCCGCTCCATGGACAGTGCAAATAGAAATAGGATAAAAAAGTACTATCAAAATATATATATATATATATATATATATATATATATATATATATATATATGTAGAATTATAAATAATCAAGTCAAGTAGAAGAAAAAAGTAAAAAATAAGAATAAGAAGTGGAATAAAATAATTGAAGTAGACTGTACAGTGAGTAAACTGTAGACTTATAAATATGTGGTTAACAAATGTATAAGAGTATAATGTGCAAACAGGTTTATAACAGGTTGTTACACAGTAACAACGAGAACAGAAAGTGCAGTGCAATGTCAGTGTATCGATGTTTATCCTGAAGTGAAGTCACGTGATGTTAAGTGACTGAGTTCAGGAGTCTGATGGCCTGGGGGAAGAAGCTCCTCCTGAGTCTCTCGGTTTTGGCCATCAGGCTTCGGAAGCGCTTACCAGATGGCAGCAGCGTGAAATGAGGGTTTGCAGGGTGATTAGAGTCCTTGATGATCTTAGTAGCTCTACCTTTGCAGCGTTTGGTGTAGACGTCCTGCAGAGATGGGAGAGCTGACCCTGAGATTCGCTCGGATAAGCGCACGACTCTTTGCAGGGCTTTGCGGTCATGACTGGTGCTGTTCCCATACCACGCTGTGATGCACTGAGTTAGTACACTTTCTATTGCCCCTAAATAGAAAGTTTTCAGGATAGCTGGTGAAACCCTGAATTTCCTCAGCTGGCGCAGGTGGTACAGTCTTTGCCTGGCTTTTTTCACCTGTGTCTGAATGTGAGCAGTCCAGGTCAGGTCCTCGGGGATGTTTACTCCCAGGTACTTGAAGCTGCTCACTCTCTCTACTGGTGACCCGCTGATCATGAGGGGGGAGTATGTCCGTTGCTGTCTCTTCCTGAAGTCCAAAATAATTTCTTTGGTCTTGCCAACATTCAGAGAGAGACAGTTGTCCTGGCACCATGATGTTAGATGCTCCACCTCGTCCAAGTATGCCGTCTCATTGTTGTTGGAAATGAGGCCCAGGACAACAGTATCATCAGCAAATTTGATGATAGAGGTGGAGCTGTGTGTGGACAAACAGTCATGTGTGTAGAGCGAGTAGAGCAGGGGACTCAGGACACAGCCCTGTGGAGCTCCCACAGTCAGGGAGATGGAGGTGGAGGTGGACTGGCCTATTCTCACCACCTGAGGCCTGCCAGTGAGGAAGTCCTCAATCCAGTGGCAGAGAGAAGGATTCAGGCCGAGATCCAGGAGTTTGGAGGTTAGCTTGATGGGAACTATGGTGTTAAAGGCTGAGCTATAGTCAATAAATAGCAGCCTTACGTAGTTCCCACTTTTGCTGTCGATGTGAGTGAGGGAGGAGTGGAGGACATGAGAGATGGCATCTTCAGTCGATCTATTGGGACGATAGGCAAACTGAAGAGGGGTCCAAAGTGTCAGGAATGAAGGTGCATATGGTGTTTTTAATGAGTCTCTCAAAGACCTTCATGACTATAGATGTGAGAGCCACTGGACGATAGTCATTTAGGCAAGAGGGTTTACTGTTCTTAGGGACAGGGATGATGGTGGATTTTTTGAAGGAGGTGGGGACCACAGATGTAGCGAGGGACATCCGGCCCAGCACCATCCGGCCCGGCAGCTTTCCTGACGTCCACACGCTTGAGTGCTCTCCGAACTTCATCCTCTGAGACAGAGATCACGTGGTTGTTGCTGCTCTGAGTAATTTCCTCTAACGCGCCACTTGGCGGAGTCGCGTTGCCGCGGTTACAGTCAAAGCGAGCGTAGAAAGAGTTTAACTCGTTCACGAGCAACGGGTCAGCGTTCACCTCTGCAGAGGATTTAGATCCAAACGAGCAGATGGACCTCAGACCTTGCCACATGCGCCGCGAGTCGTTGAGTTGGAAATGAGACTCCACTCGGTCTTTATAACGGAGTTTTGCGGCTTTAACTGCTCGTCTGAGAGCATAGCAGGACGATCTGTATTCAGTCATGTTCCCCAATTGGAGACCGGCGTTGTAAGCAGCAGTGCGTGCGTTCACTGCAGCGCGAATTGAATTGTCCACCCACGGTTTCTGATTTGAGAAGGACGTTATTGTTATTGTTTGTGTGGCTTGCTCTGTAAGCGTGTTGATGAAGCAAAGCGCCACATCCGTGAACTCGCTTACGTCGGCTGAACTCGCTCGGAACATGTCCCAGTCTACATCATCCAGAGCTGCCTGTAGCGCGGTCTCTGAATGGGGCGACCAACGCTTAACTTCCCGCCTCACCGGGGGTTCCTGAACGAGCTTTTGTTTGTATTCGGGAGTGAGGAAAATGGAGGCATGATCCGATTTGCCAAACGCTGGAAGTGACCGTGCTTTATAGGCGTAGTACTATAACTTTATAGCAAAGTACAGTTCTAAACGTTTAAAAAGCACTAAACACTTGTAATCCTGTTTACCACAACTAACTGTTTGAGGTAGGCTAATACAGCTTAAAAAACATAAACAAGCTTGAAACTACTTGCATTTAAACACCACATCTTCACTTGCATGTACATCTGCTGACACTGTAATGCTGCGCAATGCTGTTTCATGCACACTGAGCTTTTTACACTGTTAAAGACTTGGATTCCCGAGCTAAACATGGACAAAGTTTAAAAAAATAAGTTTGATGGAGTATTCCTGTGCCAAAAATACTCCTTCCGGTTTCTCACAAGTTTCGGAAAGTTTGAATGGGTCTGCGTGACGTCAACAAGGGCGGAATTTCCTTGTATGGGCGTACGGGCACTTCTCCCGGAAGAGCGCACGCGCACACTTCGACCAGAGGAGAGAGCGAAAGCAGCGCTTTCAACAACACGCTTTGCTCGGCTTTAGGGAAGTCGTCGGCTGCGCTGCACAGGTCTTCACGAAATCAACACTGTCACCAAAGAAGTGTGTTTAAACCAACCCTGTTCAGTTTGTTCCCTACATTTCGGTGATGATTGTTTTATAAACAAGGCCCAGTTCAACTCCGGATTTGCTGATCGTCTAATGCTGAAAGATGGAGTCCCAACGATAAAGGTTCACGCGTTGTAACCGCAGGCGGTGAGTAAAACCGCTTCACTGTCTTTCTGTGTTGTTGGCTTTCGGCGCAAGTGCGCATCAAGTAAACAACATGATCACTTATAGTTAATTTATCAATGGAGCATGCGATGTGCACTTCCCACATGTAACGTTACACTTTTTAAAACGGGCAAATAAAAAAATTACATCCTCTGGATCTGATTCTGGATCATATATGTATGGCTGAATCTGATTGATAGCCATCGTTTATTTAGTACAACGTTTTCCCCCTCACGCAGACGTTGGAAGAATAATGGATTTTAATTTAAAGTACTTTCTATTACC
Source organism: Paracanthobrama guichenoti (assembly GCA_018749465.1). Classification (NCBI taxonomy): domain Eukaryota; kingdom Metazoa; phylum Chordata; class Actinopteri; order Cypriniformes; family Gobionidae; genus Paracanthobrama; species Paracanthobrama guichenoti. The sequence continues at coordinate 10,324,235 of CM031948.1, read as the reverse complement.
TCAGTGAATAGAAGTGGACACACACTTTGTTTTCTGTTGAGGTAAGAGTAAATATTTCATATTTATGTCTTGTATTTAACCATCTCATGCATGAATTAACTCAGAAATGATAAAGAAGTCTGTTTCTTTGTACTTCAAATGAATAATCCCCAATCTTTTTAATTATGTATTTTTGAGAGTTACTTAAAGCATATTTGGCCTATTGTACTATAAATTGTGTTATTTTGTATATGTGCCGAGGTGCTGTATCAGGTAACAAGACAAGCTCTGTCCAAAACACCCGGCATGATTACGGTCACGCCTGGTGTTTTGGACAGAGATTGTCTTATTAAAGCGACTTGGTTTGCATGTAACATCACAGTGCAAAGTAGTTGCACTCATGTATGTATGCATATCTGTGGTTGCACTGCCCAATATAGCAGCCATCTTGGACTTAGACTGACACCTGGTGGTTTGGATGCAGCATCACAAAAACGGGAAAGTTTTCACCTACTGATGAAATGCATCATTAGCACTTATCCAAGATTAAATTAATATGTGAGCGAAAGTGGTTACTGACAAACCCAAATAATGTTAAAGAAAAATAGAATTTGTGTTGCTGATATCAATCTTCAACTCATGTCAGTAGGCTACATCATTTCAAACACATTTGAAACTTTGTGTACAAATTTTTTTTACCCATGTAGTTACTATCGAGGGACGGAGGGAAAGATGATAGCAGTAGCTAAAGTTGTTCTGCTTTCACACTGGCTCAGAAACCGTTCAGTCAGCCACACTTGCAGTAACATGCTTTTCAATGGGAGAACTCACTGTACATGCAGTATATTGTAATACTGAGATGATTTGAATATGCTTGCTGATTGCACATATTATTTTAAAGTATTTCCTTTTTTAAATTTACATTTAAAGCACAATAGTTCTGTATTTTAGATGCACAAATGCACAGATGTACAAACGATATACACATTAAGTCCAAGATGAAAAATTGCCAGCTTTATTATGAACAACATTCCAGAGTTTAACAAGTGAAATACCTGCTAGAATAATTTTTTTAATGTTTATTTACACACATTTCTGAGATATTTCAGAAACTACTCTTCAGAAATCAACAACATCCATTTTTAATAGATTTTTAATTTGAGTAAACATCTGGTCTGATATGATTCAGATGATAACTTATTACATACTAAATCTGATGATGTCAAATGTAAAAATCAGAGGGTTGGGTTTTGGAGGCAGTGCTGACTACCAGGGTGTAGTTTTTTCTTTCTTTTTTTTTTTTTTGGCCTGACAGGAATAGAGTTTTCCTCTGCTGTGTATCTATTATGGCAATGTCAAAAATATTATGTACAAATTTAAAATGATACAGAATAATACATTTAAATCTTTAGTTACAAGTACAGTTATGAGCATTGTGACGATTGTGATATTGCACAACTTGCCGTCATTGCGATACTATTTGTTGGAAAAGTGCAGAATACTTTGTACAGAACACTGAACTGGTTGACAGAACTGAAAGAAAATAATAAATGTGCCACGCCTAATAGCTGTAAAAATAAGACACTTAGGGGAAACTTTTCCAAAAATAAAATCTCAGTAAAAGAAAATATACACAGTGTGCAAATGACTTGGCATAGACAGACAGGGAAAAAAGGGAGAGCCCCATTTAAAACAGTCCGTTGCGCGTAATGGAGCATGTTGATGAGAAAGGATGACGTTAAGATCCATACACATCCACACGTAATTCACTGACAAATTCACCTGTTTCCTCTCTATACAACACAATCTTATTTTTTTAATTATTAGCAATATAATATATTTTCTTGAACCTTTTTTCTATAGTTTTTTTTATTTTATTTTTTTTAACCCATATAGACTATGGGAGGTGATGTCGCACCATTTTTCGCAGCGTGCATCTTTAGTCCTCAACTGCAGAAGGGGAAGGGGCGGGACGGGACGTCCTGTTCTGACCAACCAACAGTAGCTTAACAGGAGGTTGAGTGACATGTCTCGGCAAGCTTTCCCAGAGTAGGCTGGTGAAACTGAAGGGTGAATGCGAGTAGTGGTTTTATTCCGAGGCGTTGAGGGGGCGTGGCTTTACCGAGTCGAGGATAGCACGTGACCCGGTACCCAGCCCTCCGCAGCAGGCGATTGGCTGTTTGCAGGTCGGTAAACCAGGCACATGTTCTGCTGATTGGATGCCAGGATCTGCACCTTCTCACCAACCACCACGCAGATCTCGTCCTCCTTCACGGCATTGTAATCCTGCATCACTAGCACCGAAGACAGGCCGTTACACTCCCCCTCGTCCAGCTCCTGGAGGACAAAACCATACACACACACACACACACACACACACACACACACACACACACACACACACAAATTAAACATATTTGAAGGAAACAAAACATTAGTTTAAACATTTTCATCATTACCGGTCAAAAGTTTGAAATAAATAAGTCTCATATACTTACTAGGGCTGCATTTTTTTTTTTGTTGTAAAAAAACAAAAGCAAAACCAAAAACCCACAGTAAAAACAGTATTGTGAAATATTTTCCATTTTAATAGAATGTAATTTATTGCTGCTGTGGTAGAGCTGAATTTCAGCATCATTACTCCAGTCTTCAGTGTCACGTGATCCTTCAGAAATCATACAATATGCAGATTTTCTGCTCAAGAAACATTTATCACCACCAATATATAAAAAAAAAAAAAAAAAAAAAAAAGTTGTGCTGCTTAATATTTTTGTGGAAATCGTGATGCATATTAAACATGATTAAAAAATAAATTAATAGTTTTATTCAGCAATCATGCATTAAATTGACCAAAAATTATTAATTTCAAATAAAGGCTGTTTCTATTAATTAAAGAATCATGAAAAAATGTATATTATAATAATAATAATAACCATTATTAATGATGAAGCACCATTGTATTTGTGAAGGATCATGTGACACTGGAGACTAAATTCCATTTTAATTGTAATATTTCAGTTTTAACTCTAATTTTAATCAATCAAATAAATGCAGCTTTGGTGAACATTGGAGACTTTCCATACACATACAAAACAAAAACTTAATTACTCAACGTATAGACTGATAGTGTATGCCAATTAAATATGCTGACTTTAATGTATGTCCTTCTCCATACGGCCGAGCACTTCAGGACAAATTAGAACAAAAGTCTGTTCCTCACTATCTCCGGCTGTGCCAACCTTGACCTGCCACTGGCATGAGAAATAAATAGCTGGGTGAAAAGCTTAGGTTTGAGACATTTAAAAATAAAAAGTAGCAAGCGGCTCCTCCAGTCTGGTATTCAGTGACAGTGTGATTTATTAGGGACACAGAGCGCAGGGTGTGCCAAGGCCAAGCTACAAGCTCACCAGAGATAGAGATAGAGAGAGAGAGAGACTGCGGCGAGAAGAAAGGGAACAAGACTGAAAAAGCGAGAAATCAGAACAGAGAAAAGAGACCCTGCAGAGAGAAGAGAAACAGGTACGGAACACGGGCAGAGCTGGAAAACTAGGCCATTCTCCCCACTAAGAATAACTAGCAGGCACCTCTCCTCCCCTCAAAGACAATTAGACTGGAACTTCACAGCACTGCAGCACGGACACATTCAGTTCAGTGAGGAGACGCGTCCACAGACTGCAGAGACTAGTGTGCTATGAACTAATTATGTTTAATTACATCTATCTGGCCTACATGAGACGCTAATTAAAATGGTCTGGGTAACTAATTGATTTAGTTAGATAATACACAATCCTATTTAAACAGAATGCTATTGAGATAATTGGTCTCCTGTCACAGGTTTTTTTAAGATTCATTCACACTAGAGTTTTTGGTGTGGTTGTCAGTTTGACGTCAGTGGGGAGAAAGATGGTCTGTGGCAGGGGTTTTTAAACTTTGGTGCCAAAGACCACTAAATATCATCCCCCCCTTCTTAAAATATAAAGGCAGCTACACTACCATTCAAAAGTTTGAGGTCAGTGTAATAATTTCAAACAAAAAATTGTTCTTTTGAACTGCCTATTCATCAAAGAGTCCTAAAAGAAATCACGGTTTTCACGAAAATATTAAGTAGCATGTTTGCAACACTGATAATGAGAAATGTTTCTTGATCAGCAAATCTGCCTTTCTGAAGGATCATGTGACACTGAAGACAGGAGTAATGATGCTGAAAATGTAGCTTTACCATAAATTTAATTAAACACGAATTAATTAAGAGGCTTTGTTGCCTATCAGTGACATACCCGTGTTACCCTCAATTTCCTACATTTTTTTTTACATTTATTTTGTAGAACCCATGGAAACACCTAAGGCGCTTTAAAGACAGAAAACGAATCGTTATATAGCTCAACACGTTTAGTCTTATTGTATAAATCTGGTTTTCTTGATTTACCGCGAGTACCATGTTTTACCATGAATAATATCGATCTAGAACAAGTGTCTCATAGTAGCACGCAGAGTAGCATTATAACATAATTTTCAACACACTCAAATGTATCTAATATGATAACAGTGCTGTGTTACCCCACATACAGATGACCGGAAGAAGCGGAAGCGGTCCCCTGCGGCATAATGAAAGCTCCACTGCTCTCGAGCCGTGTGCCGCGCTCGCCTCTCATTAGCATTTGCTCCAGTGCCTCGTTCCATTCCAACGCTTCATACTAAAGTAACGTTAATAAATCTTTTAATACATTAGCTCATCCATGAATATGATTTCTGCCCGAGTCTTTTCCACCGGCTGTAGAGGTAAAGACAACCACGTCTTCAAGGCGCCATCAAGCTGTGCCTTTTTTTTTAATAAGCGACCTAGCAGCGAAAATTACATAATGTTCCTTTAATCTAAAGAAATCAATGATTTCTGACCAGTGTTTAGAAAGCAGGATGAAACAATAATAATTTCAAATTTGGTAGATTTCAAATATTTTATTTATTTAAAATTGTATTTATTACTAGTTATTTTATTTGAACTTCATCATGATGGAATTTACCTACATTGAGAGCAATTCAGGCTTGAAGTACCACCTTATGTTTATTTGACATAAAGCAATATAATAATAAAAGTAATCCTATCTAAAGCCACTTATTGTCTATTGAATGCTTTTGTCTGCCACAATAATGCCTTAAAATATCTTCATTTGAGTCCTTTTCTTCAGCAGACTGATGTGATCAATTTGATTGATTAATTGTCATATTAAATAATTTGCATTAAAACTTATTAAAAAAAATAGCTAACTGATTGACAGTCATAGTTATTGTGAGATTTGTGTAATATTTTGAATCATGCTCACCTCCTCTGCATGTTTATTGGGCTTGTGGGCGGGGCTTCCATTGGGGGCGGTGTTGGGTTTGAGGGGGGTGGAAGGGTGAGAGGATGAGGAACGACTGCTATTGGACAGCTGCCTGGTCAAAGACCCTCCACTCTCTTTCTTCTGGTACTCCTGTGGGTTCTGGAGAGCTGATCAGAAACGGACGAGCAGCAGGTTATGAACGATCCCGAGGAAAAAATTAAATGAAAATATGTGAAAAATTAAATAAACAGCACTGAGATCTGCTTGTTTGTTCACAAACCAGCAACTACCAAGATACCAAACCCCCTCCCCCTTACGATGCACTCACCAGTGAGGAAGTTGACTGCATGTCCAGTAGCTTTTGGATGCTTTGGACCCACTCTTTCTTGATGTCGATGTTAGCGGCCTGTAGTGTCAGTCGTTCAGATGAGCCACGACATAACAACACAAACTTGCAGGGGTCGCTGTCCGCATGTTCCTCCATGCTCAAGTAGCTCACCTGCAAAGGTCAACAAAAAAAAGTTACATAACATAAAAAAAGACTTGTTTATTTACTCAACTTGGATCAACTGTGCTGAATGTACCTTGATGCTCTTTTTAAACTGGTACCCTGGTGTTGTCGAGCCTTTCCGGAGCAGCTCGCTGAAGATGACGATCTGTTCAAAGAGGAACACTCTGCGCTCTTTACTGCGGGACAGAACGCCAGAGTCCTGCTCTGTCACAAAGAACGTGTCCTGCTGCAATAACTTTCCCTGAGCTGTCAACTTCCCCTGTGCAAAAGAAAGCAATCCTAAGCAATCATCCGAGCACTTATTTCTGTTTTTGTGATTTTCTAGACCTGCACCTCAGACAAGCTACCTGAATTTTTTCATTTAGCTGCAGTGTGTACATGGCCTGTGTGTCTTTGTGACCTTTGTCATCTTTAGGTTGCAGTTTACTCTGTTTTATGAAATTTTTCAGAAAATTCCCTCGACACACAAAACGACAGCAGTTTTCTACACCAACTATTTGGAACTTCATTAGTTTCTATGTCTATTACGTTATTCAAGTTCAAAACAGATGCTACATTTTATTGTTTTTTGTTTAAAAACATACACCGATCAGGCATAACATTGACTAATATTGTGTTGGTCTCCCTTTTTCTGCCAAAACAGCCCTGACCCATCGAGGCATGGACTCCACTAGGCCCCTGAAGGTGTGCTGTGGTATCTGGCACCAAGATGTTAGCAGCAGATCCTTTAAGTCCTCTAAGTTGTGAGGTGGGGCCTCCATGGATCGGACTTGTTTGTCCGATCCTACAGCATATCCTACAGATGCTCGATTGGATTGAGATCTAGGGAATTTGGAGGCCAAGTCAACACCTCAAACTCATTGTTGTGCTCCTCAAACCATTCCTGACCCATTTTTGCTTTGTGGCAGGGCACATTATCCTGCTGAAAGAGTCCACAGCCACCAGGGAATACCGTTTCCATGAAAGGGTGTACATGATCTGCAACAATGCATAGTAGGTGGTATGTGTCAAAGTAACATCTACATGGATGGCAGGGCCCAAGGTTTCCCAGCAGAATATTACCCTAAGCATCACACTGCCTCTGCTGGCTTGCCTTCTTCCCATAGTGTATCCTGGTGCCATGTGTTCCCCAGGTAAGCGATGCACACGCACCTGGCCATCCATAGAAAACGTGATTCATCAGACCAGGCCACCTTCTTCCATTGCTCCGTGGTCCAGTTCTGATGTTCACTTTCGGTGGTGGACAGGGGTCAGAATGGGCACCCTGACTGGTCTGCAGCTATGCAGCCTCATACCCAACAAACTGCGATGCACTGTGTATTCTGACACCTTTCTATCAGAACCAGCATTAACTTCTTGAGCAATTTGATCAGACCACACAGGCCAGCCTTCACTCTCCACGTGCGTCAATGTGCCTTTGCTGCCCATGACTCTTTATCGCTGGTTCATCACTGTTCCTTCCTTGGATCACTTTTGATAGATACTGACCACTGCAGACCGGGAACACCCCACAAGAGCTGCAGTTTTGGAGTAGTCTGGACCCAGTAGTCTGGCCATCACAATTTGGCCCTTGTCAAACTCGCTCAAATCCTTACGCTTGCCCATTTTTTCTGCTTCTAACACATCAACTTTGAGGACAAAATGTTCACTTGCTGCTTAATATATCCCACCCACTAACAGGTCATAATATTATGCCTGATTGGTGTATACTTGTAGCAATATTTACACATGTAAAATAATTTATTCTAATAAAATCACATTTTATTAATGGATTTCGGTTGAAAATAAAGTATGTTCATGTTACTATTATTACTGTATGTTACTGAAGTCTAGCCTCACATCTTACAGCTGATTGGTCTGTTGTTAGTGAATATTCTGAGGTGACGTACGCTGTACCGCTTCCAGTTTATAGAGATTCAAGCTGCCACTATGCTTCCGATATAAACCTGATGTTCGCATTATAATTGTACTCTATTATTACACTATTAGATGTGTCATGCTGCTTTGAGAAATAATAACTGTCAGTGTATATTAGAAGCATTTATTGCTTCTGGTAGTCAACCAACTGTAATTCACCTATGTAATTACATTTGTGAATGAATGAGGCATTTATATTTATTTGTAATTATTATAATTACAGTTGCATAAATAACAATCAGCAAATCTGTTCTTGGAGAGAGTTGAGTTTACCTCGTAGCCCTGCAATCGTCCAAGATTCATCATGTCGTTACACTGTTTGGGTACCAGGGACATCAGCTCAACTGCTTTCTTCAGGACAGAAATTACAGACCAGCAATGTCAATAGAATTAGAATGGCACATAGAATTTATTTAGGTTCATATAGAATTGCCTAGGTCACCTACCTCTAACTCTTTACAGTCCAGACCTGCTTTAGTGCTGTACTTCAAAAAGTCCTTCAAGTCACATAAAACAAAGAAATTTGACCATATAGCAATGCTGTTATTGTTAACGAAGTCTAAAAATACATGAAAAAAAATTCACATAATTAAATCAAATAAATTTTTACCGAAGTTAGCAACATTCCTAATTTATGTGAAATTAATAAAACTGAAATAAAAGACATGCTTAAAAAACAAAAACAACTAAAAGCTACATTTTTATATTAATAAACTAAGTATTAATAAATACTATAATAATATATTAATGATATTAAAATAACTGCCATAAGGTAAATAAATAATATTACAAAAATGTACCATTGTAATCATAACTAGGTTAGCTTGGGTATTGCCATAATAAACAGAACAATTCTGTTTTGGATGGAGTGCCTGTCTGTTTTTGCTAAAATCTCTTGTGCCGTCTGTCACACTCTTAAGAATGGAAAAGGAGTTTTTTCAAGACTGCAGTCCGTGTGCTGAATTTTTTCCCCCAATTACCCATCAAAAAACGAAAAACAGGAACACTGCGTAAACTGTAATAGACTGAATTAGGACACAATTCAGAGTGACTTATGAATGCGTAATTGTTCCTTCAGGGCTTGCGGTAGAGAGTATATGTTTATGCGCAGCTTTAGTGAGAAAATCATTTACATTCAATAAACACACACTGATTTGACTCAGGGTCTTATCCACTTAAGTGACTAATAAAATAAGCAGAGAAAACAAAAACCATCTGCTAACACCCACGCGCTGAGAGACGTGTATGGGTACAGACTCCCTGATTGTCCTACAGTGTAAATGAGGCTTAAATCATAAAGTGTGATGCTGACAAGGTTGGTTGGGAGTTTTTAGTGTGTTGCTATGTCGTGGCTAGGGTATTCTGGATTGTTGCTGAGTCAAATGTCTCTAATATTATTATTATGGTTCCTAAATACACAGCTGTTAAAGTTTTTTTTTTTTTTTTTTTTTTTTTTCAAAAGAAATTACTTTTATTCAGCAAGGACTCAAACTGATCAAAAGTGACAGTACAGACTTTGTTTTTCTTTGTTTCTTTTTACATTTTCTGTGCATCAAAGAAAAAAATAATCATGGTTTCCACAAAAATATTAAGCAGCAAAACGGTTTTCAACATTACTAACAATGAGAAATGTTGGTAACGCTTTGTTTTAGGGTTCAATTCTTGCTATTAACTAGTTATTAGCATGCATATTACTAGGATATTCGCTGTTTATTAGCACATCTTATTCTGCATAACCTTATTCTACATCCCATAATCCTACCCAATACCTAACTTAAAAGCATATTAGAATGATTTCTGAAGACTGGAGTAATGATGCTGAAAATTCAGCTTTGCATCACAAAATAAATTACATTTTAAAATATATTAAAATGGAAAATGTTCTTTTAAATTGTAATAATATGAAATAATATTACTGTTTTTTTTGTTTTGTTTTTTTTTTCTGTATTTTTCAAATAATTCTATATTTTTCAAATAAATGGAGCTCTGGTGAGCATAAGAGACTTCTTTCAACAACTTTAAATTTTTTTTTGACTGACCCCAAATTTTTGAACAGTAGTATATGGCTCAGTTTCAATGCAAGTCTAAGCTATTTTGAAGGAAACTATAGGGCTTTTCACACTGCCGGGTTATCGTCATTCTAAACCCTGCTTTTAACCCCAGGTAAATGGATGTTTCACACTTGTAATTTAAAAGTGGAGTTGCTTTTGCACTGTTAACCCTGCATTACGGTACCAAACTTATACAGTGTGAAATGATGCTGTGTTAAAATGTTACAACTAGATGCTTAACAACATGCAACCAATGCATGCTTCAAGTGCTTTGTTCAGTCACCGAAACACCGCGCATTGCATAAACAGTAGCTTCAGCATTTGAGGGGGAAAATGTCAAACGGCAACAGAAAACGTGACAATTGGAGTGAAAAAGAGACCATTTCATTCTTACCTTTTATAGTCGGAAAAGTTAATTCAGGACAAACGTAATAATATATACAGTTGACAATATATAATATGAGAGTGCGCAATGTTAGAGCCTTTGTGTAAACATATTGTGTGCAGTGTTCGTCCAATCAGTGACACTGACATTGTAAATAAGGACGTTAACCCCAGGTTTAGGAATGTACAGTGTGAAACATCAGCTTATGAATACCCAGGACTGATGGTTAACCTCGGGTAAATTACCGTATTGTTCCGAATATAAGACGACCCAGATTACAAGTCTACCCCCCTTTTTCAAGATGTACCTTCTGGAAAAATCTTGTATTTTATTAAGAAAATGTTTTCATTTAGCATATTTTTCATAATTTTTTTTTTTTTATTGAAGGTATGGTAAATACTGGTAAAATGTACCAGTGATCACGTTTAAAAAAGAAACACTTTTTGGCATACCATTAAAAAAAATCCTGTAGCCCATCTGAATTATATAACTATTAGGCAATCCATCCACATACGGGGAATTTTGGTCCCAACAGCAAGACATGCTAACATGACAATCAAGCGGTTCTTAGACGGTAAACTTTCCTTTGACTTGGCATTTTTAAGACTGTCTTTTTGCACTCCTGATCTTCTAACATTACACACTGCAGTTCTTGGCACACTCATTTTACACGTATCTGGTGCCACCTATTCTGCTCTACAAAGGCAAAAGACCTTAACTCGCTAGAGTGTGGAACTCAGAAAAATGACTAAAGTTTTTTAGTTGTCCAGCCAAATGAATTCTAGGTAGGGCACTGGCAATCTGGCATTTAGATGTTTTAGTAATGAAAATGATCTACATAATTTTTCTCAAACTCAAACTTGACTTTTAACCCCTATTTTGAAGTTACTGTACTCTGCCTTTGTGTTGTCTGCAAATTGAGGAGTCATGCCAAGGCAAAAGGCAGTAACTTCCACATGATCAATATTTGGTTGCTGATCACCATTTACAAAATCATTATAGTAACACCTGTATAAAGTCTAGTGATCAAGGCATTTATTTTGGATGATTTACAATTACTTATAGCCATCTTCTTATTACTATCATGTGCTTTGGTTGCATTCTGATGGCATTATTAATGCAGTATACATGACACAATACCTCCAGTAAAGAGTATCTTCAATTGGTGTGCAGCAAAACTTACAGTTTGACTGCTAGGTGACTGAATTATATGAATAAATACAAGATAAGCGTATTTCTAATGAGTAAACATATTCATTTAATGATGGAATGCACGGATATAACAGATAGAACAAAGACAGGACAAATTTTAAATGCGTGGGATTGGAATAAGAGATAACAAATAGTGCCGATGGTTAATCAAGGGTTAAGTTTGGCTATCACGCTCTAATGACAGCACTGACTGGATTGGATTGGCCAATCATAAGCTACAACAGAGTAATTATTTATTGCAATGTTTTTATCTAGTACAAAAGGATACAATAGGTTACATAGCTTAATTGCTTTTAAATTGATTTGAATGAAAATTGCCTAGCCTAAAAGGACGACTTTGGGATTGATGTGAACGCCAGGTGGATTAAACATTGCCGATGAAGTTCATTGCCATGGGTTTTATCGGGTTTACAAGATAAGGTAGGATATGGATTTAATTGTGAACTGTTAGTACTGATTTTATGTGTGATCGCACGCTGTCACGGCATTCGAGTACACACTCTTGCAACTAGTGGGCAGCCCCAGACTGTCTGACAGGCTGGCGCTGAGTGAATATTCTGCATTCAAGATTCAAGAGTTTTATTTGTCACATACACAGTTATATACAGAATATACAACCGGCAGTGAAATGTAAACAGGTCCGCTCCATGGACAGTGCAAATTCACAGTTAAAAACACAAGGAGGAAATTATATAGAAATAGGATAAAAAAGTACTATCTATCTATCTATCTATCTATCTATCTATCTATCTATCTATCTATCTATCTATCTATCTATCTATCTATCTATCTATCTATCTATCTATCTATCTATCTATCTATCTATCTATCTATCTATATCTATCTATATCTATCTATCTATCTATATCTATCTATATCTATCTATATCTATCTATATCTATCTATCTATCTATCTATCTATCTATGTCTATATCTGTAGAATTATAAATCAAGTCCAGAGAAAAAAAGGTAAAAAAATAAGGATAAAGTGGAATAAAATAATTGAAGTAGACTGTGCAGTGAGTAAACTGTAGACTTATAAATATGTGGTTAACAAATGTATAAAGAGTATAATGTGCAAACAGGTTTATAACAGGTTGTTACACAGTAACAACGAGAACAGAAAGTGCAGTGCAATGTCAGTGTATCGATGTTTATCCTGAAGTGAAGTCACGTGACGTTAAGTTCAGGAGTCTGATGGCCTGGGGGAAGAAGCTCCTCCTGAGTCTCTCAGTTTTGGCCATCAGGCTTCGGAAGCGCTTACCAGATGGCAGCAGCGTGAAATGAGGGTTTGCAGGGTGATTAGAGTCCTTGATGATCTTGGTAGCTCTACCTTTGCAGCGTTTGGTGTAGACGTCCTGCAGAGACGGGAGAGCTGACCCTGAGATACGCTCGGATAAGTGCACGACTCTTTGCAGGGCTTTGCGGTCATGACTGGTGCTGTTCCCATACCACGCTGTGATGCACTGAGTTAAAACACTTTCTATCGCCCCTAAATAGAAAGTTTTCAGGATAGCTGGTGAAACCCTGAATTTCCTCAGCTGGCGCAGGTGGTACAGTCTTTGCCTGGTTTTTCACACCTGTGTCTGAATGTGAGCAGTCCAGGTCAGGTCCTCGGAGATGTTTACTCCCAGGTACTTGAAGCTGCTCACTCTCTCTACTGGTGACCCGCTGATCATGAGGGGGGAGTATGTCCGTTGCTGTCGCTTCCTGAAGTCCACAATCATTTCTTTGGTCTTGCCAACATTCAGAGAGAGACAGTTGTCCTGGCACCATGATGTTAGATGCTCCACCTCGTCCAAGTATGCCGTCTCATTGTTGTTGGAAATGAGGCCCAGGACAACAGTATCATCAGCAAATTTGATGATAGAGGTGGAGCTGTGTGTGGACAAACAGTCATGCGTGTAGAGAGAGTAGAGCAGGGGCTCAGGACACAGCCCTGTGGAGCTCCCACACTCAGGGTGATGGAGGAGGAGGTGGACTGGCTTATTCTCACCACCTGAGGCCTGCCAGTGAGGAAGTCCTCAATCCAGTGGCAGAGAGAAGGATTCAGGCCGAGATCCAGGAGTTTGGAGGTTAGCTTGGTGGGAACTATGGTGTTAAAGGCTGAGCTATAGTCAATAAATAGCAGTCTTGCGTAGTTCCCACTTTTGCTGTCGATGTGAGTGAGGGAGGAGTGGAGGACATGAGAGATGGCATCTTCAGTCGATCTATTGGGACGATAGGCAAACTGAAGAGGGTCCAAAGTGCCAGGAATGAAGGCGCAAATGGTGTTTTTAATGAGTCTCTCAAAGACCTTCATGACTATAGATGTGAGAGCCACTGGACGATAGTCATTTAGGCAAGAGGGTTTACTGTTCTTAGGGACAGGGATGATGGTGGATTTTTTGAAGGAGGTGGGGACCACAGATGTAGCGAGGGACTCATTAAAGATAGATGTAAACAACCCGGCGAGAGCTGATCAGCACAGGACCGCAGAACACGACCCGAAATACCATCCGGCCCGGCAGCTTTCCTGACGTCCACACGCTTGAGTGCTCTCCGAACTTCATCCTCTGAGACAAAGATCACGTGGTTGTTGCTGCTCTGAGTAATTTCCTCTAACGCGCCACTTGGCGGAGTCGCATTGCCGCGGTTACAGTCAAAGCGAGCGTAGAAAGAGTTTAACTCGTTCACGAGCAACGGGTCAGCGTTCGCCTCTGCAGAGGATTTAGATCCAAAAGAGCAGATGGACCTCAGACCTTGCCACATGCGCCGTGAGTCGTTGAGTTGGAAATGAGACTCCACTCGGTCTTTATATCGGAGCTTTGCGGCTTTAACTGGACGCCGCAGAGCATAACAGGACGTTCTGTATTCAGTCATATTACCTGAATGGAGACCGGCGTTGTAAGCAGCAGTGCGTGCGTTCACTGCCGCGCGGATTGAATTGTCCACCCACGGTTTCTGATTTGAGAAGGACGTTATTGTTATTGTTTGCGTGGCTTGCTCTGTAAGCGTGTCGATGAAGCAAAGCGCCACATCTGTGAACTCACTGACGTCAGCTGAACTCGCTCGGAACATGTCCCAGTCAACGTCATCCACAGCTGCCTGTAGCACGGTCTCTGAATGGGGCGACCAACGCTTAACTTCCCGCCTCACCGGGGGATACATTATGAAAAGATGTATGACACAGGCTACACCGTAACTTAAACGCGGCAAGCTTTAATGGACACTAAAACAAAGGCGGAATACTGTAACTGCAGGTTAGCACAGTAACTTAATTTTGACGCATGGTTAAACAAAGGCAGAGTACCGTAACTCAATTTGAGCGTGCCAAAACAAAGGAAAAGAGCGGTAACTGGTGTTACGGTGTTCTGCCTTGGTTTCTCCTGGGCTTTTGGAAGTTACTGTTAAGACAACCCATTATTTTCTCGAAAAAACTACGGAATTAACCAACAATATTTATCCACATGATAAAGCAGGTCTTGAAGGTCCCAAAAATATCAATAACTCATTTTCGACCAAAAACGAAGTTACAGTCTTTTGCCTTTACACGGCAGTATTGTTGCGGGTGTATTATTGACGTAAAAGTCTAGACCAGGGATGGGCAAACTCTGTCCTGGAGGGCCACTGCCCTGCAGAGTTTAGCTTCAACCCTAATCAAACACACCTGAACCAGCTAATCAATGTCTTCAGGACTAATAGAAAGCTACAGGCAGATGAGTTTGATCAAGGTTAGAGCTAAACTCTGCAGGGCAGTGGCCTTCCAGGACCGAGTTTGCCCATCCCTGGTCTAGACCCTAAACATAAGACAAACTCGTTTTTTTCAAACGTATTTCTAAGAAAAATAACATCTTGTATTTGGAACAATACGGTATGAGGATTCCGTTTACCCGGAGTTTAGAATGACCCAGGGTTAACTGTTTCAAGTATGAAAAGCCCTTATGTTTACCATGGTATGTAGGGTATAAGTCTCATCATGATTGTGTAATTCAGTGGCTAATACCTTGAGCAGGAGCTGGTATTTGGTGATCCTCTGGATGGGTTTGATCAGGTAATCGCTGATGGACAGTCTGGAGTTTATCTCCTGATGCACCTCCTGACAGAAACTCCAAGAACATCAGCAAACGAGCACTTTACTCCAGGGAGACATAACTGAACTGCTCAAATCACACTCACCTCGAAGAATCCATCATATTCAGCCACAACAAACTCTGAGCGGGGCTTGTTCTGACAGTAGATGACATACATGTGTAATCTTCTCTCCTGCATAGAGGAAGACATTTGAGTGAAGTTTACTACAACACATGGACACACAGAGTTCATTCTGTTGAACTCACATGCTTGATAAACAGCTCGGCCAGTCTGTCGTGGTCCTGCAGACACTTCTCCAGTTCGCCGAGGAAGAACCTTTAAAAATAAGAACAGAAAACATTTGGTGATGTGTATAAACTTCCCTCATTCAAACTGAATAAGATTCTCATCTGAAATTCAGTCTGTTTCCTTCTTTAGTGTGCGTCATTGCTGATATCAATCAGGAAATTTAATGCACAAGTTTTGCATGCTGATTATTTTATTTGCTATCAAAAATGCCAATCTAGAAAGAGACACAATTTTATGAAAATAGTGTGAAAGACTGTGACAACACAACAGAACATTACCGTTCAGAAGTTTGGGGTTGGTAAGATTTTTTTTTTTACTGAACAAAAACACAGTATAACAGTAATATTGTGAAATATTAATACAATTTAAAAGAACTGTATTGTATTTTGGCAAATCTGAAATAATTACACCAGTCTTCAGAGTCACATGATCCTTCAGAAAACATTCTAATATGCTGATTTGCAGCTGAAGAAACTTTTTTTTATCATCAATGATGAAAACCGTTGTGCTGCTTAATATTTTTGCGTAAACAGTCAAATCTTTTCAGGATTCTTTGAATAGAACAATCATAAGAACAGAATTTAATTGAAATAGAAATCTTTTACCAGTGTAAATAATTATAAATGCTGTTATTGTCACTTTTGACCATTTTAATGCATCCTTGCTGAATAAAAATATTAGTTTCTTTCATAAAAAAATTACTGAAATTGTACTGACCCCAAACAATAGTATACCAAATATATACATTTCTATATATATTTTATGTAAATCAAGCAACACTCCACAAAAATGCTTTTATGTTCTTATTTTATGAGGATGTTAAATATTTTTTTCTGTTAGTTCCTTTAAATAAAGCAACAAAACTTCACTGAGCAATCGAGTGCCTTTTATTAAATTAAGTTATTAGTTTTCACCAGCTGTAAAAATCATTTCTGGAAAATAGAAAAGAAAATAGCTGTGGTTTACTCTTTATGCCAGTCGTAGATTTGATGAATGTTCCCGAATACGATCTTATCCTTCCCCGTCATGTCCTCCGGAACACCTTTTTCCCCGATCATTTTCATAAAGCCCTGGGGATAATGATAACAACAGACATTTGGAGACTCAACTTAATAATAAATGTAACCGCACTTAATGTTGCAGCACTTATATGTTTAGACTTCAATAAACATTTTGCACTGTATATGGTTCTCTGGAGAAAAAAGGTTTCTGATGTGACTATATGCTCTTCAGATCGTAATCATTTCTCAGATTGTAATAATTTCAGTCCTAGAACTATTATATAAGGTGACTAATGCAAATCAGCTGTTTTGATTGTGAACAAAAGTATCACAGAGGTTTAACCAAATGTTGAAATATGCTGTCACGACAGGACAGATAACATATGTGCATTTCTGAATGATTTTGCTGCTATCTGTCACATACCTCAACTATGACACCCAGATCCTTCACATAGTCTCTCTCTGTCTGCACCATTTCATTTAACACAAACCTGTAGATAGCAGAAATATGAGAGATATCAGAATACACTAGAACATCAACATGTTTCAACTAGTATACTAGGATTTGCATCTTTATTTGTTGTTTAATTCATTTGTACAGTCTTGATACAGTTCAGATGAGGTCTTACATTCGCCCTCTCATGGCCTTGTTCTTCTGCTCCGTTTCTGGGTCTCTGGGAGTCTGATCAGACGGGGTGATGCTACCCAACACTGGGAAAGAGCCAGGCTCCGGAGTCTGAAAGACAGAGAATGTGAAAGAGCGAGAGAGATAAGAATCAAAACTGAAAGGGAAAACACAAACAATGAGAACAAAGTGTGCAAGGCAAAGCTAAACATTTTGTTACTTGTAAATTATTCATTTAAACGATCTGGAAAAAAAAGGGTTGGGTTGAATGAAGAAAATGAAGGAACAAGTAATTAAATCATAAAAATTTAAATAATCTAAAAATAATCAATTTTATATTAGTTGTCTTTTAACTACTATGCACTTGCATAAAAAAAAAAACTTGATTGTTCGGTACAATTGAGGTCAACTGCTATTGAGGTGAGATACGGGTGAGGTTTGGGACAGGTTTGGTGGTATGGGTAAGTTTAAGGGTGGGTCAAGGTGTAAGGGAAGGTTCACCTGTGTAATTATAGATGTAATTACAGGCATTAATAATAGCTGTAATTACATGTAGGTGTTTTTTTTTTTAACTCTTTCCCTGCTAGCATTTAAAAAAAGTTGCCATCCACCACCAGCATTTATCATTTTAACAAAATGTTCATGGCCCTCAGAATATTTTGCTGTATAAATATCTGAGTATGCATACACCAAACAAAAGAACAGAGCCTCTGCTTTAAATCGTTTTTTTAAATTTTTTTATTTTGTATTATTAATGCATTATTTTTTGTCAGCACTTGAATGTGGGGAAGTTTCATAAAAAAAAAGCAACATTTTGAGCAAAAAGCTTTGTCAGACTACGCCCGGATCAGATTCAGAATGATGATCAAAACATACTGTAGATGGAGTAGATTTGTGTCTATCAACACCCCCGAAGCTTCACAGTCCTAAACCTCGTCCTGGGTCGATATTTCATTCAGTAACATTAGGCAGTTTTGATTTATATGCTGTTTAATGTTGAATATAGAGTTATTTTACATATGCATCTGCTTACATATGCTATCACTTGTTTCTGTTTCTTTTTCGCATGTCTTTTGATCAGGAAATTCTGTACTCTTTCAGAAAATGTCATAGCGTTTCCTACCGTATAACAGTGAAAACACGATAAGCCAGAAATTTCTGTCAATGGCGGGCAAGCGTTGTCTCATAAATGGAAATTTCTGTCCATGGCGGGGAAAGAGTTAAATATAAGGACGATGTAAAAACATGTACACAATTGCATAAATTTTGTGCATAGTAGTTAACGACACAATTTAGTGGGACCCACTCAAAATAAAGCACTTACTAAAAAAGATAAAAATTGCAAATACTAAATATGCGACACGCCCGAATGTTAATCGAATAGCAAACAACTCTTACTGGATGCACAGCAACACTTTTAAAAATGGTGGTTAAAATAAAATGCTGCGTAGAGTCAACCAATCAAAATGCTCAGCGCACAAGTCCTACCCCTGAAAGTTCCTGAACTTTGAAAAAGTACTACCTAGCGAGCAGGGACTTTTTGAGGGGTACATTTTTACCTAGAATTTCATTTAGACCCTGGTCCCTGCAGTCGAAACACACAGAGTACCACCCCAAAGTCCCTAGTTCCTGGGGAAAGTTCCTGCGATGGAAACGCGGCTATAAACGACAAAACTGCAGCACACGCTTAGAATAAACAGAACAATATTGGCCACTGGTGTGGGTGCTTATATGGTTATTGTTATAGCTATCTTCATCGTTATCATTTTTGGTGTGAACAGGCCTTAGCAGATGGGTTTCTTTTGTAATTTTGTCTGGCTCAACCAGACGATGGTGGATGGAGTTAGGTTAAATAGCCTCTGTCAACAAGGACAGGGGGCTTGCATTTGGAAACATAGCTAATGATGACAAAGTTGAAATTTTTTGGTTAACTGTTCCTTTAACAAAAAGGATGAGGGATACAGTGGAAAAAAAGAAAAAACAAGAAAAGGAAAATTAAAAATGAATGAAAGTCTGTGTTTCACCTTCTCCTCCTGAGTGGAGGGGTCCTTGATGATCTCCATGGGGGGAGGGAGGGGTGTGTGGGGCTCGTCTTCAGCCTCTTCTTCTCCTCCGCTGTTCACTCCTCGTCTTCCTCTCTTTGGAGAAAGAGTGAGTCCCATTTAAATGGATAAAATAAAACCACCACCCTTGAGCCGACAGGAATCTATCATTCATGACTTCTAACAGTAGGCACACTCCTCATAAAACATGCACCTATACAGGAAGCCCTTCTACATAGATATGTAGTTTACTACACTAAAATATGTGTTAGGTGTGGTATCAAATATAAGGAGAATGCATTTCTACACATTGTATGGTATGTGGTATTGTTACAATGCTGGAATGCTGAAACACTGCCGACTTGTGCAAGAACATTTTCTAAATGGTTAATTGTCGTACCTCTTCTGTGCTGTCTTGGTGTGGCGGCCCCAGTTCTACACTTTTGCGGCCGTCTCGTTTACGTTGCTTATTGTTGGGTTTTTTAGCGTTAGTGTTGTCGCCCTTGCCGTGGCTGAGACGCCGTACGGGGCTGGTGAGCCATTTTTTTAATGTGTTTCCAGTAGTTCCAGATCGTTTGGGTCCCGGAGAACCTGTTGGCAAAGAGGTCACCGATGTCTGCGGCTGCAGTGATGCAGAAGACTCCGATTTCACCTCTGAACTTCCCACGGGATAGTTTTCTGTTGAATAAAAATTACAGAGAAATTATATAGTGATATTGACCATACAGAAATCCTAAAATGGAATTAACAGACAACCAATAAAAGCAATCATAATTCCAACATAATATATAACCTAAGAAAGCGGCATGTGATATACAACCTCAGAACATTTAGAACAAGCCATTCAACCCCTGAAAAATGAACATTAAAAAAAGTCCTTATACCAGCTCAGACCATTGAAGAGATGTTCACTGCAGCCGAAACTTCAAAACCCACAAAACCAAATCCAACAGCTAAAAGCCAAAAAACCTGAGCGCACTGTGTTGGACATCAGCCTCTCTACTACAGTGAAAGGAAAAGTAATTGTTTAGACTATAGACCACTAGCTTGTAGACACAACTGTAGAGTGAAAACCAGCTTGACCTGATCTGAGCATAAAGGCATTCTGTAACTCCACATAGCAGGACCTCACAACAAAGGGAAACTGCACGTCACATTGAAAGGTACTGTGAATTTTACAGCACATGGAATTTAACACAGAAAAGGTTGAAATGTTATTAGTTATAAAAGTTTATTTAAACTATTAAACTATCATACTGACAGGAATGATGATGCAAACTCTGAATCAACATGTACCAATGCAAATTTTCTATATACCCTAATCATTTGTTAACATGTATTCTAACTGTTAGAGCTCACTGATTCTGCCTTAAATGAATACATTGTTTAAATGAATACATTGTTAGCTAACTGCGTGATTTTGTATATGTACATTTCTGAAATGCATAAGATAATTAGACGCATGCATTTTCTATAAAGCTGCTTTGAAACAATATGTATGGTGAAAAGCGTTATACAAAATGTGAATTGAATTGAATACTTAAGTACATAACACTTAAAAGGAAAAATTTTTGGAAAATGGGCTCATTTTCCAACTCCCCTAGAGTTAAACAGTTGAGTTTTACCGTTTTTGAATCCATTCAGCCGATCTCTGGGTCTGGCAGTAGAACTTTTAGCATAGCTTAGCATTGATCATTGAATCTGATTAGACCGCTAGCATCTCGCTCAAATGACCAAAGAAGTTCAATATTTTTCTATTTAAAACTTGACTCTTCTGTAGTTACATTGTGTACTAAGACTGCGATTTTTCTAGACCGATATGGCTAGGAACTATACTCTCATTCCTGCGTAATAATCAAGGAACTTTGCTGCCGTACCATGAGTGCAGCAGGCAAAATGATATTACCCCTAAGCTAAGCTTTAGCTAAGCTATGCTAAAAGTGCTAACGCCAGATCCGGAGATCAGTTGAATGGATTCGAAAACGGTAAAACTCAACTGTTTAACTCTAGGGGAGTTGGAAAATGAGCCTATTTTCAAAAAGGTGCAGTGTTCCTTTAAGCATAACGTGTTAGCATAAGACTGCTGTAATAGATCTGCTTATCAGACTTATCAAATCTCCAAACTTTCAACTCATGTTATGACTGGCAAAAGAAGTAAAGCCAGATATACTGAAAATTATAAAATTAAAAATGGATAAATTATAAAAATTAATTAATAGTAAAATCAAATTGAATTGAATAATCTTCACATATTTGAATTAAATAAGGATTGTTTATTATTCAATTAAAATGTGATAATTCAATTCAATTTAATTGAATTTACTATTAAAATGTGTAAAATTAAAAATCTTAAAGGCTTAAAAAAAATTGAGTATACTTTCATTTGGTATACAGAATATCACTAAGGCACATGGAAGGGATGTTACATAACTACTAGGTGTTTTATTCATCGCCTTCTGTATTCAACTTATGGAAAAATTTAGCGCCACGCCTCTCGCAGTTCAAAATGCTTACTCTATGTCTGACGAGCATAAAGCCCAATTTATACTTCCGCGTCGAGTGTTCGCCACAGCTACATCGTAGGCTGTGTGTTGCCTGACGTGCACCTCGCCAACAAAGCGTCGATTCTGCGCGGACCGCAAGCGCTGTGATTGGTCTGCCAGAACCCCTCCCTCAGGGGTGCACATGCTCCCTTCTGCATGTGTAACTGCACATCAATGTGGACAGAAATATAAATAAAAATCGGCGTAGAGGCTACGGCGCAGATCCGACGCAGAAGTATAAATCAGCCTTAACTGGTGTGCAACTGCGAGAGGCACAGGGCCACGGGCGCTACACTTTTTCCGTAAGTTGAATACAGAAGGCGATTCGCCGGAAGCTAGATAATTTACTTTATAAAGTTTTAAATATGGATATTTTTCAGTTTGCAGATTAATGATTGTAAAATGTGGTATGAAAAGCAATTGGACAGCATTTCAGTGTTAAAATATACTTATCCATACCGTCCTCAAATTATCCTTCAACATTCTGAGCTCCAAAGCTGCTACAAACTGCTGAGGTGATTGCGGAGCCGCAAACTAAAACCAGGAATTACATCAGAAACAGAACAGAAGATTATCCACCTGGACATCTATTCCCTGCTCATAGAGACAATGTAGACAACTTAGCTCAAACAACTTCTTTTTTTTTTTTTTTTTGCCTGAAGGAATTGATGTAAGTGCTTTAACTAAATTATGAGCTTCATGTGTGTGCTTTTAAACCCACCAGTACCACTGCTAGGCTTCCACAGTAAGTGTATTACTGTAAATGCAATTTATCTTTGTTTTTAGGATCTAAGGGATGAGTCAAAATGATTTTATGTGCTAATTAACAGCTTCCATAGATATTTCTGTAAGTAGTAAATAACCAGGATTATGATTATTCCTTAGAGGATGGGCTGAAATAACCAACCTGATGTGTAATCATGCCCAGTGCTGTCTGCTTCAGTGCAGATCATTAACTCTATGCTGGTTCGGACACTGCAATACTGAGTTACCGTCGACATTGCGTAAGTGACTTCCCATGGGGTGAATGGGACAAAGGTCACTTCCTTGTTACGTGTTTCTTCAAAGAGCCATTTACCCCATCCACCCCTGAAACTGCCCCGTCAACACTCCCTCCCAGGTATTCACCAATTAGATCTCGCTCTACTTGTCCTGACAGCCTCAGGGAGGATCCACGCTAATCATGTGCCAGGATAATGCTCCTTTGTTAGTTATGCTTAATTCCCTTAAGTTTCACTGCTGTCATTACAACAGGCGCCTGGTGGTTAGACATTCCAACCTTAGCAACAGACAAACTGAATCTTCACACTGCTACCGTTTTATCTAAATTTCTCTCTCAAAATCAGATCAGATTCCCACCTGAAATACTCAGTCACCCACACTCATGTGCACAAGCTGCTGATGTAACATTCTATCCAGAACAAAAACAACAAAAAGAAGGACTGAACATCCTGTAGAAAATGCAGGAACAAATGTATTGTTCACACTTTTTAGGGTGAGCAGCAGCACTGTTCCAATTATTGTTGGATCTGAAACTAAAAAACAAAACAAAAAACAAAAAAATGCGTTAAATCAAAATGCAATATTAAAATATTAACTTCGACCAATGCTAAAGAATACTAAATTAAAATAAACAGTAATGTTCAAGTATGTGACACTGTACATGATTATTTTAATATCACAATGTCACACGCGTTAACCAACGGTGAACAATACAGTTGTTTCAGTATTGATTAATCTTGGTTAACATTTGTGAATAAAAATACAACGGTTCACTGTTAGTTCATGTTAGCTGAGGTCCATTAAATAATATTAACAGATGCAACCTCCGCTTCGGGGTCCTGAACGCCCTGTCAGGGTTTTTATTCTGTGATAACAACCGGCTTTATGTACATTATTCCTAATAATATCTATGCAATATCTATGCACTGTATATAAATACATTAATAAGGTATTCACGTTATAACCCAGGCATAAAAGTCAGTCAATAAGTGTACAGGTGGTCCGTGTCCTCAATCTATCCACTAAGAGGTCCTTATTCAAAAAAAAAGTTTGAAGACCCCTGATCCTAATTCACACAGCCAATCGCTAAGAGACAAAATGTGCAGAATCTTCAAAGAGTATGTTATTCTTCAAGAAAGAAAAGAGTAAGAAATGATCAAACAGAGCAGAGAACTTGATTTGAGCTTCAAAGCTGAAGGAAACAGCAGACACATTGGTTTGTTGATGGAGAAATTAGGTTACAGGAAAACAGAAGCTTAAGGGGGCAGTATCGCTCACACGCGCACACAGTCAGACAGAGCATTGCTATTTTTTCATTAATTATCCTTTAAGAACAAACACACAGTAGACATTAAAGAGGAGAAAAAAGAAAAAGGGATACAATTTTAATGTAAATTATATATTTATGCATAACAAATCACCCTAAAACGTAAAAAATAGGTAACCGCTAAATGAACTAGTTTTATTCATGTCAAAAACCCTATTTTCGATAATATAACTGCAAGCTAACTACATGAGGTTAAATCAGAGAAAGTCATTTTGAATGGTAAGATGGGTAAAAAGTAGCTCTTGAGGTGTTTCTGTAGCGCAATCCATAGAACATGCGGCGCTAGTAACACCAAGGACGTGTTCAATTCTTAGACAGCACATGGACCGATATATACCCTAAATGCACTGTTAGTTGCTTCGGATAAAAGTATGTAACAACTGCACACTTTTGACAATGTAAATGCTTTTTGACCTTTTGCTGAAAGAAAAATCATGTTTTTTAATTTGCATTTGACACAAAACCCTGTTGTCTGTAAATAATTGTAAGTTGAATCACTCAAAACACCCTTGAGCTCATCTGAGATCTCCAGGATTCAGATCAGTGAACCGTTACATTAAATACCAGAGTTCAGATGAAAAGGTACACATACGCTAACAACAAATTCCATCAACACACACAACTCAATCATAATCATTAACCCAGACACACAACACCCAAATCCCACAGGGCATGAACAGACACACATGCTTGCACACACTGCAAAAAGAAAATTCAACTGAACGCATCTGCATACATTCCACAAGCAAACGGAGTGTTGAGTTACGCACCTGCGCCATCACAACAGCAAATCTTTCCCAAAATCCAACTGAGACAAACTCCACAAGAGCAACACGACCTCCCACTCCGCATGCTGCTCGCTCACCGTCTCATGTGCGTCCAGAGACAGGTGAGAGACAGAGAGGAGGAGAAAGGGAGAAGGACGGAATGGGAGGTGGAGGACGCTTTGGTTCTGTCCGCTTTAATACTGAAGCTCAGCTGGAAGTTCAGCGCTACTCTTCTTCACAATAAAGGGGAGGGGCCTTGGGGCGGGGCCAGGGCCACTGAGAGACACACATTCAAAGGGATACAGGAAGGTTCCACTGAATTCATTGAGGTCTGCTAAAACCAATATGCAAAAATACTTTCCCCCCACCCCTCAAACAAGACTGGAGAAAAAAAAAGAAGTCACAGTTTTTCAGTTGCTCCATGGAAAGACAATGTAGTATTGTGTGTGTGTGTGTGTGTGTGTAGTTCATTTCTGTGCCTGTGCCTGTGTGTGAATCATTACATCGGCTACGTCTGCATGCTGCAGTGGCCCATTTTTGAGAGGGTGTGTCTATATCACAAGATCTCCATCCCCACTTCAGCATACATACGACTAAATGGTCATATTATACACATAAATATCTTCAGCATCAAATAAGACACATTTAAAATATGCACAAGTCCAGGGCTTGACTTTTTTTTTGCTCACCAGTCACTGTGGCTAATGCTTTTCCAAAGTTACTAGCCACTCAGCATTTTCACTGGCCACAATTTTGACATCAATACCATGGGGGAAAAACTGCCATATAGATATTTTTAATATTATCTCTTAGTTTGGCAGCAGGTATATTATGCTGCTGTCACTTTAAGACTGGCACAGGGATCCATTATACTGTTACACATGCTTTTTCCCCCTCAAATGTTTACTTTCACTTAAAACCTAACTGACTGTGTTTACGTGAATACTCGCCAAGATCGTCATTTTGACATTATTTTGTGTGTGCTTGACTGTTTAATCACAATAAGCAGTGAAAAATAACTCAATGCAGTACTGAGAGGCGGCTTTATGTGTACTTTGGGCGTGAGCACAAAATCTGCAGAAATTAGTAAAATTATGCACAATACGTGCAATCCCATGCCGAAATTCAAGCTCTGTAACACCAACAGTATTAATCAGGAGTACATGAAACGAGTGAGTCAGGGGAGGCGGGTTTGTGCGTCAACTCGCTTTTGGGGAGATGAGAGAGCTTTACCAATTAGCGACTGGCTCTTTTATGTAGAAGGTGTGACTTATTCTGCCATATTACATGTTGCACTTTCTCCCATTCATAAGTAATATGAGTGTATATATGAAGTCTTTCTGTTGGGACCACTGACAATTAGCAGTTCTGTTCTGGGCAAGAACTCCCTACCCATCCACACAGCCTAGCATGGATAAGAGCAAGGAGAGCAGCGATAACCACTCTTAGGGTAAACAGAACAGAACCAACATAATGTATTGCATTATCATTAATGTTCTTAATGACGATAATTTAATGTTTGAGAAATTAGTCTAATTTGAAGAGGAATATCACAATGCCAAATCCTGACTGGGCAACAGGAGGAGCTGGGGATGGAGAAGGGTAATTACCACCTGAGAAACACAATAAAGCTGCTGATAATACTAAATGGACCCTATATATAGATATGCTGTGATAGGCGTTGTCTTCCTATAGGTACAAGTGAATCGAGCTGAGTGTCAGCTGATGCGAGCTTGACTAACGTGACCTGCCAGAACTAACGTTACGCTTGATTTGTGGGGACACAAGCCAGAACTCGAAACTCGGGGTACCTAGAGTTCAACCTTATATATCTCAGAGCACAAAGCTATCAGCTCCGATGCAATATTATGATTTACATACTGTTACAGTGATATACTGTAAAATTGCTCATACTGTGAAATAAGAATTTGGTCATACCGCCCACTACTACATTTTGTAATAGAGAAAGAGCCTAAAATATCCTGAAAATGAACAAGATTACAAAAGTAAGATTATATGGCACATGAACATCCCCTCGATTTCTGATCATTTGAGGTGAATTCGATTTGCAAAAACTCAATGCTACACTGTAAACATTTTTTTGAAGTTGTAAATAAAACTACAATTATTGGAGTATAGGATTTATTAGAAATTATTATGTTAGTCTTCTTAAAAATGTCACATTTAATTCAGTGTTACTTGACATTTCTTTGTAATTATTATTTGTAAAATGTTTCGACACCACTTTTTTCAGTGTAAGTGAAAATGTGAAACTTTCTAAAGCCCTCTTCGCACAGGATTAGTATTACCTGGTGACCTCTAGTCATTTGTAATAATTGCGGAGGTTGTCTGTGATCTTAATCCCGTGTGAATCGGCCATGTCTGTAATTCATAAAGTAAAAATTCCCCCTCAAATGACCTACCATATTTAGGTCACTTACATTTCAAGCTGTATAACATTAGCTGGATAACATCACCGTTTTCACCAGAGCAGCTGTATAGTCAAATCAAATTCTGTTGCAATGTTTTCCTGTTAACACTGTGAAGCTGCTTTGAAACAAATGCCATTGTAAAAAGCGCTATATAAATAAAGATGACTTGACTTGACATGTATAGCAGCATGAGTTAAGGAACATTCTTCTGTTTATGATATATCATACAGCTAGACCTATAACGACAAGACATTTCCAAGCAATAGCCTATCTACAACTGGGAGATAAGTCAGTAAATTCGAGTAAAATCACAGTCTTCACTTATCCCGTGCGAATGCGCCATGCGCCCCCAGATAATACTAATCCTGTGCGAATAGGGCTTAAGTACAGCTCTTTGAGGAGAAAGGTATAGTATATTTCACAGGTTTTAACCATCTCATGGAGGACAGCCAACATATGACAATTTCTTGTCTCCAGGTTGGCCCTACTTGGAATTCTATTCTTACATTGTACAAGTTAACTATGTGACAACCATGCAGGGCAACATTTTGGAAACAAAGTTCCAAGAACATTAACATGCCTGTCCAATAATAGGACTGAAGTTCCAAAAACAGAACTGAAAAAAGACTAGTCAACAGAACGAAGTGTAGCATGCTGTTAAACTGTCTGACTGGACAGAATCCTTCATGCCTGACTAAAGATTTTCCATGCTTCTATGCTTTATTTTCTGTTTACTATAACCCTGTTTCAACAGATATAGCACACACATACACACACACACACACACACACACAGCACTATCAACACTATCAGAAGTGTGAACAGCCATCGCAAAATCCAAATGACAATTAAGCAAGATCATTCAAAGAAATATTCCAAATATTCATTTGACCATTATCTAACATTTTTTTGAAGATACATGAACTTCTGGTTATGTGTTCGATATAATTCCCCTCAGTGGAGTTTACAGTTAAAAGTTCAAGACAACACAGCTTGTCATAGTTCAGCAGGCATCTTGACCTGTCAGTCCTTCAGTTGCTTTCTATTTATTGAATTTTCTTGAAACCTACCTGAAAAAAAGGTTGACTCCCCCTTTCCGCTGTCTATTTTTAGATCCAGGCCTGAACAGTCATGAGGTCAGGGGGTTCTGGTAGGGATGTTTAGAAATGTGCTCTTCTAAACAGAGGAAGTGCAGTGCAGGGAGACATCAGGAAGTAAAGGGACTATACAATACAGAGTGTTCCGCTTCAGACAGTATGGGGCCTTAAAGACACACATTTTGACACCACCCTGACCCAAAAACCAAAGCTACGCCCTCATGGTGCTTGCTTGAAGTATATGGACCCTCTAAAGAACCCGATATACTCACAGAGAAGATCTAGTGGTAAAAAGTTCAAAACACCTTTGTAGTGGTATACTGTAGGGGAGCATCCAGATGGCACCCACACTGCTGGGATACAATAGATTGCTTTAAAGCAAGCAGCTTTACAATATTTAAACATTTCAAAAAGAAGTATAACTTCAAATTATACTATGAAGCAGCTCTCCAGTGTGTTCATTTTTCCTCGCCTATGACCTTAACGGGCTGAACAGAAGAAATTAACCGTAGAAGATTTCCATGTCAAAGGCGGCGGAGCCCTGGAGCCACCCCTATCTAATTACATAATCACCATGGAACAATGGTAGTTTGAAGGTGATGCCAGCCAGAGCAAATTTTTCCGGAAAGTTCACTTTGGCAAGCTGTTTTCAAATTTTCAAAACAAACTCCAAACAATCTTCGTTTTGGCCTGATTTTGTTTGAAATGATGTCACATCAGTTTGTTCTTTGATTTAGCTTGAAGTTTACAGGGGCCTTAAAAGTAAAAAGACCCCTCTCATAGAAATATGAATTATTCAAATGAAGACAATTGAAAGCTAAAATGGTTCTGCATGGTTTCAGTGTGGATCTATTGTGTGAAACATCTCTTAAGCCTGTGAGAGTCCCAGGATTGAAGCCCCACCAAACACATACACCAATCCCCCGAGTTTGATCAAAGCAGGACGCAAGCCTTAGCATCACTAGCACCCTGCTAATTAATGATCAAACCCTATTTGTACCTCTCCCACCGAGAGCAGAACTGGCTCCCCTGGAAGAAGCCATGGGCACATGTACAACAGCTTAAAGGGACAGTTCATCCAAAAATACAAATTCGTACACTTTGTACTTGTATGGCTTTCTCCCCCGCCTACACAAAAGTAGCTATTGAACAGAATGTCCAAGTTGCTCTTTAGCATGCAAAGAAAGTACATAGTAACTGAGGATGTCAAAACTACTATAAATCATGTGGTTCTCAACCTTTTGACTCAAACGACCCCTACTTCCCAACACAAATTTCAAAGGTCTCCTATATAATATACAATATATTATGTGTACAGTATATTATAGTATTGATATAAATTAATCACAATATATTTATGTTTCAAGAACTGTATGTTTTTTTAAACATTACTGAGGAGGAAAAATAAATTATTTCACTCATTATTGTATATTTTATGCATATGTTAGATTGTTTTAATATATTAATAATAGTAATTTAAATACTTTTTACCCATCCTGCATCCCCCCTCGTAAGTTTGCTGAGGATCCCTTGAGGGCCCGGCCCCCTGGTTGAGAGCCACTGCTATAAATGTAAGAAGAATTTAAATTTTTTTGGATGAACTATCCATTATTATTTCTGACAAAAACTTTTCACGCAACAAATAAACTGCAAACATTTCAGTATGTTATAATAAATGTTTTGCAACTGAATGTTTTTTAAAAGGGATCTTAAAAGCGTAAAATGGATTTTTGTAAATGTATAAGCCTTCCTATATCTCAAACAGTAGAGCATGGTGCTAGAAATGCTGAAGTCATGGATTCAATTCCTGGGGCAGTGGTTCCCAACCACGCTCCTGGAGGCCCATCAACAGTGCACATTTTGCATGTCTCCTCAATCAAACACACCTGATTCAAGTCATCAGCTCATTAGTAGTGACTCCAAAACCTGATGTGGGTGTGTCAGATAAAGGAGACATGCAAAATGTGCACTGTTGGTGGGCCTCCAGGAACGTGGTTGGGAACTGTCCTAGGGAATGCATGATCTGATGAAACGCATACCGCATTAACGCATAGTTAATGTAAGTAGCTTTGGATAAAATCATGTAAAAGTTAGGCACAAATATATCAAAAAGTATCTTGTTACAAAGTACAAATACTTGTTAATGACTGCATTACAGTTCCATATTGAACTAGTAGTGGTGGGCTTTGGCTGTTTCTAAGCAGAATGCTTAGCCACATGAAAGTGACACATGATCAGTGTTTGTGGGTGGTGAATATTTGTGTGCGACTCACCTTTCCCAGGTGGGAAAAAGCAATCCATGTCGACACTACTGCGGGAGTGAGACACGGACAGGGTACTGCTGGGAACCAGACCCTCCTGAGGGGGTGAGTGTTCGGTGGTCCGCACTAGACACCAGCCGGGCCGCTCTCCAGACCTCTCCAACAGCTCGACGGTCTGACCTGACTGAATGCTCAACTCACCCACTGAGCCTGCAACAAAGTCCTGCAGAACCACAGTCTGCTCACAGCCACCCGACAACTACAGAGAAAGAGAGAGAGAGAGAGACAGGCTTTAGCTTTCATTTGAAGGTTTTTAAAGAAACCTCTACTATTATCTATCTACCTATTTATATCTTACTGACCCCAGTACTGTACTGTAAACAGTACTGTAAATATCGTATACATTACAAGTCAAAAGATTTTTTAATATTGATGAAAGAAGTCTCTTATGCTCATCAAGGCTGCATTTATTTGATCAGTAAAAACTGTATATTTTTATACAGAATATATTGTATAAACAGAATAGTTTATTTTAATATATTTTAAAATATTATTTAATCCTGTGATGGCAAAGCTGAATTTTCAGCATCATTACTCTTCAGTGTCACATGATCCTTCAGAAATCATTCTAATATACTGATATGCTGCTCGAGAAACATTTCTGATTATAAGTATTGTTGAAAAAGTTTGGGCAAAGTAAGACTTAAAAATACTTTTATTCAGCAAGGACGCATTAAATTGATCAAAATTGAAAGTAAAAAAATGTATGTCACAAAAGATTTCCATTTCAAATAAATGCTGTTCTTTTGAACTGTTTTTATTTAAAAAAATCCAGATTTTTTTGTTATCAGGAAAAAAAATTAAGCAGCACAACAGATTTGAACACTGATAAAAATAAGAATCCTTATTAATTACGTACCAATAATAATTTATAGCACCAAATCAGCATATTAGAATGATTTCTGTAGGTTCATGTGACACTGAAGAATATTTATTACTGGAGTAATGATGCAGCTTTGCCTTTTATTTCAGATTTCAGATTATTTACAACAGAATATTCTGTTCCAC
This sequence comes from Paracanthobrama guichenoti, assembly GCA_018749465.1. NCBI lineage: Eukaryota > Metazoa > Chordata > Actinopteri > Cypriniformes > Gobionidae > Paracanthobrama > Paracanthobrama guichenoti. The sequence continues at coordinate 10,292,332 of CM031948.1, read as the reverse complement.
CTAGAAATAGGTTATACTGGAAGTTAAATGCAATGCTTTTTTTAAAGTCTTTATGATTTGGATGAAAATCAGAACACTTTATTCATTCATGCAAAATTTCATGCAGTAAAAGTTCTCAAGAATTTTCTAGAACTGTACAAAACCGTCCCAGATGAAAAGAAAAACAGGGCAGGCTGAGAGAAATGAAGGATGGTCAGCCTGCAGAGAGGAACCAGCTCAAAGAACAAACACACACATCACCACCTGAGTCAAACGCACCCTACAGTGACAGATAATCAATTCAACACCTCACACACATTTACAGACACACAGAAACATGTTCTAATCTTCCTCAAACACACCCCCTGAAACAGAAACTGAGCTAAAGAGTATGAGAAACAGGATGAGTAAGAGAGGAAAAGGCAGGTCTGAACAGCTGTTCTCCTATGGAGGTCTCTCCATCTCTGACCTCCTTCCTGACTACATCAAACTTTTAGACTGAGCTTTTGGGTGTTGACACAGGTTCTGTTCTGACCCAACGTCCCTCCCTAGACAGCGCCTCTCCCTAAATGTAGTTATGTCTGAACTCCCTCTGTTCTGGGTCAAAACACACATTCATCTGAAAGATCAACTAAAACAAAACTCACAGTCTTCCATATTAAACACTGGTTTATGTCAGTTGTTGTTATCTTAGAGCGTGAAACCTCAAAACGCTAACAAAAAAAGTACCAATTTTAGGGACAGATTTACTAACAGTTTGAGCCAACGCAAACCCTCATTTGCCATTAAAATAGTGTCATGACTTACTAAAGACAGGCAGTGAAAAATTAGCAGTGAAATGGCGTGGACAGCTATTTTTGTGGCTGACCTTATTGAATATGCATTTGTAGGAGTTTCCCTTTCAGAGGCAGGAGGAGGAGAATATTTAAAGGAATCACGCAAGGTGATTTACTGGTTTACACTTGTCAATTATACTGGTACTTGTGCCATTATTTAATGCCCCAAAAAAGCCATCTTAAACCAGATGCTAATATGTGCTGCTCTTGGTAGATTGCATTGGTCATTATTATGGAAATTATTAACGTCTGTGTACTTTAATTTGCTCGTCGTGTTTTTTTGGATTTGCGCTCTCACGCTAATTTGCCTTGTTTAGTAAATCTGGCCTTTACTGTGTACCATGATGAGGACTTCCTCAAAGTACCATGCTAATACCTTAGTGTGTGTGTGTGTGTGGTGTATATATATAAATTGTATATGTACACCGATCAGACATAATATTATGACCACTGACAGGTGAAGAGAATAACACTGGTTATCTCTTCTTCATGGGCACCTGGTAGTGGGGTGGGATATATTAGGCAGCAAGTGAACATTTTGTCCTCAAAGTTGATGTGTTAGAAGCAGGAAAAATGGGCAAGAGTAAGGATTTGAGTGAGTTTGACAAGGGTCAAATTATGATGACTAGACGCCTGGTCAGATCATCTCCAAAACTGCAGCTCTTGTGGGGTGTTCCCGGTCTGCAGTGGTCAGTGTCTATCAAAAGTGCTCCAAGGAAGGAACAGTGATGATCCAGTGACAGGGTCATGGGCGGCCAAGGCTCATTGATGCACATGAGGAGCAAAGGCTGGCCTGTGTGGTCCGATCAAACAGACAAGCTACTGTAGCTCAAATTGCTGAAGAAGTTAATGCTGGTTCTGATGCACAGAACCAGCACAGTGCATCACAGTTTGTTGGGTATGGGGCTGCATAGCCACAGACCAGTCAGGGTGCCCATGCTGACCCCTGTCCACCACTGTAAGTGCCAACAGTGGGCACGTGAGCATCAGAACTGGACCACGGAGCAATGGAAGATGGTGGCCTGGTCTGATGAATCACGTATTCTTTTACATCCTTTATACCACCTACCTAAGCATTGTTGCAGTTCATGTATACCCAAGCCAGCAGAGGCAGTGTGATGCTTTGGGCAATGTTCTGCTGGGAAACCTTGGGTCCTGCCATCCATGTGGATGTTACTTTGACACGTATCACCTACCTATGCATTGTTGCAGACCATGTACACCCTTTCATGGAAACGGTATTCCCTGGTGGCTGTGGACTCTTTCAGCAGGATAATGCGCTCTGCCACAAAGCAATAATGGTTCAGGGATGGTTTGAGGAGCACAAGAATGAGTTTGAGGTGTTGACTAGGCCTCCAAATTCCCTAGATCTCAATCCAATCGAGCATCTGTGGGATGTGCTGAACAAACAAGTCCGATCCATGGAGGCCCCACCTCGCAACTTACAGGACTTTAAAGGATCTGCTGCTAACATCTTGGTGCCAGATACCACAGCACACCTTCAGGGGTCTAGTGGAGTCCATGCCTTGACGGGGCAGGGCTGTTTTGGCAGCAAAAGTGGGATCAACACAATATTAGGTGGTCATAATGTTATGCCTGATCGGTGTATGTATATATAATTACATACTAATCTAGATATAAAAATCCAAAAATGTACTTGAATTACCTCAAGCTAACTTTTCAAATTAAGTTGCATCTAATAAAATATCTATTTTTGCTGAAAAAGTTATGACATTACATTGCAAATGAGTAAATCATTTAACAGCAAAAACAATATTTGGGTTAGGGTTAGTCTGTAATAATTATAATCATTTTAATATAAATGTAAACTACTGGAGCATATTGTATATGTGCTAAATGGTTGAATGTTTATGCATGTATGCAAATGTCTTTTGCAATTTTTATGTTAATTGTCTTAAATATCTGTGATGCATCTGTAAGAGTTATGTTTATGTATGAGTATGTGTATGTAATTTATGCTGTTCTCAAAGCTAAAATACAATACAAGAAATATAATTCTACATTTACAACCAGAGACGGAGGAGTGTGTGATTGGGTGGATCAGAGAGGTACGCCCTCCTCTGGGGAAATGCAGGGTGTTTTCCTCCATGATTCTTACAGCTGGCCAGGAATTCCGCCATATGGAACGGAGTATTCCATACTGACAGAATTCCCAGCCATGAGGAAAGCATAATCCCCACAGAGAATGAGACAGGGTGTTACATATGTGCCATATGAGAACATTTAGCTGACACTTTTCCTTTATTCACAACAGACGCCATACAGACTGGATTCAAGATCTACTAGTGACATAAACGTGCAATTCTAGTAAAATGAATAACTATGCTGTAACTACTGATACTTTAACTACTGATGAAATACTTTTTCATAATTTTGCATTAGTCACTATAATTTAATAATAATGATGATAATAGGTAACAATCTGATAACTATGACTATTACGAAGTAATTTACATCAATCATGAAAACATCATATAATGTGTAAATCAGTAATATCCATTAAAATAAAATATTAATTTATATTTGTATATGGTCATTTTGTACTGTTTATGTATTATATTATATATTTTAACTAATAAATACATTTTAAAATATTTGTTAAAAATATTACTTAAAATGTGTACTATTGTTGTTTGGCTTTGAAGACAGGAGTCTTTTATCATTTTAAATCTTACTTTTTCTTTTAAACTTTAAAAATCTGACACACAAACACTGAGTAGCGTATGAACAACCACTCCCTCCTGAGCAACCCAAAAACACAGTCCAAATGTGAGCTCATGCATATGGGACAGAAAACACAAACGCAGACAGATGCGCAAGTACACTCCTACATTTAAAGTGCAAATGTTAGCAGAGGCACATTTGAGTTTGGCATAATCTGAGTATGATTACGGGAAAACACAGAGTACTATTGCAGTTAAATCAGAGGGTGATGTTACTAGTTGGGCTGAAACTTGGTAACTGCCAGAGCCTGATTAAAACATCCATTAATGTCTAAAAAAAAACATTATTAAATATACTATTTGACGATAAAGCTGTGAAATTTAGAATTTTTCAATTGTAAAACAAAAGAGGCAATTTAAATGGATCTTGGTACTATCACACTGTATTGGTAACACACATATGAGGGTCAATATACAAACAATTTCTTTATAAATCATTAAAAACATAAATAAGCCATTCAAATTGTGAAGTACATTCCAAACAATATTGAAACAGACTGGCAAATTTCCCTTTAAAACTACCACTAATAAACTCATTTTCAAAAAAATGTACAAGCCGATTCAATCATATCTAAACCCCCCCATTAAATCCATCAGAAGCATGTGTACTCACAGGTATGGTTCTCTTGGGTAGTCTGAAACTCCTCCACCTGGGCATGACTCTATCTGTACCGCCAATACAACCAACCAGAAGTCAGACTGCCACCAAATACGCCTTCTGATTGGCCGACAGTCAGGTAGAAAATTGTCTAACCCAAGTGCTCGTTCCCAGAGTCTCACATAAAGCTAGTTACTGCACTCATGCTCAGCATGTTCTTTAGAGAGTACGGAGAACAATTATTGAACTGTCATATGGATCTGCACAGCTGAGGAGTGTCGAGAGGGTTCTGCCCATATGGGAGAGACTGAGAGAAAGAGGAGGAAAACAAGCTGAGACTCCAACAGAACAGACAGAAATGAGAAAGGAAAAAAATGAAATGAAAAGTCACAACACTGAGCAAGGAAAGAGTGAGGTGTGTCTGTCTGTTTGTGTGCACACATGTTTGTGAGCTAAAAACAGACAGAGAGCAAATAATACTACAACACACACAAACACACGTTCCGTGTTTTATGGGGACATTGGATAGACATAATGATTTTTATATTGTACAAACTGTATATTCTATCCACTGACACTAGAAAACATCACAGAAAACTTTCTGCATGTTTTACATCTTCATTGTATTAACTCAAATTTTTAATTTCAATGAACTCAAACATTTTTTTTGAGTTCGGCAACCAGGCAACCAGGTACCAGGTTTTTTTACAGTGTGTGTGTGTGTGTATATATATAGTGTGTATATATATACATTATTTTGTCTTTAGAAAACATTATTTGCTATGTTTGTGAATTATTATAACTTTTGAGGATAACATAAAAATGGAGGTTTTGTCAGATTTAGATAACTTCTGGGGACAAATGTTGACAACATGCCAAACCAGACTACCCAGAGACACAAACAAGTCAAGAAATGTCTAGTCTGTAAAATGAACCAACATGAGAAGCCTATATATAGTTCTCTATTTGAATGTCCATTGAGCCTCCCCCACACACACAGTCATACATGCACACAAACCTCAAACCACAATGACATAAGAAGGCCTAGCAGTACAATAACTCCAAAGAGACCGAAGACAGAGAGACAAAAAAAGACAGACAGGCAGAAAAATTGTAATTGTATGTGTGTAATTATGACTAATCGCTTGATTTGCAAGTTGCTTTGTTAACTGACAAAAGCTTAATAAAATTGTCATTGTTTTTCATATTGCAGCAAATTCTGACAAAAGAATTATACAAGAGGACTAACATATAAACTGACTGTGATCTGTCAGACTTACTCCTCAAGCACTTGTCTAAGCAAGATATACATGCATTTGTGCCAAAAAAATAGAATGTTTATTTCAACTAAGTATTTTCTTTAAAAAAATGGATGCCATTAACCTCGCAAACTATTGTTTCTATACAACTGTTACAAATAAACTTACTCCTAAGCAGCCAATCAGATTGGAGCTAGCGGTTACCACCAACACTTGCCATTTTGTGTGTAACACGCAGTGTCAGACAGTCAGTGAACAGTCAGGGTGTGCCATCTAAGATGGAGACAAGTTCATGTCCTGATGTTAACCACACAAACCACCGCAAAACAACCAATGGCAGGCGAAAAAGTGTTTCTAGGAAACAAGAGCTGCTGTTGACTCTGTCTGTAATTAGATGGTTGAATGAAACAAGAGCGGAGAGACTGGCCTGAGGTTAAGTGCAGGCGCAAGTAATCATAAAATTACAGAGAAATGACAGAGGGAGAGACGAAGAGCAATGATACAGATTTTGCCGCACTGGCATACTGGAAGGAATAACAGCGAATCAGAATCAAATTTAGTTGGACAAGGATAAAAGTTATATAACAAAAACATGCCAACAAGAAAAGCAGTAAAAGAAAGTGTGCAAATGAATCATCCTACAGACAAAAATAACTAGGGCAATACTGTAAGTTTCAGTAAATCAATAGGAAAAACTGGGGGATATTTTGGACCAATGTGTAAGACAGCGCTCTCCACCATCATCAAAACACCAAATGAAGAAATGCATTTTGGAAGAAATTAATACTTTTATTCAGCAAGGATGTATTAAATTAATCAAAAGTCACAGAGAATTCTTTTGAATTTATCTACAAAAAATCCTGAAATAAAATGTATAACACACACACACACACACACACACACACGTCCGGTGCGCTATCTTTATGAGGACTCTCCATAGATGTAATGGTTTTTATACTGTACAATCCGTATATTCTATCCCCCTACACTGCCCCTACCCCTAACCCTACCCATCACATAACACTTTCTGCATTTTTACATTTTCAAAAAAACTCATTCTGTATGATTTATAAGCTTTTGTACCCATGGGGACCTCAATTTAGGTCCCCACGGTGACACGAGTCCCCATGAGTCTGTGTGCATTCAGGTTAGAGTCCCCACTGGGAGAGAAAACACACACACACACACACACACACACACACACACACACACACACACACACACTGCAGAGGAAGTTGCTTGCTGTCTAAACAGACATATTGTATGTGTGCACGAGAGAACCAGATTTTCCATAGGGGAAGTAACCACCATTGGACAGAAATAATTTTTTCACACAAACATATTTGAAACCGCACACAAACTGGCTGACATGATTACATTTTAACAAAACATGATTTGTGTTATTGTAGTGTAGTTCTACCTTGTCGCTGTCTACAGTGTTCTGGGAGGTGCGGGAAGCGATGGAGATTGTGTCCGGCTGACTGCTGGCATCACCCTGACTGTCCGCATCCTCAGTAGTTTCCCTGAAAGATAAAATAAATACTATAAACCTAATTTCCAGTGTAATCACATACACAATCTACAACAAATCACCAAGCAGAAAAGGGATTAGAGCTATGCATTTTGGGAGTGCAAATGTATTGATTCTCTTAATACAGGTTAGAGAAGAATCTAAGCAGGTGGATGAGGTGAAATACCTCTTGCTGATGCTGCGCTGCCTGGCTGGGGTTTTGGGAGGGTGTATGGGCTCCTTTAGCGCCCCCTTCAGGTGGACCGTTCTCTCCTGAATGACCTCCCTGATGTTCCGGATCCACTCCTGTTTCACTTCTATACTGGAGGCCTTCAGATGGATGAGATGATTTGTAAAAGACCGAAGCGGAGACAGAGAAGAGAAAATGCATGATTTCAGAAGAGAGATCTGAACTTGCATCACCCAACTGAGTACAATGGCTCCAAGCATTTGCGCCAGGGCCAGGAACAAGACCGAAAGGAAAATTAACTAGAGTGTGACAAATCTGGGGGCAAAAAAAAATCCCTTGCAGAACATTTTTCAGGGTTTATTCTGTAATTTCTAAAACATTTGATAAATCCCAAACAGGGCTGGCAATTGATGCAAATATTTAAATTTTATTTTACTTAATTTATTTAAAGGCACAACATGTAAGATTTTTGGATTAAAATATCCAACAACCACTAGAACAATATTTTGTTGTACTTACATTATCCCAAATGTTTCCAAGAATGTTTAAATCCAGAAAAATAAGCAATTTTTAAGCTCGTTTTCCGGTTTTATTTTTTAGAAACCATGGAAACACCAAAGACGGTTTAATATATTGTGTGTTTTATTAGACAGGTGAGCAACTGTTTGGATACATTCATCGACAGAAAACTAATCATTGCTCAAATGTTAGTCTTATTGTTTAAATCTCATTTTCTTGATGTAGTACCATGTTTTCTAGTGTCTCATAGTAGCCACCGAGCGAACGCACAGAGTAGCATTATAACATAACTTTCAACACACTCAAATGTATGTAATACGATAAAACTACGCTGCGTTACCCCACATACGCATGACTGGAAGAAGTGGAAGCGGTCCCCTGCGGCACCATCAAGCTATGCCTTTGTTTTGAATAAGCAACCTCTAGCGGGAAAAAACCTACATATTGTGGCTTTAATTGCATACATTAAGAATTCATTTTGACAGTGCTCATTTTCATAATATGGTGTTCTAGCTGTCATGTCTATTTAGTATACAGTGTTACACTGAAAAAAAACACCCTCATAAAAATATAAATTTCTTAGTATGACGTACTCTAGCCACTAGGGTGACGTTCAGACATTTCTGTAGGTTTATCTGACACTGATGCACACAGACATACACATACAGACATACATCTTACCTTAAGAACTGTTTTGTTGTCAGATGTGGGAGTCCGACCGCCCCATAGAGCAAACTTACACGGATCCCCTTCAATGTGTTCGGTGACTCCTAATTCTGATGTCTGTCAAAACACATTTGAATTCACACTACCACTAGTGACTTACTAATAAAGTGGGAAAAAGTCACTAAAGACTTCATTTTGCAGTTTGGTGTTTACACTTCTTGACAACGTCATCCTGGAGCTCCTTACCAGCAGCTTGTTCTTGTAAACATATTTGGTGCGTCCAGACGAGTCTTTCATCTCTTTACTAAAAACGAGAGAGATCTCAAAGAGGAAGAGATGTCGGTCCCGGCCCTTGCGGATCAGAGATTTGGGGTCCCACACCTGGAAGGTGTCTTGTAGGATCAGCTCACCCTGTACGGCCAGGTTCTCATCAAAACCTGAAACCACAACAGCAATCACATAGATAAACAGATGCATAACAATTCAGATTAAGTTTTTTTGGTCAGTGATTTGTTTCATCAAGCAAGAAAATACAAGTGGCAAATTTTTCAAATCATATTTTCCAATCTTATTCTAAAATCTAAAGTCATATTGCGACTTACATGACTGTAAAAGAAAAAACCCTTGTGCACACAGTTACATTTTCAGCACAGCTGCCGTAATTATCACTCACCCTCCAGCATGCTGACGTGCATGGCATCATTAGCGCGTTTAGGCACACTAAGCATCACCTCCAAACCCTCCTTTATTTCTCCTTTCCCTTCCTCACAACATGTCAGCAACTCCTGTTCACAAACACACCCATTTAGAGCTGTAAAGTGATTCACAATGTATTTAAAAGGACATAATTATTACATCACATCAGGTAAAGACTGAACAAAAAAACTGAGTCTCCACCTTCAGCAAGAGCTGGTATTTGGTGATTCTCTGAACAGGCTTGATCAGATATGATGAGATTGAATTGGCCAGTCCATGTCTCCGCTGTATCTCCTGTGAGAAACAGAAGAAAACAGTAATCCTGTGGTTATGAAACTGTGGTTATTGCTAAGCAGACAAAAAAAAAACACACAAAAAAAAAACAGGTTAAATCAGCCTTTTCTGGTCTAAGCTGGTCTGTCCCGAAAATAAGTACCCAAAATCCCTTGGAACAGACCTGTTTAACCATGCTGGAAGACCAGCTAACCACCCTAGACTTGTTTAAGCAAGTTTTCTTTATTTTTTTTTTATCACTGTATTAATGGAGTTTTAAAAACAGAAAACTTTAGCCCCTTTCGCACACTATCATACACCCTATCATACACCCGGCGCAATGTGGAGCCAGACGCAACGCAAGTGTTTTTTGCTAGTTTCAACCTGACGCAGTTATCATTTTATCAGTTGTTTACATAGCAAATGCATTTGCGCCCATTTGTGCGCCCATGATTGGCATGCTGGTCTGAAACGATGTTTTCAGGTGCATTGTTGGCGCGTTGCTATTTTGAGGCAACTGAAAACGACTGCTGTGCCATTGACCAACTGAAACCTGGTCTAAAGTCAATAGCACACTATTTTTTGTGTTATTTAAAGGGCGTTAGTATGTGCCTATAGGCAGGTGCACAACGTTGTGCACACAAACATGCCAAATATTACATTTACATTTAGTCTTTTAGCAGACGCTTTTATCCAAAGCGACTTACAAATGAGAGCAATAGAAGCAACTAAAAACAGTCAAGGGCAACAATAGGCAAGTGTTGTAACAAGTCTCAGTTAATCTAGCACAGAACACATAGGACAGAACTATTTTTATTTTTTTAAAATTAAAAATAAAAGGATTACAATGTAAAACATTATTATTGTGTAGGCTACATAAAGATAAAAGGGGCTACGTCATAATGGATAGTCCTTGCATGTATCAGAATTACCTATGTGCAGTAATAACAAATGAAATTGGCTACTTATTTAACCAATTGCGGCAATAATCACATGTATTTAAACTGACTTGTCAGGTTGAGGGTGTCTATATTCCGCCATGAAAATAGCAAATCCACCATGGTGCAAACGCAACTGCCTTTTAAAGGGAATGGGAGATGAGACTCTGACTGGTTTATTGCATGTTATGCCCAAAACACACCTATTACTCATTAAGAGAATAGGGACAACCCTTTTAGACCATGCGCTGGGCGCACAACCATTTTTCCTGTCGTTACACTAGCAAAAGTGGATTCGGACATTCTTAGATCGTTAAAATAGGGCCCATAGTATTTACTGGTACAGTGCCGCTAAATATCTAGCAATTTTCCTGTATGAGAAATTGTAACATTACCAGTAAATTACTGGTACGATGCTGTATGTAAACAAAAAATAGCAGGATTACCGGTATGGGCACATATGAGGGCAGGACGTGCTGGTGTAAGAAGTCTGCTTTGGACCAATCATAAAGCTCTGTTTACAGTAAGCTATGAAGCTTTTAATTGCATTCCTATGGAAACAAGCACTAGACGGATGTCTGACAGTTGCACTGTATCTCGTGTTCAAGACTCTGCATTTTATTCCATTTATCAGTGCTGTGGCTCTGCAGTTACTATTGTGTACTATAGTAAATGCAGTACTGTTATGCGCCAGTCACTCAGAAAAAAAAAAAAAAAAAGACAGATAGTAAAACGGAAGCACTTCTCATCCAGGTGGATGAAGAAATGGTACATCATTTAAAGGTAATTTTCAATGATTTCAATGATTCAATGATCACAAAATTCACAGATGTGTTTACTGAGGTATTTTGGTACTGATGTGTGAATGGCATCTTACTGGTAAAAAGACACATTTGTGCATTTAAAGGAAAGTAGGGTAATTTTACAGTAATTTTAAGTATTTTAATGTTAAAAGGGTTATACACAGATTAATTCTGACAAATAATATAAATAGAATTTAATGATTTGGAACAGACCAGCTAACAAAAAAAATGTTCGACTAACGCTTAGCTAACTTTCCTATTAAGTTATGTAAACATTATTTTGATTGTTCTCTGAATTGGGATCACTTCAGGGAGCCCCTAACAGCTTCGAGATATAGAGAACAGGCCAATGAGAATTGGCGTGCGAGATTTGCATCTCGGCTCCGCCCCGCGTCGCGGGTATAAAGCGGAAGTGAAATGCACGCACGTTTTTGTCATTCACTTCGGAGGCAAACGGCGTTGATGAAGAGCGAAACAAGAGAGAGTAAGAGAGAGAGAGTAGAGAGAACGAGACCAGAGAGAGAGAAGAAGACGCGTGTGTTGGCGGGACGGCACAACCAGCGCGATCGCGCCCTCTGCTGCATTAAAAACAACTGCTGTTCTCACAGCAATAAAAGAGAGTTGTGAGTGCACACACACGGGCTGCACTATTTCCCGGTGTTTTGCCGCGGTCCTCCCCTGAGTGCTTCAGCACAAAAAGCGCTCCTCACAAAAAGAGCTACACGGGTGTGACACTGCGTGTTTTTCAAGATGTCATTCCACCTGTGCGCTACTGTATGCGGTCGTTCCCTGTCACCCGCTGACGGTCACAATCGCTGTATCACGTGCCTGGGCTTACAGCACGCTGAGGCAGCCTTTGTGGATAGTTCGTGTTCTCACTGTGGGAACATGACTATCGCAGCGCTTAGGTCGAGACTCGCCTACATTTGTGAAGGTGGAGTCCCCCTACCCATGCCTCGATCTAGCTCTATTCCCCAGAATAGATCTACTTGACGAATGGCCGGGGTGACCTGAGGATTACGGTTAGGGCAAACCCGCCGAGCGTACCTCCGCAGGCCCCTAATCCCTCACAAGCGCCGCTACCGGTTGAGCTTCCAGAGGGACCCGCTGGCCCCTCCCATGGGCGTCCGGTGGTCTCCTTCGGAGCTCCGGCGGAGGAGCAGATGTCGATCGCTGCATCGGAGGGGGAGTTCCAGTCGAAAAGGTCGGGCTTGAGTGGAACCACGTCCCGAACCTTCTAGGTTGGACGATTGGTTTCTCGGGCCGGGCCGCGCTGGTTCTCAGCGTCCCGCCCCGGTGCCTTTCTTCCCGGAGGTGCATGAGGAGCTCACCAGGTCGTGGTCGACACCCTTTAGTGCCAGGAACCGACCCGGTGGCTCCTCCCTCCTCACTACCCTTGACGGCGGGCAAGCCAGGGGATACGTGGGGATCCTGCCGGTGGAGCGGGCCGTCGCGATGCAACTGTGTCCAGCGACCGCCTCCAACTGGCGCGGTGACCCACGTTTCCCGTCCAAGGCCTGTAAGTTCTCCTCCAGTCTGACTGCGAAGGCTTACAGGTCTTGTGGCCAGGCTGCGTCCGCCTTGCATGCCATGGCACTGCTTCAGGTGCATCAGGCCCAGGCACTCATGAATATGCACGAGGGTAGCCCTGGCCCAGAGCTCCTCCGGGAGCTCCGGACGGTGACGGACCTCGCCCTCCGGGTGACAAAAGTCACCGCCCGTTCCATTGGTCAGGCGATGTCCACTCTAGTGGTCCAGGAGCGGCATCTCTGGCTCAACCTGGCCGACATGAGGGAGACCGATAAGACTCGGTTCCTGGACTCCCCCATCTCCCCGGCCGGGTTGTTCGCGACGCGGTCGAGAGCTTTGCCCAGCAGTTCTCGGCCGCCCAGAAGCAGACGGAGGCCATAAAATACATCCTGCCCCGGCGGTCAGCTGCTGCCTCCACCCCGCCGCCGGCCGCAGCACCTCCGCCTGCTCGTCACCGAGGACGTCCGCCCGCCGCCGCCCCGGCTCCCGCCCCAGCCCAGCAGCAGGTGGCACGCGCCGTCGTAAGAGACCCTGAGACGGGCCACCCAGAGATGGAGGAGACTGCTCTTCGGGAGACGGCCGCAGCACCTTTCCCTCCCCCGGAGGAGGGCCGGGGGGCGATATTGTGTCATCCTGTTCCACCGCTAGCCCCAGTGCTAACGGCACCCAAATTGTCAATAGAAGAGCAGTTTCCGAAATCTCTGGGTGCCAAGAGAGTGCGCTCGGCGGTGTTCGACGCTTCCATGCCTTGTCACCCTCAGGCGCCTCTCTTATCGCCAGCAGGGGGTGCCGGCTGTATCTGGGACGCTCACCAACGGCCTCCCCACACTCGTGTGCCCCCTCAGCGGAAGCAGGTAAGTGTTGCACAGCACACTCAGACCCCACCTTGGGCCGCTACCATGCCGCCCGTATCAGGTCCTTGCATGCCGCCGCGCCGCCCCGCTGCGGGTACGTCTGTGGTGCCGTTGGTCCTGCTTGCACGGTTCCTGGGAGCCTGGCTAGCGCTTCCCAGCCCGTCTCGCTGGCTCATCCGTACTATCAGACTCGGCTATGCGATTCAGTTCGCCCGGCGTCCCCCAAGTTCAGGGCGTTCACTTCACCTCCGTGTCGAAGGAGAATGCCCCTGTGCTCCAGGCGGAGATCGCAGTCCTACTGGCGAAGGACGCGATAGAGCCGGTCCCTCCAGCCGATATGAAGACCGGCTTCTACAGCCCGTACTTCATTGTGCCCAAGAAAAGCGGCGGGTTACGGCCGATCTTGGATCTGCGACTTCTGAACCAGCCCCTTCACAGGCTGCCGTTCAGGATGTTAACGCAGAAATGCATCTTCAGGTGCGTCCGTCCCCAAGATTGGTTTGCAGCGATCGACCTGAAGGACGCGTACTTTCATGTCTCGATTCTCCCTCGACACAGACCGTTCCTACGCTTTGCATTCGACGGACGAGCATATCAGTACAAGGTCCTACCCTTCGGGCTGGCCCTGTTGCCCCGTGTCTTCACGAAAGTCGCGGAGGCAGCCATTGCTCCCATGAGAGAGCGTGGTGTTCGCATTCTCAACAAGCGGAACTCTCCGTGTCCAAGTGACGCCGAGATGCCGCCAAACCTTCAGCCCGTGGTCGGACCCTTCATTTCTACGGGCAGGAGTGCCTCTAGAACAAGTGTCCAGGCATGCTGTTGTCTCCACAGATGCCTCATCCACCGGCTGGGGTGCCACGTACAACGGGCTTGCAGTGTCGGGTCTGTGGACGGGGCCCCAACTGCAATGGCATATCAATTGCCTGGAGTTGTTAGCAGTTCGTCTTGCAGTCAGCCGCTTAAAAATGCCGCTCAGAGGCAAACACATACTGGTCCGTACTGACAGCACTGCGGCCGTTGCGTACGTCAACAAACAGGGTGGTTTACGCTCCCGTCGCATGTCACAACTCGCCCGCCATCTCCTCCTATGGAGTCAGAAGCATCTGAGGTCGCTTCGTGCCATTCATATTCTGGGCCTGCTCAATCATGCGGCCGACGAGCTCTCACGACAGCCAGTGCTCCCGGGAGAGTGGAGACTCCATCCCCAGGTGGTCCAGCTGATCTGGAGTCGCTTCGGGGCCGCGCAGGTAGATCTGTTTGCCGCCCCGGACTCCACCCACTGCCAGCTGTTCTATTCCCTGACCGAGGGGACCCTCGGTTCGGATGCGCTGGCACACAGCTGGCCCCGGGGCCTACGCAAATATGCGTTTCCCCCAGTGAGCCTTCTTGCACAAACACTGTGCAAGGTCAGGAGGACGAGGAGCAGGTCCTGTTGGTCGCTCCGTACTGGCCCAACAGGACTTGGTTTTCGGAACTAGTGCTCCTCGCGACAGCACCTCCTTGGCCCATTCCTCTGAGGAAGGACCTCCTGACTCAGAGACGGGGCACCCTCTGGCACCCGTGTCCGGACCTCTGGAAACTCCATGTCTGGTCCCTGGACGGGACGCGGAGGTTCTAGGCGGTCTGCCACAAGCTGTGGTAGACACCATTACTTCCGTTAGAGCGCCCTCTACAAGGCACCTCTACGCGCTGAAGTGGAACCTGTTCGTCGAATGGTGCTCTTCTCGCCGAGAAGACCCCCGAAGGTGTTCGATCAGTTCTGTGCTTTCCTTCCTACAAGACGGGTTGGAGCAAAGGCTGTCTCCCTCCACCCTCAAAGTTTATGTGGCCGCCATCGCCGCCAATCATGACTACATAGGCGGAAAGTCCTTAGGGAAGCACGATCTGATCGTCAGGTTTCTGAGGCACTGCAGAGGCCTCCCTTTGAGCCTTTGCAGTCAGCTGAGTTAAAAATTCTGTCTCTGAAGACAGTACTCCTGACTGCATTGGCCTCCATCAAGAGGGTAGGGGACCTGCAGGCATTTTTGGTCGACGAATCGTGCCTGGAATTCGGGCCTGGTAACTCTCACGTAATCCTGAGACCCCGGCCTGGATATGTGCCCAAGGTTCCCACCACTCCCTTCCGGGACCAGGTGGTGAGCCTGCAAGCGCTGCCTTCGGAGGAGGCAGACCCAGCCCTAGCTTTTCTCTGTCCCATCCGCGCTTTGCGGACTTACGTGGACAGAACGCAAAACTTCAGGACCTCAGAACAGCTCTTCGTCTGTTATGGAGGACAGCAGAAGGGAAAGGCTGTCTCCAAGCGTCTGAGGGGCTTTCCCAGGGCGCTGGAAGTGGTAGCAACTGTGGCGTGTTCCAAAGGGATCCCAATTTGTCGGTGACGTCAAAATTTGGATTCCGTTTTATCATTCTTCAAACATTATGGGAACATTACTTTTAAATGTTCCATGAACATTCTGAAACAAGTAGTTTAAAAAACATTAAAAACATTTTTTTGTGGTAACATTTTGAGAACATTATTAAATACCAGATAACTTTGCTGGGAAATTAGTCAGGGTGGGTGACAGCAGCTCTCTGGCGCTCCCTGTCTGCTCTTTAAGTCATCTCTAGCATCTCACCTCCATGCCACACAAACCTCTAAAATAAACTGAGAGAAAAAAAGAGAGCCAACTCACATCGAAGAACCTCCCGGCCTGGCCCTGGATGAGCTGACTGGAGTCAGGCTTGTTTTTGCAGTAGGTGACGTACATGTGGAATTTATCAGCCTTCAGAATAAGGGAAAAAAATAAACATTCACTATTTATGTTCCAAACAACCTCACCGGAGTTTGAATGTACCAGAAGCAACTGCTTATGAACATTAGTACTTCACAGCTGAATTTATATTTTCAACCTTTCAAGCTTTAAATAATGATCAACAAAATGCAGTGTGGGCAAATTTTTATAGCCTCTTAGCACACACTGGTTTTTAAATATTCATATGAAGTAAAACGATGATGACTTGTCCATACTGAAATCACAATATGTTCTCCTAACAAAGAAAAAACAAGACAATGATTCAACACTATCTCACCCATGTGACAAAACAATGGCCCACATCTTCTGGAAGCTGCTCATAGTTTTCCAGCTCTTTCAGGAAAATGCTGCAAAAACAACAAATAATGGTAAAACACAATTAAAGTGATGCGTGTCGTCGCAAAAATAGTGTGTAGTGAGTGGTTGCCATGCTGTTGCTAAGTGGTTGTTCCTAGAGAATGAAAAATATTTGGCTATCTTGAGAATATCAGCATTGGCAGATGAACATTGATAAACATGATCATTCTGCCTTGAGTTAGTCTGAAAGGTTGAAATATTAAATTGCATTAAATATAGATTGACACTTTGCATCAGCCAACCTGCTCTTGAGAGTATTTTAGTAATATTAAAGAATTTATTAATATTCTGAATTAAATTTTTCATTGTTTTCATTTTAATTAAAATGTTATGTAATTTTAGCAAAAATTTTTTTACATTTTTTCAGTTTTAGTCATTTTTGTTTTTAACTTTAACTTAGTTAAATTTCTACTTCTAATTTTCCTTTTGTTTTTTAACTTTAAGGTTTTCATCTATTTATAATATTTATTTTATTAATATTATATTTTGTATTAAATAATATTAATAAAATATAATACATATATATTTTATGTAATATGTTTTCATATATACTATTTATTTTTATTTTATTTCAGCTTTATATCTATTAACAAAAGCAATTTTTACATGTTTTTGTTTTAGTTAACATTAACAACAGTACTTTTCATGTGCAAAGATGGAAGTATGTAAGTGCCATACTTTAGGGTGGAAATACGCCAGCTAAGCAACTGCCATTGAGAAGAATGGGAATGCTAACAGATCAGAACAGTTTCTCCAGGTATTACAGATCTCCATGGCAAGCACTACTAATTACCCACATGCTTACACAGACCATCAAAGTTACAGCTTTACGACCCATCAAGGTGACATCTTTACTGCTAAGCTATAGCGCATATGCAAATCAATGTACATAAACTTGGAAATAAAGCCTATTTGAAAACATACTTGTTGTGGAATTCATAAATCTCCTGAATATTCCCAAAGATCACATGTTCCTTATTCGCAATTCCAGATGGGATCTCTGCACCGCTTGTCATTTCCCAGAGAAAAGTCTGCACATAAAAGCACAAGGGAGGTTAGTTCATCCTTAGTTCCCAACATTTCAGGCAAAGTACAGTATATAACTACGCAACCTTGGATTACTGTTGAAATCAAAAGCCATGACTGTCTGAGATCACTAAGAAAACCTTTAAAGCTGCTCTTTGGCAGAAGAAACATTCTCACCTCCAAACACTCCTGTAGGTCTCGTACATAAGCTCTTTCTGTCTGGAGCAGCTCAGCCATAATATACCTACAGAGAGACCAAAACGCCCCACTGAAAGCCCAGCAAATTACAGACATTCAAATGCAAAGAACATCTGAGACAGCACTTCATAACACAAAGCTAATTCCTCTGGGAAATGATTTAGATTAAAAAGGATTTTGTGTGAAGAAGAAGCTATTGATGCTGTGATTTAGTTTGGGACTATCAGCTTAACCTGCGCACAGGAAGCTGGCACACAGTATAAGGATTCTGAGTCATATTTAAAATCTTCATCACTCACTCTTTCTTTCTGGCAGATTTCTTCTTTTCTTCATTAACTTCATGGTCAGGGTCGTTGAGGTTGACCTCTGGGTCAGTGTGGGTCAGGCTGGCGGGAATAATGTCCAGCTCCAGATCTTTATTGTCCTGTTGGAGAGGTCAGAGGGAATACTGAAAATTGCTGTTTGTCTTTAATCTAAACTTTTGATTCCTCATGATATGAACCTTTAAAACAGTATAAACAGTTGAACAGATTAAAAAAAGTAAAACAATGATTAAGATTTATAAGTATAAATAACTTTCTATTAAATCAAAGAATCCTGGAAAAATCCTAATTGATAATAATAAGAAATGTTACTTGAGCACCAAATTAGCATATTAAATTGTAACAATATTTCACAATATTACTGTTTTAACTGTATTTTTATAAAATACATGCAGCCTCTGTGAGCATATAATACTTATTGCAAAAAAATCTTACTGACCCCAAACTTTTAAATGATAGTGTATGCACCTAAATATGTAATTATGCACCTTCTCTTTCACTTAAAATATTAACCTAACCCTGGTTGTAAACCTAAACTTGATATAAAATGTAAACTTGTCCCTAAAATCTGATTGGTTGATTGGAATGTTGTTCCAGGGTCAACAAAGATGTTGATCCAGGATCATGTTGCAGTTGGAAAATTAAAAGTGTTTTTAAGCTTTTTTTATCTGATCTAACCTTTTGATTCCTCATGATATAAGATTATGATTTATAAATTTATTAAATAATACATGAAATAAAGAATAAATGCAGGATCTATTTCCTAAAATAAATAAACTGGCTTTGCTTGGCATCTCACCTCAGAACACACTCCCAGCGCTCGATCCAAGTTGCAGCGGTACTGACCCATCCGCATGGAGAAGTCTCGGTACCGTCTGTCCACCGTGGACACCCACCTCTTGAGCTCGGTCACATGGACATGCCCTTTCTCCACCAAACTACCAGCTAGCTGGATCAAGAGCTTCACCTTCTCCTGCGTTTGCTGAAAGAGAAGAACCAGCATCAGGTCTGAGAGAACAGATGCATTTGTCTAAACGTGCAGAGCTCAAACCACAATCAAACACAGGTCTTTGGTTGTTTGGACCACTTTTATGACCATGTTTGGCCAGGATATTCTTCATAAAAATTCTTCTTTTGTGTTTGACAATAGCATTAAAGTTTGGAACACCATGAGAGTAAATACCTTTTTTGAATAATCGGCATTAATGGCTGTTGTCAATGTTTTTACCTTAGCGGACACACGGAAATCTTCATACTCTTTTAGTAGTTCCTGAGCTTTTTCGCTGGTATCACCAGGCGATGTGTGTGTGGATAGAAAATATTCTCCTGTCTCCTGTAACCAGTCAATGGCCTGTGTAGAGGGCACAGTTATAAAAAGGTAAAAGTCGTTTTATCTTTTTATTCACAATCACTCCTCTCATTAGACAAGCATATTTCCATTTAGTACTAGATAAATCTTTAACTAATGCTTTAAACATAAAGTTCCTGAACATTGTGAAAAAGAAACTGTACTTGAAATAAATGCCACTTAAGTGTATTTAAAGAGAATACACTTTAATGACTAAGTTGCTTAACACACTTAAGTTCACTTGAAAAGTACACTGTAATAATGTCAAATTAAAAGTTTTACTTTAAAGCACATTTGAAATCATTGTTTTCATTATCTTTTGTTGTGCTTTAAAGAACATACTAAAGCATGTGTAAAGTACTTGATTATAATCAAGTAGTACGTTATTTGATATTACATTTAATACATTTTAAATGTGCAAAATTGCAACTTCATCATTACAAATGTACAATTACCAATATATTTAAAGGTGCGGTATGTAGGATTGACAGCTAGTGGTTGAAATAGGTGCTGCAGTCCAAATTCAAAATATTGGATGTCGTTGTTTCCTCCGCCCCCTCCTCCTCAGACTCAACGTTCACGCAGGTTGCCAGCTTGTGGACACACAATAGGAGTAAGTGCAATTGACTATGAAAGCCACACTGTAAGTTGATGAGTTGATTTATCTGCGTTTTAATATGCTCTCATTCATAGAGACTTTTTAGTTCAAGTAGAATCTACGATCTCTGAGCCAGTTTGTTTGCTGGCTTCCATGGCAGCAATATGCTATGTTTTCTGCAAACTGGCAACCTGTGGTGTCTAAATACTATTGGGTAAACAGACCAAAACAAAAACAGACATTCCGACACGGAATGCACATTTCAAAGTAGAATAACTGGCTGTAGGATTGTTTTTCTGAGAAACGAGTAGGTGAATTTAGTATGTTTCCTAAATATCAGCAAACATAATATGGCATTATGCTTTAGTAATGTGAAAAACTTACATACAGCACCTTTAAATACATGACATACGAGTTTCAGTAGAAATAACATTAAAGTTTGCACTTATGCATGTTCTTTTATAGTCTTAACCATATTATTTCCATAATAAATACTATTTTTAAAAGTATGCTAAAGTGTAGTTCTTTTTTTACAAGGGAAGACAAAACCAAAACCACAAACTCCCACACTCACCTGTTTGGCGTGTCGTTCAAACAGAACGTACTGTTGGCACTGGTCTAAACGTCTTTTTTTCATTGTCCAGAAATGAAGGACACGGTTTTCCCTCTGTAGCAGCTCACTCAGAATGGCTAAACATAAGAAAACACACAAGACAAGATCAATGCACAGTAACAAGCATACAGACATATTTTGCCGGTATAATTCCTTTAAGAAGTCCTGACCTTTGACTTGGGACTCAGTAGCTCGATTGTGGGTGGCGACCCCAGGCATGCTCACATTGTTTCGATGGATGTATTTGAGAAAGACCTCTGCGTTGCGACGTGCTAAAGTACATGCCTAAAACCAGAGTAATAAAACATTTTGTAGAGTCAGTGCACATAAACTGAACAGTGACTTCATCGTTTACTATGTTGATAGCAACTGAAGTTTTGGGAGTGTTAATGAATGATGGATAGTGATCCATTCTTTATTACAAATGAAAATATGTTTTATATGCTGTGACCTATTTTAACTGACACATATGTGGTCACATATGGTGAAATTTTGCTGCAGGTGCAGTTTTTAAAAATATAAAAAGGACAAATTGGTGAGAGAGCTGATGGGCTTCTGTTGTTGCAGGTGTTTGAGTCTGTGTATGTGTGTGTGTGAGGTGTACCTTGAGAAAGGCTTCTTTCTGCTCCAGGTGTTTGTTGATGAGAGGGCTGACGTGGTCAGTCTCTGCCATTGAGCCCAATTTATCATGACCTCCGCACCAGTCCTCCTCTCTCCTGTACTCCAGTTCCAGACTCTCTAACACATTACATACCTGAGGTGGACATACACTATGTTACACACACACAGTAGCATCACAAAGCTTTATTTAAATCTCTGTAGTCTGTACTGTTTACAGTGGGCAGTCAGAAAACAGGGTGGCCAATCACAGATATAATGGTAATATATAGGGTGGCCATACATCCGGATTTTGGCCGGACAGTCCGGATTTTAAGCCTCCTGTCCGGCGTCCGGCACAACCTCAAGCTGGATACTAATTTGTCCTCCTTTTTGGAGTTGCGCTGAATCGGCCTAAAAAATCTAGAATCTTTATTGGGAAGCAGCAGCATAGCGTCTAATGCCGTAAGATCTCTGGTCAAACAATGATTGGCTGAAAGCGGTCAAATAAATATCTGATATATCATTGGTTAAAAACATAAACAAGCCTCCACGACGTGATGGCTACGTCATAACGTTAACATGCCTAAACGTCAGACCTCATTTAATCCGGAATGGACAAAAGAGCACGAATTTATATCAAGCAGTAGAGACGCTTTTCATGGATTTTGCACACTGTGTCGCTGTGAAATGTTATGTTTTCTGGCACTGTGCACTTTCTCAGTGGTCAGTTTCTCTATCTCAGTGGTCAGTCTTTGAAACAGACATCACGATGTCTTGAATAAATACAAATACTGTGAACAAACACTTTTTTGCCTCTTCTGTTACACATAGGTCTACATCAAGATATAGCGTAGATCCAATTGTCTGGCAATGAATAGAGTAGGCTATTGCAGAATCACTGTATCATGAGAACATCGATATGATGGACAAAATTCTATTGTAGTTGCGAGTAGGTTACACCAGAGTCCTATGCAATTATTCTTTCCTCACTAAATGCCGCAAAGTGTCCTCCTTTTTGGTGTTATGGAAATGGACACCCTAGTAATATATGTAATATAATACAATTATATGACAGTAAAGAAACATATATAAAATTGGCACCATTAAATGACTACAAAATTTGGCAAAAAATCTGATAATAGAGTGTACTTTCAGAAGATGTTGGAACTGACACTAGGGGGAGCTAACATTTCTGTTAAGGTACAAGTGAGCATGATTATTGGGCGATAATATCAAAATATCCAAATCAATGTACGTTTATGGCAAGTCGTTCTTCAATGCCAATGGCTCTTTTATCTCAAAAAGTTCTCATGTGAGGTGCTAGCAAATGCATAAGGGCTCTTAAACTTAAGATGCCTTAAACTGACCAAAAGTTTTACATTGTTACAAAAAAAAAGATTTTTAAAATAAAACAGCATTCTGAACTTTCTATTCATCAAAGAATCATGAACAAAACGTATCACAGTTTCCACGAAATAATTAAACAGCACAACCATTTTCTTCAACATCTTTCTTTTTCTTTAACATATTAAATTGTAATAATATTTCACAATATTAATGTTTTACTGTATTTTTGATCAAAATAAATGCAGCGGTATAAAAACAGCTTTTCTTGCCTAAAATATTACTTGAAATGAAGGCTACAACTCAAAGGTGAACTCAATGTATACTGCAAAATGGGTCTTGAAATTTTCAAATGAACTACTAAAAACCTTACAGGGCCTCATAAAAATGCAGTGCTCGTGGAGTGAGGCACTAAAAAAACCATGACATTTACTGCAATGGCTGAAGACAGCCATCTGATTCACAGGTACATAGACCAAGAATTAAAAGTGGAATTTTTGAATCTAAAATAAAGGCTGATAACCCATTTAAACTGAAATGTACAGGTTTATCGCTAATTCACATTCTCAACCACAGCCTCAGCCAACACTTGTTGGCATTGAGGCCATCGCATATTCCATTGCAACCCACCTGTTCAGATGTCTTGTAGAAGGCCACAGAGGCATTAACCAGCTTTAATCTGTCCTCCATCTTCAGCATGAGGGTTTGCCAGTGCAGGGCCACGGTCTCAGCGCAGGCCCGGACAGCGTCTGGGTCATAGTGACCCGCCTGCAACAGCAGCTCCGCCCTCTGCTGGAGCTGCAGGGCGCTCTGGTGGGTGCGCTGGAGGGAGTCGGCGTGGAGCAGAGACTGTGGGCAAAGACAGGGGCTTTCAAGTAGGGCTAATGAAATGGAAGCTGACATTAACAAGTATGTCACTCACTCACTTTGAAAAAACAAAACAACAAAAACACGTCTTGAGAGTTCACACCTTCACTGAGTGATGTAGCCTAGTAGAATGTAATTAAAATGAAAATCAATATGTGGGGGCAAAAATGTCCCCTATGAGTTTTTTTTTAATCTTATATTTCTGTAATATAGTTAAGCAATATCACACAAACAAGCATGCTATTTTTCCAGAATATCAGCACGATTGCAAATTACATATTGATTTTAAACAAGAGTTCAATAAACAACAAGTTAATATAATGTGAGTTACATTTTAGACACAATATTGTCAATATAGTCTGTGTATGCTTAATTTAATATAGTACCAAACTGAGTTTCACAGCAAAACCGTTGTGCGTCTCCGAGCAACACACAGTGGCATTTTATGGCTGAATGAATCAGCGTATTTGAACGAATCAGTGATTCAATGACCCACTTATAAAGACTGATGAATCAGCGAATTGGTTGAATAAATGACTCACTCAGAGAATTATATTTCTGAAGTGCATAAATGGATTTTGTTTTATACAGATTTAATTTGAACTAATTGAATTTATTGATTGAATGTATGCATGCATCATCTTATGTCAAATTTTTACATCTAATAAGATTAGAAAAACATGCCCTTATAAATGTAAAAATGCCCTAGGAAATAAATTCAATGTAGCAAATATGTGAAACCCTAAATGAAAAAGTTTTTGTCACTTCTGTTAACAGATCACAAACCAACCAAGGTACCAGCAAAAAATAAAATAAAATTGGTAAATTATCGTTGTTAACAAAATTCCAGAAAATATAGACAATATTTTCAATATTGCACACCCTTATTTTCAAGAAGTGGCTCATTTTCATTCTTGAGGTGTACTTAAATTAAGTTTATATGCCAGGACCGCAGAAAAGGTCGGTAAGGTCACAGAGGGGCTCCTTAGGAGGGCAATGAAGACACGGTCAGTTAGACGTCCTGCCGTTCAAGGTCAAAACAATCCGCGGTGAAGCACAATCCGATGCTTTCACAAGAGCACATGCTGGATGAATAAAACTAGCAGCCTAATTTCGCACATTTGTGTGGCATCGCAAATATGAGTTGATGAAAAGTGGTACTTGGCCTGAAAAGTTTGAGAACCACTGCTGTAGATGATTAAAACATATATTTGGTGGAAGGGAAAATTTGGCCAATGCTCAACACTGACTTCCTTTGATTTAGAGAGGCTGTCGTTAGTCGAGAATTATATGCAGCAATTTGCTGAATTAAAACTCGTCTTATAACTCGTCTAAACTCAGAAAAATCAACTAAGCTGCTTGGTATTCCATGTCTTTGATAAATATAACAAAGGGGGGCATTATAATTTATAGATCAATTTATCTTCTGTTTATGATAGATTATAACAACGAGAACCCCTCTAACATTCCCCAAAATGTGTTTATAACCACCTGCAGGGTTAAATAAATAATCTGTTTTATATTAGCAGAAAAAAAATATTTCCTAATTTCAGGTAATGGTGTACAGGAGGTTTAATATTTAATATTAATGTTCATATTACAGCATATTGGAGCCTCATGACGCTGTCCCTTGCTGCATCTATTAAGGAAAATGTTGTGTGTGTGTGTGTGTGTGTACCTCGATGGCGAGCTGAAACTGTTCATGCTCTCTCTGAAGTTGTTCCGCCTCAGACAGGGAACCAGCATTCGCTGTGCTCGCCGTCAGCATGGATTCACCATTACGGATCCAACCCAGCACCTGCACAGATCATCATATGAATGCAAATGCATACACACACATGGCCATGTGACAAAACAGGCTACAGAAGTGAAAAATGAAAGGCAATTAATTACTTTGGATTAATCTGTTAACATATTGAGAGGTATTCATTTAGGTTTTGAAGCAGCCTCCTGCTTTTTCCATTTTCTGACAAAATTTGAGAAATGTGTTTTCCTTGCTGTAAATATTGTGCCATGTCAAATCTAGCATTCAACTATAAATTTATACTATAGGATGGCTCCAAACCGATTTTCAGCTCTATTGATGCCACTATCAGTAGCTATTTTGTTTACTGGTGTTGTTAGCTACTAATTATATATATATATATATATATATATATATATATATATATATATATATATATATATATATATATACACTCACCTAAAGGATTATTAGGAACACCATACTAATACTGTGTTTGACCCCCTTTCGCCTTCAGAACTGCCTTAATTCTACGTGGCATTGATTCAACAAGGTGCTGAAAGCATTCTTTAGAAATGTTGGCCCATATTGATAGAATAGCATCTTGCATTTGATGGAGATTTGTGGGATGCACATCCAGGGCACGAAGCTCCCGTTCCACCACATCCCAAAGATGCTCTATTGGGTTGAGATCTGGTGACTGTGGGGGCCATTTTAGTACAGTGAACTCATTGTCATGTTCAAGAAACCAATTTGAAATTATTCGAGCTTTGTGACATGGTGCATTATCCTGCTGGAAGTAGCCATCAGAGAATGGGTACATGGTGGTCATAAAGGGATAGACATGGTCAGAAACAATGCTCAGGTAGGCCGTGGCATTTAAACGATGCCCAATTGGCACTAAGGGGCCTAAAGTGTGCCAAGAAAACATCCCCCACCCCATTACACCACCACCACCAGCCTGCACAGTGGTAACAAGGCATGATGGATCCATGTTCTCATTCTGTTTACGCCAAATTCTGATTCTACCATCTGAATGTCTCAACAGAAATCGAGACTCATCAGACCAGGCAACATTTTTCCAGTCTTCAACTGTCCAATTTTGGTGAGCTTGTGCAAATTGTTGCCTCTTTTTCCTATTTGTAGTGGAGATGAGTGGTACCCGGTGGGGTCTTCTGCTGTTGTAGCCCATCCGCCTCAAGGTTGTGCGTGTTGTGGCTTCACAAATGCTTTGCTGCATACCTCGGTTGTAATGAGTGGTTATTTCAGTCAAAGTTGCTCTTCTATCAGCTTGAATCAGTCGGCCCATTCTCCTCTGACCTCTAGCATCAACAAGGCATTTTCTCCCACAGGACTGCTGCATACTGGATGTTTTTCCTTTTTCACACCATTCTTTGTAAACCCTAGAAATGGTTGTGCGTGAAAATCCCAGTAACTGAGCAGATTGTGAAATACTCAGACCGGCCCGTCTGGCACCAACAATCATGCCACGCTCAAAATTGCTTAAATCACCTTTCTTTCCCATTCTGACATTCAGTTTGGAGTTCAGGAGATTGTCTTGACCAGGACCACACCCTAAATGCATTGAAGCAACTGCCATGTGATTGGTTGAGTAGATAATTGCATTAATGAGAAATTGAACAGGTGTTCCTAATAATCCTTAGGTGAGTGTATATATATATATATACACACACACATACACATACAGTCAAACCAAAATTTATTCAGACACCTTCAACATTTTCTCACATTATCACAGTTTATTCGCTATAGTTTAGAAAATGGTAATAAAATCTGACAAGAAATTGTCAATTTTACTGGTAGTCCACCGTATGAAGAATTTTTGGTATAATATGTCATAGTTTACTTTATTTTGCTATCCTCACTTACATAAATTAACTATAGTGTCCTGCACCCACTAGTAAAAATTATATCTGGTGTCTGAATAATTTCTGGTTTGACTGTATATATATATATATATATATATCGATCAGGCATAATATTATGACCTAATATTGTGTTGGTCTCCATTTTTCTGCCAAAACAGCCCTGACCCTTCGAGGCATGGACTCCACTAGACCCCTGAAGGTGTGCTGTGTTATCTGGCACCAAGATGTTAGCAGCAGATCCTTTAAGTCCTGTAAGTTGTGAGGCCTCCATGGATCGGACTTGTTTGTTCAGCTCATCTCACAGATGCTCGATTGGATTGAGATCTGGGGAATTTGGAGGCCAAGTCAACACCTCAAACTCGTTGTGCTCCTCAAACCATTCCTGAACTATTTTTGCTTTGTGGCAGAGCGCATTATCCTGCTGAAAGAGGCCACAGCCACCAGGAAATACCGTTTCCATGAAAGGGTGTACATGATCTGCAACAATGCATAGGTAGGTGGTAAGTGTCAAAGTAACATCCACATAGATGGCAGGACCCAAGGTTTCCCAGCAGAACATTTCCCAAAGCAAGCCAGCTTGCCTTCTTCCCATAGTGCATCCTGGTGCCATGTGTTCCCCAGGTAAGCGATGCACACGCACCTGGCCATCCATGTGATGTAAAAGAAAACGTTATTCATCAGACCAGGCTATCTTCTTCCATTGCTCCGTGGTCCAGTTCTGATGCTCACGTGCCCACTGTTGGCACTTACGGTGGTGGACAGGGGTCAGCATGGGCACCCTGACTGATCTGTGGCTATGCAGCCCCATGCACAACAATCTGCGATGCACTGTGTATTCTGACACCTTTCTATCAGAACCAGCATTAACTTCTTGAGCAATTGGCCTCCCATGATCCTGTCACCGGTTCACCACTGTTCCTTCCTTGGAGCACTTTTGATAGACACTGACCACTGCAGACCGGGAACACCCCACAAGAGCTGCAGTTTTGGAGATGCTCTGACCCAATCGTCTAGCCATCACAATTTGACCCATGTCAAACTCACTCAAATCCTTACGCTTGCCCATTTTTCCTGCTTCTAACACATCAACTTTGAGGACAAAATGTTCACTTGCTGCCTAATATATCCCACCAACTAACAGGTGCCGTGATGAAGAGATAATCAGTGTTATTCACTTCAACTGTCAGTGGTCATAATGTTATGTCTGGTCAGTGAATACATATGTGTATAAATACACAGTGTTTTAAATAAAATGCTAATT
The DNA here is from genome assembly GCA_018749465.1 of Paracanthobrama guichenoti. Classification (NCBI taxonomy): domain Eukaryota; kingdom Metazoa; phylum Chordata; class Actinopteri; order Cypriniformes; family Gobionidae; genus Paracanthobrama; species Paracanthobrama guichenoti. Next base: position 10,263,977 of record CM031948.1, on the reverse strand, counting down.
CTATTCCGAATCTAATCCAAAACTATTGCTGGTTTTACCTTCGACAAATTAACCTTTTATAATGAATCTTTTCCTTCTCTCAGGACTGTTTTAGTGTCTACTTTTATTAATTATATTGTACTTTTTTTATTTATTTTTAATATTTATTAATGGTCTGAGTTCAGTAATTAAGATGAATGTTTAAAGAACATTCTAGTAGTAATCTCTGATTCATATCAAAGTGGAAATGCTGCCATTTTCCAAACTAACAGCAAACTGTTACACGTTTCGTTCCATTTCTTAAGAATCAGTGCAGAAACATTAAGGGTGACGAAACATTAAAGCTGAGCTGGAGGGATTCCCCACTCCCACATTATGTAACACCCTGCCTACATTTACATTCATTTTCAAAACCAAACTGATGTTCAAGAAAGTACATATAGAAATAAGATACAATATAATTAATTAAAGAACAAAGATAAAGCTGAGAGGTCCTGAGATGACAGCACTGCCAATAAGAAAGCAGTGCTGTCTGTGAAATAATGCAAGTGAACTGCAGTCTGCACCCACGCACTGCCAGAGTCTGGATATGAGCGATAGTGTGCAAGTGTGTGTGTATGTGCGCTCAGAGTGTCAAAGATAATGGCAATTAGCTGGGCACTCAGTACTCAGGGCTAATTGCATCAGTCAGAATCTTGGACATTAGGATGGCACAGGCTTTTTTCCTGAAGTAAAGCGTTCCTCATGACATTACGGTGAATGTGACTTCAAGTAGGGTTTTAAAATGTGAGCATGAGCTGAGATGTAGCAATTGGTTTTAAACACACACCTGTTTGACCTCCGCCTGAAGGTGTCGTAGCTGCAAGCACTGCTCCAGACGTTTGTGTGTGTGTTCTGCGCTCACTTCCAGCTCATGCTGCTTTTCATTCAAGAACTCCAGCAGCTCTTGAACCTTTGACGCCAAATCAACATCTTTTTCTCCGGTGAGTTCCATACCTGATAAATACATATGTATTTTAATAACGCATATCAGAATATACACATTTATATATATACATTTGATAATAAAATGTCAATCCAAGTAGCGTCTTTAACAAATGATGCTGTTTTTCTAAAATGCTTGAAAAATTGACAACAAGAAAGTCTCCAAATACTGTTTGTGTTCTTTATCAACAGTATATTTGTACTATCATTTCATCTTCATCATCACCAAACAAACTTTTTGCTTGAAAAGTGCTATACTTGTTCAGTGTTGTAGTACTTGAGTTCACCAGGACCATATTTTCTATGACTAGTAGAGACTTGAGAGTGTTTAGTTATAGCAGTAAAAGTGTGCGTCGTAAGATGCAAGTAACTAAACATTTAATATTTGACAACTGTTTTACGATAAAAACATTAAGCGACCAACGGTAATATCGAGTGATGCAATTATTGCAATACTTGATTTTCATTTTTTCATGAAATTTCACTGCTTTGACTTTAAATATGACATTATTTATGTAAATCATAACTGAATTTGATGTGACGAACCGTTTAGCATTTTTACATATTAGGCAGACAAAAATAAGAGTGAATGTGTGCATATTTAAAAAAGATTATTTGCACAAATAGTTTACTTCATAACTACAATAGAACTGGAACTTTTACCGTTCTTTTACACCCAATAACCCCTATACTATTTTTTTTGTTTTTTTTTGGGTGCGGGTTTAAAATTCCTGTTTCATTTTGTAGATATATTAGAGTTAAAAGCTTTTACAGAGGGGATCTCTTTTTATCACTAGTAAAAACAGCTAGAAAAAGGTGTTTTAGGAATAAAATGTTATATAAATCAGGCAAATTATATATAAACAAATCGACATCCCTCTGTAAAACCTTCAGAATGTATGGGGACAGAATATAAAACTGGAAAGTTTGGTGTTTGTAAGTGCTACTGAATTGGAGATTTTGAGAAAATAGACTTTAAAGAGATGTACTGTAATTACAATCTACACATGCAAATATATAAAGTGTAATAAAATGAAAACTTAAATGTGTATTTTGGATATTTTCTTTCCACTAGTCACTTTAATTTGCATGTTACAGGTTATTATCAAAAAATAAAAATAGCACCCAAAACTCTCTCAGATGACTATAGATGACCCCACTCTTTCCTCTGGCCAGCAGGGGGCGCTGTGCTGTGAACAACTATGGCTCAGGCCTTCTCTGAAGGTCTCCATCTCAGCGAGGAGTTATTATTGCACGTGTCAGACAGGTGAGCGTGTGATGGAATGTCCCAGCTGCACAGCTGAGCGTCAAATGCATGGCATCGATCATATGCTCATGTCTGTAACTGCATTAGTGCGTGACAGACAACCAGCGTCTGTGTAAGAGACTCCTCTTTGCAGATACAACACAGGGCGTTTTAACCTCCTTCTATGAACCCTTACATCACCCCACTTATCCTCAGCTACCTGCCCGTGGGCTGTCTCCATGGCAACCTCACAGCGGGCCACAGGAGTCGGTTCCCATGGGAACGTGATGTGTGAGTGACAGGACGGCCTCTGCAGTATCCCGAGCATCCTCACGGCAACCCAACAGTGAGCGATGGAGTGTGTCCGAGGCAACCCCAAAGTGACGAGCGAAGGCCCCGTCACCATGGAAACCTTGGTATAGGGGATGTAAGGGGGGTTTCCATAGCAACCTCACCCCTGCATACAGTTAATAGTATGAGAGATCCCAGAGCAGTATGGAGCTCTGTCTCCCTCCACTCCTTCCAATCCATTTCATCTTCTCTTGCTGTCATACACACACATTTTCCATCCCTATCTTTCCACCCAATCCTCCTCCTCTCTTCCTCTTTCATCACACGTATCTAAGACAGCCCATAATGTGGGTAGCAGCTTTCTGCTGTTGTGTCCGTGGTAACTGTCAATAAAATACAACAGAGCACGGAGGAGTGAAGCGATGACTGATTCACACTCTTTTATCTCTCCACTGAACACTAACTCATCATCACTCCTGCGTTGTTTTCATCTCTCACTGGCCCTTACAGCAGACATTAGCAAGCTCTCTAACTGCCGTAAAGGCTAGTTCACATGGACTCAACAAACAGCACAATTTATCTGTATAGTGTATAGTCTGTATATGTCTGTTTATACAATGTTCACGTTACTCTGACAAGCTTTGTTTAGTATTACTGGTAAAACATAAATTATGTTTTCATCACATGGCGTGATAGAGAAGGAGCTTATAATAAAAGAGAAGCACTGGCATGTGCACAAATAAAACACAGACAGGAGACCAAGTACAGCAGGTCAGCGATAAAATCACCTGTGCATGCAAGATGATAAGATCCATGAAGTATGGGGCTTAAAGGCCCGCTGAAGTGCCTTGAAATGTTCAGCATTATTCAATGTGTTGACGTAATTTCCACTGAATCAGGAAGACAGGGCGGGACATATGGAACAGGTCCTCCCCTTTTTAAAAATAGCCAATAGCATTTAGTTTATATCACAGCTCGGCCAGAGCAGTTGAGCTCAGTAAAGCCACAGTTTCCTCCTAATCTCTAGCCGTTTCTTCTCCTAATATCCTCCATATCGCTTTAAAATATAGCATTCGGTAGAGAATTCAAATTATGTGCTGTTGTGTCTCTGGACCGGAGCAGACTGTGGTTTGCGTGACACAAACGTGAAAACAGACTTAATTCGTCCCAATGAAAAGCATATTTATACTGTCTGAATCGTTCCCTATCCCCTATATAGTGCACTATGTGCTATTCACCATGTAGAAAATATAAAATGTGTGAACAAGTGACCGATTTTTTCGACACAGCTTCAGTGTCTATTTATAATGTAGGGGGCGGTACGCTTTAGATTCTAGAGCATTTGATTGGACAGCAAACCTGAGGAGATCATGAAGTGCAGAGTGATCAAGTCATCAAAATCATTAAACCATAGTGGCGGAATGAATTTTGTCATTGTTTTGGAGCACACTAGCTTATAGATAACAGTAAGGCTAAAAACTTTACTTTTCATGGTGACTTTAAGTACCTACGGTGTGTATATATATATATATTTTTATGTTTTATGCGATTAATTGCAATGAATCAATCTGACAGCACTAATATATATATATATATATATATATATATATATATATATATATATATATATATATATATATATATATTATTATTATTATTATTATTATTATATAAAGTATAGTTATAAATGGATTAGGGTTGCCCATTTAAAATCATTCGGTAAATTTAATGTGATTAATTATAAACAATGTAATGCAATAAATAATTAATACAATATTGTTATAACTATAACTGAAACTTTTAAAAATAGTAACTATTAAAAACCTATTAATTATTTTTTTAGAAATGTAGCCTTGGCAACTAAATGAAATAGATAAACTTAAATTACAAAAATTAGCCCACTGAAACTAAACTGGAATAAATGCAAATTAAAAGCTAAAAGGGAAATATTTTTAAAAAAGTAATAAAAATGACAAAAGCATACAAAAGTACAAAAACTAAAAGTAAAATGTAAAAGAAAGCTAATTTGAAATATTAATAAATATTATAATACTATGATAGTATATAAATAATGCTTAAACAACCTTGCACTAGACATTAAGTAAGGCCTGATAAGGGTCTTATACCATCAAAGCAAATAAAGATTGAAGTTCCAACTTCATGTTTTGTGAGTCCACAGGCAACGCGCCTCACAAACCACACTTACATAGAGCAGACAGCACAAAATGAAACAGAACGCAGGGTGTTGAGAAGGAATGCAAGAACATGTTCTGTGTGAAGGGCCTTTTGTCTACAGCAGACAGATATGGATTACTGTGGACTGTGCGCTTGTGATATGCTTTTGTTCAATTACAAGGAAATAATAAAATAAAAAAATACATTGACTTCTTAAGCCATTTTTTGTGATGTCTACTCAATAATGTCTGCCACAGTAACTTCTAATCTTTAGATTATTTATGGACATCTTCAATATCTAAAAATATTGATACACGTGATTAATCAGCTTTCTGATTAAGTGAGATTATGTCAAAGATTCCGTGACCAGACAAATGCAAAGTGAACATCGGTAAACCAAGCGTGAAACCAATGGTGACATCAACACAGCAACAACTGCCAGCAAACACCAAAAGTGTTAAAACGCTGATTCAACAGAACCCTGCAACTGTAGTATGAAACTATTAACTCTCTCTCACACCCTTCACTCTGTCTCTACATCTCTGACCAGCTCCTCACCTGAAGCCTGGACCTCCATGATGTACTGGTGGAGATCCTGTCCCTGCTGTATGACCTCATAGGTCATGTTGTTCATGGCGAGTTTGCGCTCAGTGTGTCTGTGTAGTCTTTGTTCAGCCAGAGTGAGTTCCTCTGTGTTGAAATCAGAAGCCTGTCGCATCAGATCTTGTTTCCATGCATCCAGCTCACCCATCACCTACGGAACAGACAACATTTATTACCAGTTTACATTCATATTTATGAACAACATCTATTCAATATAATGAAAAAGTGCGTAAAAAACGCAATTAAATTACTATTAAAGTCCAATATGATTCATGTTGAGTGAGAAACACATAAGAATTTATATCACCAATCGCTGAAAATTTTGACATGCATTCTAACTCTTATTGTGCGGCACATTCAATTATTTGCTCACAAATCAGATTGATCCAGATATATATGTGTGTGTGTATATATATATATATATATATATATATATATATATATATATATATATATATATATATATACACACACACACACACACAGAATATTTATATATAATAAAGAAATTAATATTTTTATTCAGCAAGGATGAATTAAATTGATCAAAAGTGACAGTAAAGATATTTATAATGTTACAAAAAATTTGGTTTCAAATGAATGCTGTTCTTTTGAACTTTCTATTCATCAAAGATAATTATTATAATCATTGTTTATCAACATTGATTATAATAATTAATATTTCTTGAGCAGCAAATCAGCATATTAGATATTTCTGATTTCTGAAGGATCATGTGACACTGAAGACTGGAGTGATGATGCTGAAAATTCAGCTTTGATCACAGGAATAAATTACATTTTAAAATATATTCAAACGGGAAACAGTTATTTTAAACCGTAATAATATTTCACAATATTATTGTTTATTTTTTGTGTTTTTAAACAAATAAACGCAGCCTTGAGCATAAGAGACTTCTTTCAAAACATATTGCATATATATATATATATATATATATATATATATATATATATATATATACACAAACCTGATTCCAAAAAAGTTGGGACACTGTACAAATTGTGAATAAAAAGGAATGCAATAATTTACAAATCTCATAAATTTATATTTTATTCAAAATAGAATATAGATAACATATCAAATGTTGAAAGTGAATGAAAATGTTTTGAAATGTCGTGCCAAATATTGGCTCATTTTGGATTTCATGAGAGCTACACATTCCAAAAAAGTTGGGACAGGTAGCAATAAGAGGCTGGAAAAGTTAAATGTACATATAAGGAACAGCTGGAGGACCAATCTGCAACTTATTAGGTCAAATGGCAACATGATTGGGTATAAAAGAGCCCTCTCAGAGTAGCAGAGTCTCTCAGAAGTCAAGATGGGCAGAGGATCACCAATTCCCCCAATGCTGCGACGAAAGATAGTGGGGCAATATCAGAAAGGAGTTTCTCAGAGAAAAATTGCAAAGAGTTTGAAGTTCTCATCATCTACAGTGCATAATATCATCCAAAGATTCAGAGAATCTGGAACAATCTCTGTGCGTAAGGGTCAAGGCCGGAAAACCATACTGGATGCCCGTGATCTTCGGGCCCTTAGACGGCACTGCATCACATACAGGAATGCTACTGTAATGGAAATCACAACATGGGCTCAGGAATACTTCCAGAAAACATTGTCGGTGAACACAATCCACCGTGCCATTCGCCGTTGCCGGCTAAAACTCTATAGGTCAAAAAAGAAGCCATATCTAAACATGATCCAGAAACGCAGGCGTGTTCTCTCGGCCTAGGCAAATTTAAAATGGACTGTGGCAAAGTGGAAAACTGTTCTGTGGTCAGACGAATCAAAATTTGAAGTTCTTTTTGGAAAACTGGGATGCCATGTCATCCGGACTAAAGAGGACAAGGACAACCCAAGTTGTTATCAGCGCTCAGTTCAGAAGCCTGCATCTCTGATGGGATGGGGTTGCATGAGTGCGTGTGGCATGGGCAGCTGAATGCTGAAAGGTATATCCAAGTTCTAGAACAACATATGCTCTCATCCAGACGTCGTCTCTTTCAGGGAAGACCTTGCATTTTCCAACATGACAATGCCAGACCACATACTGCATCGATTACAACATCATGGCTGCGTAGAAGAAGGATCCGGGTACTGAAATAGCCAGTCTGCAGTCCAGATCTTTCAGCCATAGAAAACATTTGGCGCATCATAAAGAGGAAGATGCGTCAAAGAAGACCTAAGACAGTTGAGCAACTAGAAGCCTGTATTAGACAAGAATGGGACAACATTCCTATTCCTAAACTTGAGCAACTTGTCTCCTCAGTCCTCAGACGTTTGCAGACTGATATAAAAAGAAGAGGGGATGCCACACAGTGGGAAACATGGCCATGTCCCAACTTTTTTGAGATGTGTTGATGCCATGAAATTTAAAATCAGCTTATTTTTCCTTTAAAATGATAAATTTTCTCAGTTTAAACATTTGATATGTCATCTATGTTGTATTCCGAATAAAATATTGAAATTTGAAACTTCCACATTCTGTTTTTATTCACAATTTGTACAGTGTCCCAACTTTTTTGGAATCGGGTTTGATATATGGGATATGGGATTATATAACATTGCACAGAAGGCAAAAATTATCAGTAGCATAAAAACTTAAATGTTGGTTTGTCTGTCACACAAAGCATGCATGGCTTCAGAAGACTAAGTGAAGACAGAAGAATACAGTGTATGAGTCAGATGGACCATTGTGGTGGTACTGTAATGGTGTTTTTTTTTTTTTTTTTTTTTTTTTTTTTTTTGAAGCTTGACAGCCCTAGTCTTCATTTGCTTTCATCATATTGAAAAGAGTACGCAGGATATTCTCCAAAACAATCACCAGGCTTTGGTGTTCCACAGAAGAAAGTAAGCCAATCAAGTATGGAACAACATGCGGGTGAGTAAATGATGGCAGAATTTTGGGGTGAACTATGAAATAAAGTGTATACAGTAAGACAAACAACACTCCTAAATTCAAAAACTCATTTACAGATTCAAACAAATTTTACAAAATACACAAAATATGTACAGACATGCAAATGCAGATGCCGCAGAAGCACATCTGTTCAAATAAATTAGCATTAATAAGGAATGGTTCAGACCATCAAACACACACATTCACACACCTCCAGGGCGTACTGCTCAAAGATACGGAGCTGCAGGAAGATGTCCAGTTTGATCCTGCGCTCATGAAATAGCTCCTCCATATGAGCTTGAGCCTCATCCAACTGCTGTAGAACACCCTCAATATGAGCCACGGAGCTGGCATGAGGAAGCTTATTACAGGCCAACGCTGAGTCTCTGTTTGAGCACACACAAACCCACACCAACACATCCAAGAGCAAATCAATATCAGTAGAGGGCATGTTAATCCAGAACCAGTATGTACCAGCACGCCATCACATGTAAAAACATGTTCAGAAGTAATAAGAAGTAAAAAGAATATTGTTACACTTTATTTCGATGGTCCACTTTAGACATTCTACTAACTATAAGTAACTTTGCAACTACATGTCAACTAACTCTCATTAGAGTATTAGTCGACTAATACTCAAAATAAAGTGATTACCAGATTTGGTCCTGAGACTTAAAACCTCCTGTGCTTAATCCTGTACTTTACAACTTTGTTACTTTTTCAAGGCTGTTCCAAGTCTCATGTTGGTAATAATTTTGTTAACTTCTGGAATGGAAAATGTGAAAACAGTTGGGTCATGATGAAATGCTGTACAATAGGAGCGTGTTGTCAAACTCACCGCAGATGCTGAATAAGCTCCTCCCCCTCTTTGATGACATTGAGTGTGGCATCCAGTGTGCTGCTCTGCTGCTGCTGAAACTGTCTGATCAGCTCCTGAACAGCATCCACCGACTCAGAGTTCACCACCGGCTCCACAAGAGTCTTCTGAAAGTCCTCCATCCATGACCACAGCTAGGGACAGACAAGACAGACAGATCTACTGTATGTTCTGGGAATGTGTTAAGAGTGTGTCTACATTCATAGGTGATTACTAGAGTGTTGCTAGGCATTTGTTTGGTTACTAGGTTGCTAGGGCAAATTCTGGGTAATTGCTATGGCTTTGTTAGAAGGTTGCAAGGGTGTTGCTAGGCAGTTCCTAAGGTGCCACCCACAACACCATAACAACTGCTTAGCAACACCCTTGCAACAACCTAGAACACTCTTGCAACAGAGTGACAAGGGAGTTGCTAAGAGTGTTCTAGGTGGATGCAGGGGTGTTGCTAAGCAGTTGTTACAGTGTTGTGGATTGTTGCTTGGCAGTTTCTAAGGTGTTCTGGATATTTTGTCTAGAAACCACCCACAACACCATAACAACTGCCTAGCAACACCCTTGCAACCACCTAGAACATTCTAGCAACAGACTGACTAGGGTGTTGCTAAAGTGTTAGGTGGATGCAGGGGTGTTGCTAGGCATTTGTTACAATGTTGTGGGTTGTTGCTAGGCAGTTGCTAAGGTGTTCTGGGTATTTTGTCTAGCAGCCACCCACAACACCATAACAACTGCCTAGTAGCACCCTTGCAACCACCAAGAACACTCTAGCAACAGACTGACTAGGGTGTTGCTAGAGTGTTAGGTGGATGCAGGGGTGTTGCTAGGCAGTTGTAACAGTGTTGTGGGTTGTTGCTAGACAGTTGCTAGGTAGTTGTTATAGGTTGCTATGGTGGTTGGGTTGTTGCTAAGGTGTTCTATGTAGTGTCAAGGTCATTGTTAGGTGGTTGCAAGGATGTTGCTAGGCAGTTGCTTAGGTGTTCTAGGTATTCGCTAGAACACTGCTAGGTGGTTGTTAGGCAATTGTTAAAGTGTTCGATTTTCAATATACATTGTTAGATGTTTGCTAGGGTGTTGCTAGAGTGTTCTAGGTGTTTGTCCTGGTGATGCTAGGCAGTTGTTAGGGTGTTCTAGGTGGATTCTAGGTGGCTACTAGGTGGTTCTGGTGTTGTGGCTGGTTGCTAGGCAGTTGCTAAGGTGTTCTGGGTATTTGCTAGGTGGTTACATTAGTGGTAGCCTCCCTGTGGTAGGCAGGTGGTTGGTAGGCAATTGTTCTATGTGTTTATTAGGGTACTTTGGGAGGTTGTTAAGGTGTTGCTAGGTGATTGTAGGTGGCTGTAGTTGCTACGGTGTTTTGGGAGGTTTCTGGAATGTTTCTAGAGCATTGTAAGTTGGTTTATCTACTCCTTTATAGTAAGAAATATTTCTCTCATAAAAAGTTGTTTAAATAGAGTCTCATTATGTTGGCTTTGTCTAGTCAGTTTAGTTTTTAATTAGTGCAGTCAGTCAGTTAGAAGTGGTGTTGAGAGCTACTAACACAATCTCTTACGCATGAACAGAGATCAGTAACAACTAGCTTTTTGGGAAGCACTGTTTAGTGTGTGTGCGTGCACTACCTCTTTAGTGTGGGTGTGAAAAGACACTGAGATATCCAGCAGCAGTTTCCTCTGCTCCACCCTCCGTACAAACTCCTGAACTCTGACCTCCAGGTGATGGGCGGCAGCGTAAATCTCTTCTGGATCACACTCTCCCGTCTGAGCCAGCTGCTCCGCTGCTTCCAAGAGCTTATCCGCATTAGTATAAGTGTTCTAGAGTGAAAGAGAGAGAGAGAGTGCGAGAGAGAGTACATTAAAAACATCTCCCATGAATATTAACAGGAAACTCAATAGTATGATGAACGATATCACTGCTACTGCTCATTTGCCCCTCTCTCATCAGGCAAAAAATACCCACACAACAGAAACAGAGTGGGTTCTAACCTGTGCCACCTCCTGAAAGTCATCGTGTCGTTTTTGTAGCGCTCGTGCTCTGTGTACAGACTTCCCAACTCCTGTATGTTTACTCAGGAATGCCTCTCCATGGTTTTCAATCCAGTCCAAGACCTAAGCGCACACACACACACACACACACACACACACACACACACACACACACACACACACACACACACACACACACACACACACACACACACACACACTTAGATGTGTGTCAGATGGTCTACTTCAAATTTACAGGGACATTTCAAATTAAGATATCTCCAATTCTTCCTTTGTGAAAAAGGAATTTGCTTTGAATGCTAATTGCTTTGAATGTGCACTTGCAGTATACTTCAAATCTTCTTGACATATAAAAATAAAGTATATTTAAAAAAATAAAATAAACTGTACTTGCAGATAATATAATATAAATAAAAATACCACTTAAGTGTACTCAAAGAGAATAAACTTTAATACCTGTTTCTTAGCACACTTAAGTTTCTTAGCACACTTTGTAATCATGTCACATTAAAAGTATCATTGAAGTACAGTTTATATCATTGTGTTTTAATAATATTTTGTTGTGCTTTTAAAGAACTACACTGATTTTGATGTGTTGACTAACATACTAAAGCACATGTAGTGCTTGACTACAACTTTAGTTGTAATGTGTTAATCGATTTTATATTTAAATTTAATATTTTAAATGTATTAAATTGCATCTTCGTCATTACAAATGTGTAATTACAAATGTATTTAAATACAAGTTTCAATAAGAATGACATTTGGCAGTACAATTTAGAAGTAATTATGAAATTATATAAAAAGATGTACTTAAGTTCTAATTAAGTCAGAAAGCACTCTTAACTTAATTGCATTCAATATAAATTTAGACTAATACAGTTTCATTGATTTCATTTAATTTTCGAATGACAAGCAATTAAGGTGTCCTAAAATATAAAATAATTTATTACAATATTCCCAGAAATAATATACTTAAGTGAAAATCCTTAAATGCAAACTACTTAATATACTTAATAAGTATATTATTTCTCTAATAAGTGTGCAAAAGTTTACTTTTTCACACAGGTTGCCTAATTTGTAATGTTTCTTTCTTATAGAAACATTTTACACATCCTAATAGCAAGTCAGAGTGTAAATAGTTAGTTGTAAAGAGGCTCAGTTTTTTTTTAAAAGGTTCAACAAACTTCATCAGTTAGAAGTCAAAGTTCTTTAGTTCACTGCACAAGCTCAATGCTCGTGTAGGCCTCATTTCTGCCTAAAGAGGCCTTGGAAAGGATCCAGTCACATCAAAGAAACAACACAGTCCTGACAGGGAACCGGTGAAGGTACAACAAAAAGCCCCTGAAAGCGACAGCCACAGGAAGTGGAGTGTATTGTTGGATGAATTGACTAAAGGCCAAGCACAATACTGCCGTCCCTCGAGGACGCTGAGGCAATCTCAGTCAACTCTATGAGTCAGAGTCCATGTCACTTCCTCTAATACTCTGTGCAGTTTGTTCTGCTGTAGGAGAAACATCATTACATGCAAAGATCTAAAAACAGCTACCGAAAGGTTGAGAGTTTAGGGTCAAATTTGTCAGATGTTTAATTATGTGTGTATGTGTGTATGGGTATGTTTGTGTGTTGCATGCATGCACGCATATGGCATATCTGAGTGATTTGCATAGTGCATATGTGCATTTGTGTGTGCGGTTATGCACATATGTGTGATGATATACCTGCTGCACGTCTTGTTGAAACACACACAGCTGAAGTCTCTGGTGCAGCCGAAGTTTGCGATGTTGCAGGAGACCCTCCAGTCTGCGATACTGAAGAACTACCTCATGGACCATCTCCAGAACCCCCCTCACTGCCTGACTATAATCGGCCCCCGCCGTCAGAGACCCTGAGTCAGCCGGGGGCTGAGGCCTCTGCAACACATCCAGTAGGGTCTTTCCTTTCTGACTGACCTGCAACAAGAAATACAAAATGTATTACTTTGTATTTCATTACTTTGTTACCTTTTGTGCATTTGTGCTTTAAAGTACCGATTACTACATTACAAAGCATAATATCATACTTTTTTACTCCTCGACATTAAAACATAGTTTCTTATTATTTAAAACCTGATGAAATCATATCTTGGAGACACATTAGACATGTTTGATTCATGAACAAATCGTTCCTTTGATTCTTTTCAATGAATTTGTAGAATCGCTTCACAAATTACACTGGACAATTTATTTGCGAATGACTGATCAAGTTGCAGCTGTTCTCGAGTCAACTCACTGATTCGATGATTCATTTGGAGAGTTTCTGGATAACAACCAGGGCTTGACATTAACACCCGCCAACCTGCCAAATGCGGGTGGATGTCAGCAGTGGCGTGTAACCCAGTCACTCCTACTAGCCACTCTGTCGAGTTGAATTTTATATATAATCTATAACTTTTTCACTTGTAGTCTTTTAAAAAGGCATCTGAAATAATAAACTAAGTGCAATGTTGTGTTATATATAAAAATATATACATTTTTTTTTATACATATCGATACTGAAATATCTGAAACAGTTCCAATACTCATTTTCCCTAGAATAGATGCACAATACCAGCTGTGCTTTCTCACTCTCTCATCTCTCCGACTAGCCTGACAAGCCAGACCCACATCAAGATGTTGGGTCTGGGAACTCACCATTGGCAGGGCTCAATCCGAGGGTCGGGATAAACGGTTGTCTTTCAAATTCCCTCTGCACACGCTATAACCAACCAGAGCAATGAAGAAGGTGAAGCCGAACTAACTGATAGATTAAACTTTCTCCATATCCGGTCGGCAAAACTCCGAACACATCTTCCTTTCTTAAGAATGACTTCAGTGCCGTTCTTTGTTCTTTTCTCAAAGAAAAGTTTAACAACAAGTCTTCCAGTGTTGCGGCCAAAGCCAATTTGAAAGACCGCTGTTTGCCAGCTTCTTTGTTTTTAAGTAGCACGTGGAAATTTGGCAACTCTGCGATCATTATGTTAAGCCCGCCCACCGACTCTATACACAATGTGATTGGCCTGACCAGAGTTTGGTTTTTCCAGCTCGCAGGTCTACCGAGAGCTGCTAGACTACATTCGCAGCAAATTAGATTTGCTGCCGCTAGGGTGCGTCTAGATTTCTAGGCTACTCTCCGACAGAGTTGACATACAAACCCACCAACCCTCACTCACTCGTTTTATTTGCTCCTGATGAATATTGTTGGTGCTAGAGTGCTTGACTTTCTGTGTGGGATTGCACGTATTGTGCACAATTTTACATAATTTTGTGCTACACCCAAAGTGCACACACATAAAGATATCTCTCAGTACTAAATTAAGTAATTTTTTGCTGCTTAAACAGTCAAATACAAACAAAACAATGTCAAAATGGCGGTTTTGGCTAGTATTCACACTAACACAGTCAGCTGAGAAAGAAAATGCATCTGTAACAGTATAATGGATCTGTGCGTCAGGTTTTAAAGTGACAGCAGCCTAATATACCTGCTGCCAAATTATGAGATAATATTAAAAATATCTATATAACAGTCTTTCCCCATGGTATCAATGTCAAAATTGTGGGCAGTGAATTGTGAATTGTGCTAGTAACTTTGGAAAACCACTAGCCACGGTGGCTGGTGAGCAAGAAATTTAATGTCAAGCCCTGTTAACAAATCACTGAATTGGTCATGTCCAACTCAAAATTAACCAAGAACCAGAAAGAATATGATCCTCAGAGCTCGAGTGTGCAGAGGATTTGACTGATGGCATGGAGAGTAAGCTGATAATGACAAATTTTAGTATTGTTTATTGTAAATAAAAATATTTAGGCTATACAGTACATGACTATAAGTTGTTTGCAAACGAAATCTGCTCTACAAGGGCAAGCGTTTTAAACTTATTGTACAGTATGAAATGCATCAGTGTATGAAACTATTTTCACTCAGAAATTGCCAGCAAATTTCACAAATATTTACAAAGAAACTGCAAGTGAAATTTTGAAGTAGAAAGACTGAAATGGTATATTCTTGTAAAACATACTCAGTAATATGTTTTATTTACAACATCAAAAATCTTTTTTATGTATATATGTGCACTTGTATCAGTCTATATAGGAGGCTACTTTATGTAACAACTGTAAATAATGTAAAAAATAAAGCAAATCATTAATGCATTTTCTCTACCGTCTCTAGCAATTTCAAAAGATATAAAACTTCTACAGCCCATCCACAACACTGCACCAACCAACTCTGAAATACATTGACCACAAAGCATTGTAGGCTACATCTTATATTTCAATAGTTAAAAAGTGCAGCTCCTGACATGCTCACCTCTGTATATGCTGTGGTGACCTGCTCGTACAGATTCTGGTGGTTGTGAATGGCCATCTCAAGTTCTTGTGTTGCCGTTGGCAATCCGCTCTCACCGCATGACTTCACCCATCCCTCCATGCTGGACAGAAACTAAGAACAGCACAGAGAGAGAACCCGCTCTTAAACTTTACAGTATAAAAGGTCCATGTAATAATCAGAGAGGACAGAGGTGCACAGTAGTACAAAGTCATTAAAAACAAGCTCAGACATAATTAAACAGAGTTGCTGAGGATCATACAAATTGGGGTCATAAATCAAAAAGGCATGAAGAAGCTATGTGTGCACATTTAGACAAAGGAGTTATTAATGAAGAAACAGACTGAAGCTGACAGAGGAGTCTTAAGTACAGTTGCACATAGAGGAAATCGGGAATTACTAAGGAATTTATCAAATAAATCAAGGAACCGAATTATAGACTGATAACAGACCTAGTTAGGAAATATAACATCAACTAAATAAGCAGTAGTTGGGATTATAAAAAGTGGTTGCTTTTTTGGTGTAGCCTAATGCAGTCACAGTTAGTTAAATAAAACCAGTTCATTTAATCTTACCATATTAAGCACATTTTAGGTTACCTTTACAGTGCAGAAACACAATGGGTAAATGATTACACCAAGGGTATACAACTGATATGATGCATTACAATGCTTCGATCTGAAAATAAAAACTGAATGTGCATTCATTACAATCACACAAATATCTCTCAAAATACTTTACCTGATTTTAGTTCACTTGTTATGAAACATACTAAATTAACCAAATCAACCTGAATCTAATTAAACTGAGGCCAGATTTTAGATTTCACAATGCATAACATTATATGATAAAGAATAATAATCACATTGTTGTCAGAGCAAATTTTTGCTCATAATGTAAAATAAAATATTATGTAATATAATTAATAATAAATTGTTTTAAATTAATAACATTAAAAAGTACAATTAAAATGACCACCTGTCACGAAAATTTTTATTATAAACTGAAATCTTTTCATTTAATGAAAAAGAACCCATATGTGCAAAACAGAATATTTTCATTTATACATTTTGATTGCTCTTTTAAAATAATACAGTCTGACAATGCTCACATTTCAAAGCGCAGTCCCTAGTCCACCCAGAATAAGTATAGAAAATAATCAGCCAAAAATGTCTAATTCATTAAGGTGCATTATTACTCATTTCAAAAGCAAAAAGGATAGTGTATCAAAAATTATCATTGACATAAAGTGGAAAATGTCACTCATATGACTCACAGGAGCTGCAACAGATTTTAAACTGAACTTCAAGAATATCAACGATAATTAAATTGGCCATGTAAAACAAAATTTAGCTGCAAGAAACAATACATAGAATTTTAGGGATAACTCTAGTCAGGAAAGGAAAATACTCCAGAAGTACAAAATATGGTCCTTTATAAACAATCACTGGCTGACATTAAAATTTTTTTTAGTTCCCCTATTATGCTTTTTAAAATTTTACCTGTCATGCAAAGCCATCTGACCAATCAGAGCAGAGTAGGCTCGCAGAAAGGAACTTCAAACTAACCATTTTCAGATTCTTTGAGAAATTAGGTTATGTGCATGTATTCAAGGTCAAAAAACACTTTAATTTTAAAAACACAGTTAGTGTGTAATGTTGCTGTTTGAGCATAGACAACATCTGTAATAACGTACAACATAACATAAGTTATGATACAGCAGATCTCATAAGACAACATAAGTTATAGACGTAATTAAAATAAACTATACCTGTTATATCTTCATGCAGCATATATTCTCTGGCTCAATTTATAGATTATCATGACAATTTGCTATTAAATGACTATCAATGAAGCCAGCAGCCATATCACCCTATAGCCCAAGACTGGTTTCCCACTGAAGCTAAGCAGGGTTGAGCCTGGTCAGTACCTGGATGGGAGACCTCCTGGGAAAACTAGGTTGCTGCTGGTAGAGGTGTTAGTGAGGCCAGCAGGGGGTGCTCACCCTGTGGTCTGTGTGGGTTCTAACACCCCAGTTTACACCCCTATACTGTCAATAAGCACCGTCCTTCAGATGAGACGTTAAACCGAGGTCCTGACTCTCTGTGGTCATTAAAAAAATCCCAGGATCTCCTTCGGAAAAAGAGTATGGGTGTAACCCCAGCATCCTGGCCAAATTTGCCCACTGGCCTCTGTTCATCATGGCCTCCTAATAATCCCCATATACTGATTGGTTTCATCACTCCGTCTCCTCTCCACCATAAGCTGGTGTGTGGTGGGTGTTCTGGCGCAATATGCCTGCCGTCACATCATCCAGATGGATGCTGCACATTGGTGGTGGTTGAGGAGATTTCCCCTTCTATATGTAAAGTACTTTGAGTGCCTAGAAAAGCACTATATAAATGTAACAAATTATTAATTATTATTATTATAGTTAACGCCACATCAGCTACATCAATTCATCAACTAACCGTTCAGAAACGTCCTGTTGCATTATACATGTTGTCACTTCTTCTTGAGTCTCTCCATCATTGTCCAACTCCGGTTTGAACATAAAAGGCTGAACAGTTTCTGACATTTTCAGTGCGTGTCTGTGTGCACAGCATTTTTGCTCACCATCAAAAGTAACGATTTTAACATGCTACAAAAAATTATCTGTGGGGTATTTTGAGCTAAAACTTCACATACACACTCTGCGGACATCAGAGACTTATTTTACATCTTGTAAAATGGGACATTGTAGGACCCCTCTAAAATTGGATAAGCTTCACAGGCTTCAAAAAATACATCTAAAATCAGATTTTTATAAATGTGTTCTTAAAAACAATAAAGCGACCAAACAGCCCAGTTATTACCTGTTCAGTTTTTTGGTGGAACACCGAGGACATGGCCAAGATGGCACTGCGCTCCTCCAGTGCTGAGGCAAAGCTCTTCCAGTCCTGATCCAACTGACCAGAGATCTGCTGTATCTGAACGGCGGCGTAATGACCCGTCTCACAGAGCCGCGTCGCCACTGAGACGATACGCGAAATATTCACATATGCATTCTAAAAAGAGAGACAGGATGCCAGATACTATTAAATCAGTAACAAGAACACACAAAGGCTGTCTCATTTTGTCTAGTGAGAGAGAATATCAAGGCTGTTTCCTTGTAGCATTTCTCCGTCATACCATAGAGTTCATGGCAAAGTGGTCATGCTGGGTTTGTAGATCTGCTGCATGCTGGTAGCTCACACCAATGTCTGTGTGTGTCTGCAGGAACAGCTCTTTATTGTGTCCGATCCATTCAAACATCTACAGAGAGCGAAAGAGAGAGAGTGAGAAATACTGCATTCACAGACGGTTTGGAAAAAAAAAATGTGTTTAGAGACACACATAAAGTAGCAAACCATGACCGCAGGCTGAAGATTACCGTACTGGACCAATCAAGATATTGCTGCATAAATATTTACAAAGGCCCAGGCAAATTTGCTCAACAGTCCTTCTAGGGCTTTGGGTGATTTAACTCCCTGTTAGTGTTCAAGTGATCTACACATGAACCTTAATATACACAGATTTTCTCTTTGGCTGCTATACAAGCAATAGCCCTTAGTGTTCTGGCTCTTGTGGAGCACAGATGGGCTCAGTCAGCAGGACCGGGGAGTGTGAGACTGCCTCTCCGTTTGGGCTTAAACGGAACACAAGGCCTCCCGTGGACATCAGGCCACAAAAGGGAATACAGTGAACATTCCATTATCATTATGATCATTTATTATTTACACTTTCATATGACCTTCACCTATATTACACTACCGTTAGCTGACTGTTCATTGAAAAATGCTTTTAAAAAAATGTGAGTGGTGTGCAATATATATATATATATATATATATATATATATATATATATATATATATATATATATATATATATATATATATATATATATATATATATATATGAGAGTATATACCTGAAGGAACAAATTAGTGCAACGTGGCTACAATGTTGTGGAAATTAATTGTTTCCCATGATATCTATTTTCTCTTCCACATGTTATGAGCAGGGTCCATATTTATGAATCTATTGTCAATAAAAGAGAAGCTCTTTTGGGCCCTGCATTTTCCCACCAAAATAAAAGCTCTATGGTTTAATGTCTGGAAGCAAAGAAATTAAGACAAATATTAACATTGTAATTTTATTACTACTACTGCTACTACTACTACAAATAAAAATATTAATAATAATTATTATTATTTTTTATTTACAGTTAAATATTATTATTAATATAGTCAATTATTCTTAATTAATTTAACTGTTTCATTTAATAAAATATATATATTATTTATTATACAAAATTATACAATAATAATAATTGTAATTATTACTATTGTTATTGTTGCTGTTGTATAGTCACATCATGGTTTCATGACTGTCATTTTATATCATTATATCTCCTTTTAGTTTATCCCTGACTGTTCTTCCTAATTTTTGTTTTCCGTTCCTACATAATTACACTCTGATCCTATATCCTCAAACCTTTTCTGCATCCTGCTCGTACAGCCGTAACTGAAAACACTGGTCCAGCTGTTGTTTGCGGTGTTGCCAGGTCTGCAGAAGGTGCTGCCGTGTAGCTTGAAGTTTATCCAACAGGGCGGAAATCTTAGGTACCAAACTCTGGAAGTCGGCTCCACCAGAGAGCCTTCCGTCTCCTCCATCCCTGATCTTCTGAAGGAGTCGCTGTCCTTCATGGTCTAACTCATCCACTGGAGCTTTCATCATAGTCTTCCTCAGTCGAGCGTGCTCCTCTAAGAGCTTCCGCGCCTCCTCTGCGTTAGTGGCCAGCTCTTGGCAGGAAAGCACCTCCTGCAGCTCCTCCAGCCGGGAAAGCAGATGCAGAGCGCCTCCGGTGAACTCCTCGAGAGAAACACGGAGCTCAGTCCATTCTACGTGGTCGTACTCCAGGGTCCCCTCTAGATCTGCCGTCAGCTGAGATGGGTCCACCAACTTAGTCAGACCTTCCACTGAAACCATACTGGTCTAAGAGAAGAAAAGAATAACCACTCATGTATGAAACAGTATATAAAACACAAGGATTAATATACAGTCTATAGTCACTTTTGCAAAATGAAGCCCAAGAGAGTAATCAACTGCATATGGTAAAATTAAATTACAAATAAATAAATGTAAATTAGGGCTGTGAATTTATTTAGTGTGAATAAATACAATGGTATAAAAACAATGCACAATTAATGGGTGCTGTATGAATGGCCCCTATGCCTACCTCTTCGAAATGGATTGCTGTGAACTGTAAGCCAGAGGTAGGCTTTTGTTTATATGGAAATAAACAATATATAGAGTTCAAGTTTTCATCTGCCACAATGATATAACGTCTTTAATTATCTTTAGGTGAGGGGGGTTCTCAGCCATTACTGATATGAGTGATTGTGATAAATGCAATTATTAAAATAAAATAAAATAAAATAACTAATAATTAATCATAGTACAATTCAGTTAAATGCCACAGAAAGGCATAATAAATATCTATACACTACCATTCAAAGGTTTGGGGTCAGTAAGATTTCTTTGTTTAAAGGAATTAAAACATTTATTCAGCAAGGATACAACAAATTGATTAAAAGTGACAGTACATTTTTTACATTGTTACAAAAATTTCTATTTGAAATTAATGCTGTTCCTTTCATGCTTTGTTCTTTGTATTCATCAAAGAATCCTGAAGAAAATCAATCAATCAATCAATCAATCAATCAATCAATCAATCAATCAATCAATCAATCAATCAATCAATCAATCAATCAATCAATCAATCAATCACTATTTCCACAAAAAATATTAAAGCAGCACAACCATTTTCAACATTGATATTAATATGAAATGTTACTTGAGCAGAAAATCCTCATATCAGAATGATTTCTGAAGGATCATGTGACACTGAAGAGTAATGATGCTGAAAATTCAGCTTTGCCATCACAGGAATAAATTATATTTTAAAATAAATTTCAATAAAAAACTGTTCAGTTAAATTGTAATAATATTTCACAATATTACTAGTTTGCTGTATTTTTTTTAATACAGCATAAAGGATTTCTGTCAAAAAAATAATATACATATATACACACACTGACCCCATCTATTGAACAATGGTGCAATGAAAATGGCTCTTAACAAATAATAAAAAAAAATCAATAAATAAAATCAATATCAAAGTAAATCAAATGGCAGATTTTTTTCTTTTTTCTGTGGGTTACTTATTTGACAAAATTCCATTCTTATACCTCAAATGTGAATTTGGCACTGCCAAAGTTGGTCTTCTGCTTCTGCCAGAAGTTGTCTGGTTTGATAATGAGAGCGACACAGATCTCAGCTGGAAATGACTCCTGTAGCGTCTTTAGTAACGGCTTGATTAGATCCCACTTAGATCCACGCATGTCTACAATCACTGTAAACCCTCGTTTACTTACATCCTCACTGCACAGGAAACAGAGATTGACAATGTTAGAGGAAGGCCAACAACTTAAAAGGATAGTTCATCCAAAAATGAAAATTAGCCCATGATTTACTCACCCTCAAGTCATCCTAGTTGTATATGACATTCTTCATTCTTTTTTATATTTAAAAAGTCCTGGCTCTTCCCAGCTTTATAATGGCAGTGACTGTTAGGTCGTTTTTGAAGTCCATAAAAGTGCATCGATCCATCATATAAAAAAGGCCTTCTGAAGCTTCTGAAGTGGAGCATTTGTGTAAGAAAAATATTCATAATTAAAACTTTATACACTAAAATAACTAGCCGGCGGTCAGCGGTACGCAAGTCAACTTGCCCTAAAAAAGTAACCCCTGACGCAATGTATCGAGCATCGCAAGCTTTGACGCCTCTCGTGGATAGGGCTGGCCCTATCTCAAGCTCCTCTTCTCTTATATCGAAATTCTCCGCCATTTCTCTTTAAAGATTCTCATTTTAGACTTCTAATTCATGACCGGTGTTTTGTTTTGCTCTATCCTCTGCGCTTCTGCGTTCGTCAATACGCATGCATCAAGTGTTCAAGGGTTACTCTTTCGCCGTAAGTCGACTTGCATGCCGCTGACCACCGGAAGCTAGTTATTTTAGTCTATACAGTTCTAAATATGGATATTTTTCTAACACAAATGTGCCACTTCACTTCAGAAGACCTTTATTAACCCCCCGGAGCCGTGTGGAGCAGTTATATGTTGGATAGATGCACTTTTATGGACCATTATAAAGCTTGGAAGAGCCAGGACTTTTTTAATATAACTCAGATTGTATTCGTCTGAAAGAAGAATGTTAGCCTTACACCTAGGATGGCTTGAGGGTGAGTAAATCATGGGATAGTTCATTTTTGCGTGACCTATCCCTTTAAGGCCATCCAAGAAAATTTTAATGAAAATCTGTGTGTATCTTTTGTACAATTGCTTAAAGGGTTAATTCACCCAAAAATGAAAATGATCCCATAATTGAGTCACCCTAAAACCATCCTAGGTGTATTTGACTTTCTTCTTTCAGCCAAACACAATCAGAGTTATAATAAAAAATATCCTGGCTCTTGTAAGATTTATAATGGGAGTGAATGGAGCCTGAGATTTTGAAGCTACAAAAAGCGCATTCATCCATCATAAAAGTATGCCATAAGCGAGACTAGTTCAGGACGGAAGAGTGACCCCTGACCCAACACATGACGCACTGACAAACACAGAAGTGCAGAGGATAGAGCAAAACAAAACCCCAGTCATGAACTATAATTCTAAAATGAGAATTTTTAAAGAGAAATGTCAGAGGAGCTTGAGTTTGTTGCCCAGCCCTATTTGTTTGAAAGGTGTCTACTCTCACCTAAGCTTACGCTACTCCTACATCCTACGTCATACGTCGGGTCAGAGGTCACTCTTCTGCCGGAACTCAACTGGAAGAGCCAGGATATTTTTTAATATAACTCTGTGTTTGGCTGAAAGAAGAAAGTCATATACACCAAGGATGGCTTGAGGGTGAGTAAATTATGGGATTATAATTATGGTGGGGGGGGGACAATTTATAAATAAAAAATTTTGTGAACATTTTGAGAACATTGGAAGACCAGATAATGTTATTGGATTAACATTTGTTCATAACTTTGAGAGAACCTTGCCAGAACGTTAGCTAAAGTACTAGAAGTAACTGCCTGTTAGCTGAGAAGGTATATGATTTTAAAGTTCAGAATGTCCTCTAATCAAAGGCTTTAAATGCATCTATATCATTCTTTATGTCACAAACTTTAGAAATTATATTATGATAAAGTGTAAAGGTGCTGTAAGCAATTTTGATATCAGTTTTGATAAGGTTCTTGAAGCCTAAACAAGCCCAAGCAAGCACTGTTTACAGAGTCTAGGGCTCTCACAGAGGCAGCTTTCTCGGGCACTTTTCTTTAGGGATATCTTTCAGAGACATTTTAAGTGTGGTGTTCCAAATAAATGTTGAAATTGTATAACCTGGGCACAGTAGAGAGGTAGGTCACCAGTTTGCGCAAGTCTTCTTGCTTTATTCTGTCATGATTACTTCGTGCAGGGAAAGTAAGGATGGGTCCCCCTCTCTTGTCTCTTCCTCCTGAAAAGAAGAGGATCATTTTATTACTAATTTTACTACTCAAAGCACTTCAATGGCCCTAATTACAGTAATACCCATGAGTCTGTGAGGGTGCATACTTAAGAGGGTGACGAGACAAAGCTGTTCCACAGTGAATTAATGTGTGTGTGTGTGTGTGTGTTTACAATGCAATGATATATTTCCCACCTGAGACAAAGGCAACCTTCTCTCTTAAAACTGTTAGAACATCAGCCGCCTTTATTCCATCATTCCTAAGAGATCCTGATGAGAAAGATGGAACTGAGAGAGAGAAAAAAAGAAGAGAAAGAAAGGGATATAAAAGTTGTGTATAGACTCAGGACTGTAACCACCATAGACAAAGAAGGAAACACGCCTGTTACAATTTAAAGAAGAGTGATCGACTGAGAAGTGTTTTTACTCAACCTTATGTCCTTCCATCTAAACACATGAGATTTAATTCCTTCTGTTTACGGAGATGTTAGACATCATGTTCATGATGCTCTTTTCCATACAATGAAAATGAATGGTGACCAGGGCCTGAAATCCAAAAATGGCTAAATAAAGGCTACATTAATGTATCATAAAAGCAGTATCATAATATGGATGTCACGATGGCTGTAATGAAGAGCACAAGGAAAGAGAAAGAGAGTAAATAACTCAAGAGATCGTAGGAGAACAAACTAACACAACCACATTAAACTAAGACATTACCAGATAAGGGAACTAAGGAAACACATGGCTTAAAGTGATAGTTCACACAAAAATTGAAATGATCCTATCATTTACTCATCCTCAAGCCATCCTAGGTGTTTATGACATTCTTCTTTCAGACGAATACAATCTGAGTTATATTAAAAAAATATCCTGGCTAATGCAAGCTTTATAATGGCAGTGAATGGGAGCCCAAAATTTGAAGCCCCAAAAAGTGCATCCATCCATTAAGTAATCCATATGGCTCCGGGGGGTTAATAAAGGCCTTCTGAAGCGAATCGATGGGTTTATGTAAGAAAAATATCCATATTTAAAACTTTATAAAGTAAAATATCTAGTTTCGGCACACATGTAATTCATTCAGTATTTTATGGGAGTAGTAACTGTAAAGGGATAACGGCGTGAAATGTAAACGTAAGACATTTCTACAAGATAAAGACATGACAGTAACAGGTTACTTTGTCCATAGTGAATGTGTGTGTGATCCCGCAGAACATTCCTCTTATCTGGTAACACTAAGTTTGTGTTTTTTTGTGTTTTTGTTTTTCTTTAATATAATTTTAATGTAGGGATTATGTAGAATAACACATAATGTAGGCTATAGCACAGGCATACCCCTTACGAAAAATAACCATGGTTCTATTAGATAGTAAAACCATGGTTTTTGGTGTATTGATTACCATTTGTATAACCACACAAATACCACAGTTAAGCTATGGATTGAAGCAAAACTATGGTTAATTTGGTTACCATGGAATAACTACAATAACCCTGTTTTTCCTCTGATGAAGAGATAATCAGTGTTATTTACTTCTGTTGAAGTCTTCAACAGAAGCAAATACCATCAATTAACAACCCCATGGCTCACAGTAAGGTTGTTCCCTTTCAGTCGGTCACGTTCGACGTACATCGGACGTCACCGACGAATTGGGACGTACGTCTCCGTTCCCTCCTTCAGGGAACGAGGGTTACCATACGTAACCGAGACGTTTTTTAAAAGGTTTATGAGTTTATAAAAATAATTTTCCTATGGAGTTTTTACTTATGCATTCTATGTTGTGTGGCTCAACCAGACATTGGCTGGCAGAGTTAAATGCATTGTATTCACTACAGAACCTTTGAATCCAAATGTGTGCAAATATAACATAAATACATTACAACAACAGTGCTGTTCATGGTAAATATGAATAAACAGGATGTTGTGTGGGTGTGTTACCACCATTGCTGCTCTGTATGCTTTGTATAAGGATCACAAGGGACACATGCATTCTGTAAACACTGAATGACAGACAACAGTATTAAGCATAATACTGACTGCATGGAAAATAGAGTAGTAGGTCATAGTAGGTCGAGCGGGGGGGCAGGGAGACCCAGCTGTTGGCACGTCTCCTTCTGTTTAGATTCATTAGTGGTGTAATCTGCCTGCTCTGTAATCCCATAGCCGACAGCTGGGCACTGGGGCAGCCGGTGGGGAAAAGTTCAATCACACTTAAACACACATAAGATAGCAGAAACACATACAGTATATACACAAGCTGCATGCTCACAGATGTGCCACATGCACTTTCTCACACAAACAAATGCACACACACCCACACGACACAACTGAGGTACATCTGTCGAATCTGTATGTGGCCTAAAAAGATCTTTACACTGCTTATGTCCGCATTTCATCTCTCTTGCTCACTCGCATCTGAAGGCTACATAAACTATTAAACCTGAGTGGAAGAGTACGATGCTGAACATGGCATGTTAAATTTACTGTGAGAACTGACTTTCCCCAGCCCCTGCTAGAGGGCAGACACTATTTCACACTCTCTCACACACACACACATATATATGAGGGCAAGGCTGCTTAAACACTCTTGAACGCAGTCATTTCCCATTTACAACTCGATATGGGCTATTATGTGCTGACAAAGTCTAAAGCTAAACAAGTCCTCCAACAGCTCACAAAAAATATAATTTACACTGCAGTTCAAAAGATTAGGGATGGTAACATTTATTAATGTTTTTTTAAAGAAATGTATTTGCTCATAAACACAATAAAAACAGTGATATTGTGAAATATTATCACGATTTAAAATAGCTGCTTTCTATTTTGATATCATTTAAAATGTAGCTAATTTATTTCTGTTATGGCCAGTGTTGGGCGATGTTACTTTTAAGTAATGCATTACAATATTAATTTACTCCCTATAAAAGTAACTAATTGTGTTACTTAGTTACTTTTTATGGAAAGTGATGAGCTATGTTACTTTTGCGTTACTCTTTCTCAACTGGGCTGGGCTTGCTTGTTTGTTTTTTAATAACAACAGAAAAAACAGTTTTTGCCAAATGTAAAGGCCCTTTCACACAAAAAGTGAAATGACGCAGTAGAAGAAAGTTCAACACTCTTACTTCAGCAATAATAATAATAATGATAATAATTAAAAAACATTTTAACTCAACTGTGATGTTTTTCTAAAGTAATTTTTGCTTATTGATGGTTGAATTGGATCATCATTTACATTTACATTTATGCATTTGGCAGACGCTTTTATCCAAAGCGACTTACATTGCATTCAAGGTACACATTTTTTACATTATTTACATTCATCAAAGGTCAAGACATTGAGACAGTGAGATTAATTACATAAAGTATATTTGTGTCACTTTAACCTATTTAATTACTGCAGGTTTGCGTAATATTCAGAGTTTGCATTTCACTGGTTTTATTCATTTTGAGAAATACTGAATCTGTTTTTGTGCAAGTGAGATGAGTAAATCTGATTACTTGTAATGCATTACCCTTAACACTGGATATGGCAAAGCTGAATTTTCAGCATTATTACTCCAGAAATCATTCTAATATGCTGATTTGGTGCTCAAATATAAACATATATTTGTGGTTTTAAAGGAATATTGCACCCTTTTATTGAACCTTATGTTCAACTTTTTGTTGTTCCTGACTTCCTTTCATGGAACTCAAACATTTTTGATTAATGTTTTGGCCAATATAATGAAAGTTAATGAGGACTGAGGCTAACAAGCTTCCAAAAGATAATGTGGGAAAAAAATAATGCCTTTGATCACAAAAATATGAAAAAGTAAAACAACAAACAAACAAACAAGAAAGTATTGCAAAAAAGTGGTCAATGCGACTATATTCCTAGTCTTCTAAAGAACATTGAGTTATTAACATCGATCATTTTACAGATCAGGACATTTGTGTTCCACAAAAAAGAAAATAAAGTCATACTGGTTTAAAAACACGAAAGCGAGAAAATGATTCACATTTCACATTTCACAAGTAATACATGAAACTGACACAGAATGCCAGAATCAACAATCCAAGTTAAATACAATTCCTCAAACCAAATTTTACATTTTTATATGTTATGAATATTTTAAATGACGCAAAGCTGTGCACCAAGTACACCAAAATAAAAATAAAAATTGTAATAGAGTATCTATAATTATATTTTTAAATCTCTATTCTCTAGTGAACAAAATATGTAATAAAGAATATATTGATTGTTATCTGTATTTAGGAAAGATGTGTTTGAAAAGATTGACACAAAAAAACTATTTATGTGCACAGCAAAATATACCTTGCTAACCCTGCTATTTAATTCCTGAATAGCAAAAAAAGTGTAACGCTGCATCCTGACTCAATTCAAATACTACTGTATAGGCCTACATATCCTTAATAGCAAATCAGACTATTACACATCCCAAATGTCATACATTAACGTCAAATCTGCCCAGATTATATAATATTTCTTGATGTGCATACGTGAATGTTTTTTGGTCTAGTATTGCCCACAACATCTTGCACAACAAAAGAGGCTCTGTTCCAAAACCTACTGAGCTGCCTCACTGCCTACTGTGAGACTGCTTTCTGAGATGTGACTGATTTGCAATGCTCTGCATATGTAGCAACACCGTACACCATACAAAAAGCAAAGTAGACTCTGCTTACATTGATTTCAGTGGAGTTTGACATTACTATATTGCTAAGCTAACAACGTTAGAGTTTAATAGAGGGTATGCATTGACGTCACTTTCTTGCCTGAACTCGCCCCCTCAGCCGTGACTGAGTGGCAAAAGAGCTGCTGCTTGCTGGATTTAACAGGGGAGACAGCGAAAACACGATTAAAACAAACGATTTTCAGTTTACATTAAAGATTGGATTCGATATAAATGTTCTTTACAACTTACCAAAGATCCAGTGATCCATGGATATTTACATACAGCCAGGATTGTGTTTACAGACATTTATATGAGCCTGATTTCAATGCCGGGCAAATTTGCCAGTGAATGCTTTATATAAATACTATATAAGTAATACTAAATACACTTATATCAATGTTTTATTATATATATATATATATCGTCATTTTGTCCAGCCCTAAAACTTGTATAGTTTTTGTCAGTGTTTATTTAAAAACATAAAAATTAAGCAGAATATACAATGGCAAATATTTAATTGATGAGTTGTCAATACAATACATAACAATACAATTAATAGGGTATTTGACCCCAAAATTCAACATACTGAGACAAAAGGATAACTGCAAATCCATGTTTTGCTGCCTGGAGTCCAGTTGTTTCTGTGAATTGCAGCGATCCATTTGCTTCTCTTTTCTGTAGCTTTAGAAAGTCTGTAAAAATATACCTCAGATTTCTTGTCAAATCTGTTTGTACAGTCAATCTCAAAGATCCTTCCCGTTTTAGATGTGTTTTGTGTGTTTTTCGCGTCATTCACGCTGAAAACCAATGCTGCCTCTCAGACTTTAGTTTTGCCACTCAGTGGGCGTAACCGCATTCACTCCGGGCCCGGCCGACGGTGACGTCCCGCACATACCCTTTATAAGCATAAAATACACACATTTTTACATCATTTATAATAAGACTAAACTATTCCGTAATTAATTGAGTTGAATTAATCAGTTGCAGAAAAAAATGGCATTTTTAAAAAGCAATTATAGAGAGCATGAATCTAAAAGTTATGTAATAATGAATTTAGCTACATGCTAAGATAGATAGCTAGTCAGTCCACAGAATCAAGAAGCAACTTTATTGTATGTACACTCACCTAAAGGATTATTAGGAACACCATACTAATACTGTGTTTGACCCCCTTTCGCCTTCAGAACTGCCTTAATTCTACATGGCATTGATTCAACAAGGTGCTGAAAGCATTCTTTAGAAATGTTGGCCCATATTGATAGGATAGCATCTTGCAGTTGATGGAGATTTGTGGGATGCACATCCAGGGCACAAAGCTCCCATTCCACCACATCCCAAAGATGCTCTATTGGGTTGAGATCTGGTGACTGTGGGGGCCATTTTAGTACAGTGAACTCATTGTCATGTTCAAGAAACCAATTTGAAATGATTCGAGCTTTGTGACATGGTGCATTATCCTGCTGGAAGTAGCCATCAGAGAATGGGTACATGGTGGTCATAAAGGGATGGACATGGTCAGAAACAATGCTCAGGTAGGCCATGGCATTTAAACGATGCCCAATTGGCACTAAGGGACCTAAAGTTTGCCAAGAAAACATCCCCCACACCATTACACCACCACCACCAGCCTGCACAGTGGTAACAAGGCATGATGGATCCATGTTCTCATTCTATTTTTCGTGTTGTGGCTTCACAAATGCTTTGCTGCATACCTCGGTTGTAACAAGTGGTTATTTCAGTCAAAGTTGCTCTTCTATCAGCTTGAATCAGTCGGCCCATTCTCCTCTGACCTCTAGCATCAACAAGGCATTTTCGCCCACAGGACTGCCGCATACTGGATGTTTTTCCCTTTTCACACCATTCTTTGTAAACCCTAGAAATGGTTGTGCGTGAAAATCCCAGTAACTGAGCAGATTGTGAAATACTCAGACCGGCCCGTCTGGCACCAACAACCATGCCACGCTCAAAATTGCTTAAATCACCTTTCTTTCCCATTTTGACATTCAGTTTGGAGTTCAGGAGATTGTCTTGACCAGGACCACACCCCTAAATGCATTGAAGCAACTGCCATGTGATTGGTTGATTAGATAATTACATTAATGAGAAATTGAACAGGTGTTCCTAATAATCCTTTAGGTGAGTGTATGTCTGTCATACATACTCAACAGTACTTTTCCATCATCAGCAAAGTGCTTGTCGTGCATAATATAACTATGCAAATTGGGATGCAGCTAATTATTAAACTTGATCGACCATGTTGTTTCCAAATTAAACTCTGAAGCACTTAAACACATGCAAAACATGCACTGTGTATTCCTACAGCATTCAGTTTCTTTATTTTGCACACAACTAAACACAAAGTGTTCAAAAATGATAGAAAATGCTGGATCGCTGCTTTAGCCAGCCGTACAAGGGACCGTTGCAAGCTTTGTGGATACTGCAGACAGCTTTGTAACATCTAAGATGTCAGATGAAAGGACATGGGCATCACTGAGATGTCGTGAAATTATCCACTGCATACAAAGTGCTGTATCCATATTTCATAAGGTTGCCATGCATTGTTTCCTGCATGTTTTATGAGATCTTCATCAGTGAGTACACTGGGGTACATATTGTATAGGTTTAAGCATGCATGTGATGCAGAGTAAGACTAACTCTGTGTGCATATTACTTCAACAAAAGAATCACAATTAAAACTCACAGCAGGAAACGTCACCCATAATACAACCTGACGAAAGGGTCTTTATATGAAGCTTTGTGAATTGTTACAGGATCAGGGTGTATCCACATAAACAGTAACACAAAGCTCATAGAAGTACCAGGAAATAGCCAGCTCTTTGCAATTACTAAATGAAACCAATCCTGCTAAAAAGTTGCCAAATGGCCCCACAGGATCGAATCCTGCCAAGGACGCCAAGAACAGTGACAAGGCCAGTAAAGCTACGTTTATGGCCCTTACAGTCCTGGGAAGTCAGAAAACAATGGCTGGCTGAGGTTTGGTGTTAGTATGAACTATTGTGTAAGTCTAAGCTGTGAGATCAGAAACTGGTCCCAATCCAATAGCACTGGCCAGTGATCTCATATAACCTAATTTTATAGGTGCCCGGCTATTTCAGGTGAATATAGGTTTTAATGGGGCAATGGGGCTATTTTGAGAAGGGTTGCTTTGTGCTTAGAAAAAGCACCACAAATGGACTACAAGACTAAAAAAGGATTACATGTATCTCATCAAATATCAAATAAATGAGAAAAAACAAACAAAAAAAACTTGGTGAGCAGAAGAGATGAACAGCCTTAATATTTTAAGATGAATCGCGTATTCCAAAAAATGTCTAAAAATAATCTCTAAAACACTTACACAAAGCAGAATTGTGTAATGTGATCAGACAGTCTGCTCGTGTCTGATAATATCTTTTAAAGGCAGATGTCTTTGAAATATTACATAGATATACAATAATGGAATGTGGTGGACCTCTGAAATGAAGTCCCATGGGTTTGACTTTTTTTAGTCCAATGTGCATTCATGTTCCATTTCATATTTGTGGCATGTGGAATCAAATCTACCTCACATTATCAACAAGCAACCAATTCTATAATATTTGATGTTTAGTATGTTTATGTTAAAGGGATAGTTCACCCAAAAATGAACATTTTGTCATCATTTACTCAACCTCAAGAATGTCATAAAGGTGTCATAAAACAAATTCATTAATCGAGCGGTTTAATCCAAGGCTTGTGAAGAGATCCGATCACTTTATATGATGAACAGATACAATTTAGACACATACATAGAGCACATCATATATGGCAAACACAGAAGCTCAAAAGTGTGTGTGATGTGCGAGAACCAATGAGATTTGTTTATCTGTGCACTGATGCACTTTTTTATTTATTTATGTCCCATTGTATTATTTAAATCAAAATCCCCAGCCCCCCCACAACCATCCAATCTTTCAATCAAGTCCCGCCCGCCCTACATTTTTTCTTGTTCGAGAAGTCGTTTTGTTTCCCTTGTATATGTCACAACTCACAATAGGGGAGACAACTCTATCGCAACTTTTGTTTCAATGCGACTTTAAATCTTTATTCAAACCAAGCCACATAAAACTCCCATCAAGTGATGACAAATGACAGGAAGTAAAAATATTCTTGTTGCCCCTGATGGATAGAATCCAAAAATACTTCTGAAATTGATTTTCACTGTGTCCTGGCCAACATAATCACTGAATGTACCTATTCTGCTCAGAGAACTCCAGTCCTGAACAGGAATCTTGGCAACAGTTGCTACAGCAACTCCTCTGGCCCTGATTCAGGAGAATGGCCTGCTGAGGATGAAATGTGTGGTGGTAGGTTTACCTCTCTGAAGACCAAATTTTAAGCACAGTCATCTTCTGTGTGGAATGGGGTGTTGAGAGCAACTCTTGCATCTTGTAAAATCCATATGTTCAGGGATTACAGTAAATCATAATAACACAAGATAGGTTGCGGTTTTGATCAAGTTGCACTTTTTCAAATCACTGCTCAGTAAAATATGTTCAGTGAGCAGTTCATTTATTTTGCTACGTATGGGCCTTTTATCTTATAACTCAAGTAACTAGTCATTCTTTACTGTGTTGTTCATTTTCTATTTATGTTTGGAAGATGAACTTCACAAATCAAAACATTGTTATATGACCCCAAGGTCATGTCATTATCAAGTTCCAACAGATTTCCCGGAAGACGACACCTTATCTCCACTAATTTTCATACTTGTGTACTATTGCACTCTTGGAAGAGGAGACACACTTTCTAGTTCCATGTGTGATGACACATGCAGAGGAAGCTGCATAACAAGTTTCCAAGTTTACGTTCCCAATTTTTTTTTCTGGTTGACTGGCCACAACCTCAACAATGTGTCTCCACAGAGCACATTCGCAAGCAAAACATCCTGGATTTCACTCCAAAATAATAGAACATTTTTACAATTACTCATTTACTGAGGTCACTTAGTCAACAAGATAAGACATGGAGTGATTAGTTGATATTTCAATGCGATCAGACAAAAATTTATATACATTTCACAAATTAAATAAATAAACCTGAGCCATATCTAGAAACCCAAATATCATAGAGAATAGGATGTGTGCTCTTTTTGACTCCTCGCAACAACTCAGAATGCCTGCTACAGACTGTGTGATTTCGCCAAACCTAGATCGATACCAATCACACTGTACGACATGGATCTAATAAACTTGGGTACGACACATATGTAGACATAACGATGGTGACACCTATTGAATCTGAGTTAATATAGAAGAATAAAACGTCATCAGCAAGAGCTAGTGGTAAACAAATAGAGAATGAATCGCACTTTGACAATTGTGGTTTTTATGTGCACTCAAAAACAGAGGAAGCAAAAGAGAATAGATAGGTTAGAGAATATGGATGCGGTCATGCCTAGGGAAAAGGGCCATGCCAATTTGGAGCTTGAGGTAAGTAGTTTTAAGTTTTAGTGCCATGTCACGTTGATCAATACGGCATTTTATGTTGCATTTTTATTGGCTAGTTTTTAATGTACTGATCACCACCACAATAACACAGTTGGTACAACAGTAAGCCATATGATGAATCAGAGTTCATCATACACTCTCAGAAAAAAAAAGTGTAGTGCTGTCACTGGGGTGGTACCCTAAGGTACAAAAGTGAAAAGGTACATCTTTGTACCTCACTCACCCCTAAATGGTACATATTAGTACCTTAAAAGGTACATATCAGTACTTTAAGAGTGCGTATTAGTACCGTAAAGGCACATATTAGTACCTTTTCGGTTTTGTACCTTAGGGTACCACCCCAGTGACAGCGATGTACCTTTTTTTCTGACAGTGTAAGTGGCCTGTCTATAAAACATGACCAATACTCGTATACAGACGGTGTACATGGTCACATACACACAACAACTGTCAGGGTAACATACAACACTAAAATAATGCAATAAACATTAACTAAATAAGGTAAAATATAACAGAAAACATTCTAATAAACATTACTGATAACAAAAATTAGAAAAATCATTTATATGAAGTATATATTATTATTACAAAATCATTTATATAAAATATAATTATATTTGATGTGTCAGATTTCTGGCAATGTCCTTTTACTTATATAAATTCTACAGTATTTTACAGTAAAATTACACATAATACAATGTTAAACCATTTTACTGTAAGGTAGCTTGCAAAATCAACCAAGTTCTTCAACAGTTTTTTTTGTTTGTTTTTTTTGTAATATTTTCAAGTGCAGCTATTACATTTTCACAGTTTTTAAACAGAATAGTGCCCAACAGGAAATGGAAATACTCTTTATCTATGAACTTTTAATGTGTGAACATAATATAAGAGCGGTCATAAATTCAGCAGCTGTGTGCTTCATGGTACAAGATATGTTTCTTTAAAATCTGGGTGTTGGAGCTAAGAAATCATGTCACAATGATCTGTGAACATCCGTTCTCTGGCAAATCTCAACCTTTAAATGTGAAAAAAACGTATATAAGGACTCTATGGGTTAGTTACTTTCTGCAAAAAAAGTAAGTTATGCAAAGCATAAACCACTAGAAGCATAATAGCCATTTAAAGGATTAGGAATCATCAGGTAATTATTACATTGAGAGATAAATATCGCCCTCACACATGACCACACATACACATCTAGGCTTATGAGTCCAATGATACTTTCTAAACAACTATTTTTGACTATGATTTCATTGGCCTATATCAGAAAGGAGACATGTGGTATGGCTTTACCACATTACAGACAACCGTAACATTTTGGCCATAGCCTAAGCAAGAGAAACCCACAAGCTAAGCAGCTTAAAATGATTCCAGCTATAATACACAAGAGACCTTCTTGGTTTTTAGGCCAACTCTCTGTCAACCCCAGTTACTCTGGGCATTGACCATTCAATTTCTGTGAAATAAATCAATTTATTTGACTTACATAATTCCAAATAGCACCTGTTTTTTGCATTGCCTATCTATCTATCTATCTATCTATCTATCTATCTATCTATCTATCTATCTATCTATCTATCTATCTATCTATCTATCTATCTATCTATCTATCTATCTATCTATCTAGCTATCTATCTAGCTATCTAGCTATCTATCTATCTAATCAAGTGGACTCATGTACAGTAAGACGTAATAATGAGATTATTAATGTTCATAAACATCCAGTCTCTGTTTCATTCAGCCACCCTCTTACACCTCAAACAAGACCCCAGATGAACATCTGCAGGGATGCTGTACACGAACAAGACGCTCGTCCCCACACAGTGATTGTGATCTCCCACATTGGCACAGCAGTGTCTGTCTCCGCTGCCCTCTCACAGTGTCTGACATCCTTGCGGACAAGGGACAACCTGATTCCCAGACGACCAATCCTGTGCACATGATTATCCCACCCAGTGTGATCATGCTAATCCGATGAAGAGACCAGAAATACATGCACTATTAGACTATGAATATGTTGGATAACAGCACAGGGGGTGTGGAAGGGACGTGCCAGAGAATCTCCATCATAGGAGGAATCACAGGGTGAAGACAATCAGAATTTGCCCTGTGCACACACCTCCTGCTAAATGAGATATCAGAGAGACAGACTGACAGTAGTCTCGAGGGCTATAACTTTAAGCTTTTGAGTCAAAAGTCCTATTACACAAAAAGCCTGATTCTAGCAGTGATTTTGTGGTTATGTTGCTTTTAAACCAAAATTGTCTTACATTAAAACACTGTGTAAATTAGTTCTTACTCAGCATTTTTGTCTTGTTTTCCAGGACTAAGCATTCTTAAATTGAGATACAGCTACTTAACAAGCAAAGTGTATTAATGTACACTATATTGCCAAAAGTTTTGGGACACCCCTCCAAATCATTGAATACAGGTGTTCCAATCACTTCCGTGGCCACA
Source organism: Paracanthobrama guichenoti (assembly GCA_018749465.1). Lineage (NCBI taxonomy): Eukaryota > Metazoa > Chordata > Actinopteri > Cypriniformes > Gobionidae > Paracanthobrama > Paracanthobrama guichenoti. The sequence continues at coordinate 10,227,376 of CM031948.1, read as the reverse complement.
GATGTATAAAATCAAGCACCTAGGCATGCAGATGCTTTTACAAACATTTGTGAAAGAATGGGTCGCTTTCAGTAGCTCAGTGAATTAGTACCGTGATAGGCTGCCTTGCCACAGCCAACTTCCTCACCACTAAATATTCCATAGTCAACTGTTAGAGGTATTACAACAAAGTGGAAGCAATTGGGAACAACAGCTACTAAGCCACGAAGTGGTAGGCCACTTAAAAATCACAGAGCGGGGTCAGCACATGCTGAGGTGCACAGTGTGCAGAATTCGCCACCTTTCTGCAGAGTCAATAGCTACAGACCTCCAAACTTCATGTGGCCTTCAGATTAGCTCAAGAACAGTGCGTAGAGAGCTTCATGGAATGGGTTTCCATGGCCGAGCAGCTGCATCCAAGCCTTACATCACCAAGTGCAATGCAAAGCGGCAGATGCAGTGGTGTAAAGCACGCCGCCAGTGGAGACGTGTTCTCTGGAGTGACGAATCACGCTTCTCTGTCTGGCAATCCGATGGACGAGTCTGGGTTTGGCGGTTGCCAGGAGAACGGTACTTGCCTGATTGCATTGTGCCAAGTGTAAAGTTTGGTGGAGGGGGATTATGGTGTGGGGTTGTTTTTCAGGGGTTGGGCTTGGCCCCTTAGTTCCAGTGAAAGGAACTCTTAATGCTTCAGCATACCAAGACATTTTGGACAATTTCAAGCTCCCAACTTTGTGGGAACAGTTTGGGGATGGCCCCTTCCTGTTCCAACATGACTGCGTACCAGAGCACAAAGCAAGGTCCATAAAGACATGGATGAGCGAGTTTGGTGTGGAGGAAATTAAATGGACTGACACAGTCCTGACCTGGTCAAAAATTCCCATAAACACACTCCTAAAACTTGTGGAAAGCCTTCACAGAAGAGTTGAAGCTGTTATAGCTGCAAAGGGTGGTCCAACTCCATATTAAATCCTATGGATTAAGAATGGGATGTCAAAGTTCATGTGCATGTAAAGGACGTCCCAAAACTTTTGGGAATATAGTGTATTTTTTTATATAATGCATTTTTCTTAAAAGTTTATCAAAATTAAATGAGTTAATGCATTAAACAAGAAAAAAAATCTGCCAATAGAGTAAGAAAAATATTTCCATTTGAATTGAGTTTATTTTTCTTAATAACATATGTTTTTCTTATATAAACTCATTTTTATGAATTTTTCAGAAAAATTAAATTATAAAATTATAATAATACTTTCTAAATTATATTTATCTATATTTGTTTTTGTTTTGTTTTTCTCCAAAAATACTTAATATCTCAAGTCATTTTGCTTTTCAAGTAGGCCTAAATGTATTTTGATACATTGGCTTCTTGATTGTAACATTTGAAACATGCATTTTCGAAATGATACGTATAGTGAAAAGCACCATATAAACGTCATTTGGAGTCATTTTTGTGAATTCTATCTTCTTGACTAAAATTCCAATATAACATTTTTCTATAGCTGCTGGGTAAAAGTGAACATAATAAACCACACTGACATTATAAAGCAATAGTCACCTATAAGAATATATGAAGCTGATTTCAACTTAAAGGTTAAACTGTGTTCTTCTCAAGTGTATTTTTCAGTAACATTTAGGTTGGAGCAAGTTGTCATGCATTTTCAAATTTGCAATTCTATACAATTTATTCATTTTAGTATCAATGGTAATAATTTTTGATATTTTTGCATGTTAGGCTTTTCATTTTTGCTTTTGTATTAAATGTTTTGAGCTTAGTAATTGTTTTCGCCTAATATGCTATTCAAAAGAAGGTTCTCATTGCAACAGTTTCGCTCATATAATTTCAACCATGACAGGAGCATATAATCACAAATGTGGGTCAAAATGGGTTAAATTAACTGTATATTTTACCTGTGCAACAATGGAAATACGCTATAGCAAGACTTTGAGGCATGTATAAATATAATAAGGCCACTCTGAGAAATATTCACGGGGTGAAAAGTGTGACATACCCCATTTTCTACACAAACACTCATCCACATAGATGACGGTGTTCAGCCACCTCTGGTTATATAATAATTATCTAAATTGTTAAATGACAAACGTATTTGCTTGATGTGCAGACACTGATATAATACAGTGTATGGAGTTCACATAAACAAACACCATCCGTGACACACAAGGTTGGATGTGAACGACACATAACATACATGCATTCAGAAAACAGCGTGTGCACACCACATATCAGTGCATACGCACACATAACATACATAGATGTATGTTCACATTCCATCACAGAGCTGTGCATAGAGAACATACAGTATATAGCTGTGCATTATTGGCTTATGTTGTTAGGCAAACCAGAAGTGGGTCAGTTTGAGGGGTCATAATTCATGCTCTGGTGAGTGTCTAGTAAATAAAAGTGAATAAAATCACTGAAGCACAACTGGTGGAGGTGTCAGGGTTGACATTAGTTGGGTTGGCTGTATGCAGAAGAGTAGATGGCAGAAAACATCGCCCATTCTTACATTAAAGAGCCTTTCTGTTTCTCGTGCAAAGAAAGTACAGTACTGAGACTATATGCTGTTTGTGTGAATCAACAGGCTTCAGGTTCTGAAACATGAATCAATGTCACGACCGACAAAAGGCTGAGCCACTCCCGCGCCCGCCGCGGCGCCGCGCTGCGCGATCCCCGGCGCGTCCGGAGGTGATAGTAACGAAATTAGAGAACGTGTTGAAGGTGTGAGAAAAAGTGACAGGTGAAGTGGTATCCTATTTACAGGGGGATTCCTTGCTCTTGTGCACAATAACCCAGACACAATATAAGGGCGTTGAACGTGCCAATAAAAAGCACTGCTAGCCTATATGAACATCACACACTGGCTTTTGAGGAATATGGCAGTTTTATCACACATATGCATTGCATGCTCTACAATGTATGCAATGTGATATATGTAAAGCGTGTGATGCATATCCAGACCACTAAATTATGCCATTCAGACAGCCTCTATGCAAAACTCAGTAATGCAACCTCAAAGTGTATGTACGGATGGATGCACCTCGTGAGTAAAATAAACTCACTGACATCCATTGTAACAAAAGCATAAATAAAACTACCTGTTTTGAAAAAGGGCTCCGTATCTGCATCGCTCGGTCCTTCCTCAGCCGCCTCGGCAGAATTCATCATTGCAGAATATGTTTCCACGGATGATGATTATGATGATGGTCAGCTTTTACACCTACGGATCTTTGTAATCTATGTGTGAAGAACACTAGAGCGCGTGGCCGTCTCCATTGGTGAACGCTTGTAGTAGTGAATGATGATGATGATGATGATGATGATGATGCCGGAGGTTCTGCGCTCAGCGATACTGTATCCAGCGCTCCACCGGGCGCTATTGTTTAAAGCCTACCCGCCTCTGCAAGACAACTGCTGGGGGAACCCCGATAGAGAGTCGTAAAACCGCGCGTGCAATGTCAGTGCAGGTCTTGTAAAATCCCTTATTCACTCGTTCCTCCTCCACCCGTAGTATATTCCTCCATTCGTTCGATGTCTCGCACAGCCCAGCAGTGGATATAATGGCAGCGCTCCCCTACACTGACCGAGCGAACCGCAATTTGCCTCCCACGATGGGCTCCCACTATTACAGATGAAACAATGCAGCTAATGCATCGACTATTATAGATATTTATATAGCCATGCAATCGTTCGCGCGATGGAGGTTCTTTATTGTGCTGCAGCCTGCCTGCCCGGAGAACTGGACCAATCTGTCCTCCTGATGCGCTCAAGCGCTTCCTAATAATGGGGTGTGTGTATTTTTCAAGAGGCCGGAGAACCCCTACCATCACCATACGGTCCTGTTTAAGAGATGCTTACTAATTAGAATCAATGAATCGCGGTCTGTTAAGATGCTTTTATCATTGGAACTTCCTTTAAATTAAAACTTATTTGCAGTTATTTGCAATCGTTATTTCTTCACAACTAATATTATTTAAAATATAATATTTGTCATGTTATTCATATATAAGTAAATAATCTGTCAAATTACAATTTTTGAAAATAGATTTAAGCTATATCTGTATAATTCTATACAATAGTATGCAATAGTATGCTTTTGTTTTTATATAATATACTATATTTTGCATAAGAGGATTTTTTTAAATAATAATTTGATAGTAATTAATGTTGAATAATGTTGCATTTCAGGAAAAAAACGCCAGTTTGTTCGTACCTTTAAGTCACGAACGAAAATGGTAGCAAAAAAAAAAAAAAAACCAAAACTTCATGGTCTGGAATCCATATGTTAGTGGACCGGAGCCACATATGTCCCCTCTCAGCTCAAAGCGAGAGCGTTCTGTAATCACTCTCCAGTTCGAACTCCACGCCAGGTTTTCCATTTCCCACTCTCTGCTGCCTGCCGAGAGAAACCCTGATCCAAGTGATATTATAAGCGAGAAAACGCACGTAGCCTACGCGCTCTAACTTTTAAAAACCCCAGAGAGGCAAAACCTCACAACTCCGCTTAAAATTCGCAATCACAACCCTTCCTTATAACGAAAAAAAAAATCTTTCTAGCACAATGCTCCACTTCCACTCCACAAACAAACACGCAATTAACCGCCCGAGTGATGCCAGCGTTCCTAGAACTACAGTCAGCCAATCAAATTAGAGGACCGGAACTAACCTGTATATGTGTGTGTGTGTATATATATATATATATATATATATATATATATATATATATATATATATATATATATATATATATATATATATATATATATTAATAAAGTGCATTATTGTATTGTGTTAGAGAACTTATAATTATTAGATTCTCTGAGGTGTCTAAGTATAATTGTAGCAATATTGTTTCGTTTGGTGAGAATTTGCCATCAGCACTAGGCTACTGTCAATCACCACACCCCCTTATGAATGAGAATGTTTATTTAGAAATCAAAAGTATGCTTGAACGTGGGCACAATTGTGTTGTTTCTGGAAGTTAAATAGCCCTGTCGACTCTAACCAGGAAATTTAGTCCTTCCTGTGATTCAGATTTTGCACATGGGTGAATTCAGCATCTGCGAAAACAAATGATTGTATACTTAATGATTGTATTACCACAGTATGATTTGCAGATTTGTAAGATAACATTAAAATGATTAATCATTCTAGTGTATAACTTAAATTCAAAGAATGAGAAATGTTTTCTTAGCGAGAAAGAGATTGAGGCTAGAAAAACTATGGTGAAATGCTGCCCTCTTGAGTAAATGTGTCATAGAGGCCTCGGCTTCTTCGAATGATACAAAAATACAGTTTACATTCAGTCTGAAACACCCATTGAATTCAACAAAGCATGCAGTGTTTTAGTTGAAAGACTTAATTTGTATAAATGTGCTACTTATTTAAATGAACCTGACTGTTGATTGTTTATTCTTGTTGTAGCTCTTAACTTCCATACACCAAAGCAGGTGATCATCCTTCTGGAAGGATGCCATCAAATCCTAGCTGGAGAACATCACTGAATGAGTGGGCAGCACTGTGAGGATCAAACCGAACAGCTCACATCACTTTATGTAGATTTATTTAACCTGCTGAGAAAGCAGAATATAAATCTATACAAGTCATCAAAAATGCATAAGGAGGAATTTAAATTCTTGAGGTATTAGGGCCCAGGTATTAGATGATGTATTAAAGTCCAGGGTAAACCTCTGCCCACCATTTCTGATTTTGTGGATCTCAAACCTGAAAATTTTACTGCTGTGCATGCACAGGTGATCATATTCTTGACTCTGAATTGCAGCTTCATAAGATGGAGTGAATAAAACTACAGAATGTATGGCTTACATCAAATTTGATTTAAATTTGAAAATAAATAAATAAAAACATAATTCTGGTTATCCGCTTCATTAAATAATTTGGTTGAAGTGATGATTGTCTGCATAATATGGCTATTGTTGTCAATGTCTTTTGTATTTATAAAGACATTAAAAACGCCATGGCTCATGCTTACTGAACAACGATGAGCTCACCTGTGTGCACTGATGTACGTTTGCCATTTGAGATGTTCTGTGACCTGTACATCTGTCTAGCAGAAGTGGACAGAGAGGTTCTGACTCACTATTTTTGTCTACATAAATCAATTTATGATTGGTTTTGGTCCCTTTTCCCTTTTGACAAGCTCTAATTTCTTTCATCACAGGAAGGCATATAATGGCATAATGAGGTGTCTGATTTCATCAGTAGTTGTAAGTGTGTTTGGGATGAGCATTTAATGGGTTAACGAGAGGAAGAGAACAGACTGAAACCTCATCTACCCATTTCCCAGGAGCTAATAAACACCCCCAGTCGAAAAATAGTGCTCAGCGTTTTCAGCTTTCTTGATCTGACTCAAGACTGGATGTAATGTAGGGTTTTCAGCACTCTGCTCTGACATGTGGTCAACAAATACAGAACAACAAATACAGTAGACCACCACTTATTGTGACTGATTTAATTTCACTAGAATTAATGAAAACTACTTGAGCTAATACACTGATCAGACATAACATTATGTCATTGAGAGGAGAGGAAAAGTCCCCCTTTTGCTGCCAAAACATCCCTGACCCTCCGAGGTATGGACTCCACTAGACCCCTGAAGGTGTGCTGTGTTATCTGGCACCAAGATGTTAGATCCTTTAAGTCCTGTAAGTTGTGAGGTGAGGCCTCCATGGATCGGACTTGTTTGTTCAGCACATACCACAGATGCTCGATTGGATTGAGATCTGGGGAATTTGGAGGCCAAGTCAACATCTCAAACTTGTTGTTGTGCTCCTCAAACCATTCCTGAAGCATTTTTGCTTTGTGGCAGAGCACATTATCCTGCTGAAAGAGGCCACAGCCACCAGGGAATATTGTTTCCATGAAAGGTGTACATGATCTGCAACAATGCTTAGTAGGTGGTATGTGTCAAAGTAACATCCACATGGATGGCAGGGCCCAAGGTTTCCTAGCAGAACATTGCCCAAAGCATCAACTGCCTCTGCTGGCTTGCCTTCTTCCCATAGTGCATCCTGGTGCCATGTGTTCCCCAGGTAAGTGACACACACACACCTGGCCATCCACATGATGTAAAAGAAAACATGATTCATCAGACCAGGCTATCTTCTTCCATTGCTTTGTGTTCCAGTTCTGATGCTCACACGCCCACTGTTGGTGCTTTCGGTGGTGGACAAGGGTCAGCATGGGCACTCTGGCTGGTCTGTGGCCATGCAGCCTCATACGCAACAAACTGCGATGCACTGTGTATTCTGACACCTTTCTATCAGAACCAGCATTAACTTCTTGAGCAATTTGAGCTACAGTAGCTTGTCTGTCGGACCACACGGGCCAGCCTTCCATCCCCATGTGCCTCAATGAGCCTTGGCCGCCCATGACCCTGTCGCCAGTTCACCACTGTTCCTTCCTTGGACCACTTTTGATAGATACTGACCATTGCAGACCAGGAACCCCACAAGAGCTGCAGTTTTGGAGATGCTCTGACCCAGTCGTCTAGCCATCACAGTTTGTCCTTTTTCAAACTCACTCAAATCCTTACGCTTGCCCGTTTTTCCTGCTTCTACTTTGAGGACAAAATGTTCACTTGCTGCCTAATATATCCCACCCACTAACAGGCGCCGTGATGAAGAGATAACCAGTGTAATTCAATTCACTTCAGGTCATAATGTTATGCCTGGTCGGTGTATATTTAGCCTACTATTGACAAAGAAAATCATTACACGTACATACATACATACATAGGCAACATAAGAATTACATACAAAGCAGAAATTTCAAAATAAAAAAGTGAGTTCATTCGCCTATAGCACTGACACGCGGGAATATCATTTTACAAAACCGCGAAGTATCAGTACTGATTATACTACAACTCTATCTCCATAGAAACACCTTTTTGGCGTCTGAACTGAAGTCTTAATGGGCGTTAGCCAAGTCTGAGGAAATTAGTGGCTAATGTTCAAATGACTGACATACTCTGGGACCAATAGATGAAAGGTTTGCAAAAATTTTACCGTGACCCACCAATGAAATCTAGAGATTTAAACGAACTGTTTTTCTATTGGACTACGGCACTCGGCTTCCGTTTTGAACGCAACGATTGCGTAGTGGTGATTTGTAACAGAGGCAGTTTGTTTTGCTTTTCATCCATTAGTTTTTTATTAGTACAGTTTGATTTGTCATTTGGGCTTTACGTTTTTGAAGCGAAGTCACGCAATAAATACAAGAAGCAATGGTAAACCATTATTAAGGTCATGAAAAATATGTTTGCTTGGTAGGTGAACTTAGTGAATTCTGAAGGTTTCATCGAATATAACGTTGCATCTAACATGGCAAGACAGGGAGTATCAAGACCAAAGGTAGTGGTTGTAAACTTTTATATATGTTTTCGTTATTATATATATGATATATAATATTATGATGCAATGTTTTGTTTTAGCACTAAAGAAGTTTATCTTTTGCAGGTGGTCTCATCAGGCAGGCTGACGGGCTCCGGACGGGGACAAATACACAAAAAACGGTAACAAACCGGATAACAGAAATTCTGTCCATACAAGCATGAATTTTAGATGCTATTTGTAGCACAGATTTAACAAACATATATTCTCTCTGGTAGTGTTCCTGGGAGATGTGTGCCTCCTCTTGAACCAGCGTATTCTCTTTATTCTACAGACTCTGAAGATCAGGTAAACAAGCCACATACATGAAGTAGTGTGTAAAGAATCAGTATTATGATTTTTAAACTTATTCAGTATTCTTTCACGTTCAAAATTGCTTCCAGGTAACAACAGTACACAAGGGACTGGACCGATGTGCTGCTTTACTCAATGGAATACTTAAAGCCGATCAAGCAGGTATTGTATTTACAAAGTCAGACCTCGTTTTCTGTGTTTAGCAGTTAAGTAGTGATGAGATTATTAATTTTCACACAACAGAGTCAAAGCCCAAACCAAAGGGAACAAAAACCTGCACCTTCAAATCCAAACCCAAGAATTTACCAAGAAAAATTGAGACTGACAAGAAAAAGCATGGCAAGAAAACAAACACTGCACTGCATCTGAAAAAAGGGGCAGGTAATGTACTCAAATATAGTGTACGTTTTTCATGTTAGACATACTTGTGGAATTCCTGTTTTTTTATAGAAGCTGGTTTCCACCATGGAATAAAAAAGGTAATTGTGTGTTTATATCTCACAATCCTGAGAAAAAGTCAGATAAACTTGCAATTCTTACTTTTTCCTCCTAATTCTGAGTTTATATCTAACAAGCAATTAATTGTGAGCAAGAATTGTGCGAGTCTTTTTCTTAACAAGCTTCCATTGTTTTTGAAATGACACGTTTGTCTATTTTTTTTTTTTTTTTTTTTCATTTTCATTCTTTGTTGTAACGTCCTTAATAGGATATGTGTGAATGCCACAGCAGGTGATTCTTTTTAACGACCATTTACAGAAGCACAAAATACTGCTTCACATTCACAACCTGTTGTATTTTTCTTACTGTAGCTGCAGTGCAGAAGACGATTCCATCCACCAGTTTTCACCTGTGTTCAGCAGGGCAGCCATGTTGTTGTGCTGATCAGAATGCTGGGGTCAGATGGGCGCAAGGATCACAGGACCAACCTTCAGCACTGACCCGTGTAATGCAAGCAGAACATGCCCAGCAAAACTCAGTTCCACAGGCCTTCTCTCAGCCTGCTGCTAGCTGTAATCTGCCGACTTCTGGTAAACAGACACTCTCACTAATGCATCATTTAACAACTGTTACTTTTAAACAATATGTTAAAAGGATAGTTCACCCAAAAATGATTTGTTAATTACTTGCCCTCATTTTGTTCCAAACCCATAAGACTTTAGTTCATCTTCAGAACACAAATGATCTTTTTGATGAAATCTAAGAGATTTCTGTCCATTGACAGCCTACGCAACTTCAGTTTAGACTCTTCAAAAAGTTCATAATGGGATCGTAAAACTAATCCATATGAATCACTTTATATGATGAACAGATTTAATTTAGTCTTTTATTAACATAAACATTAAAGGCACAATATGTAAGATTTTTGGATTCAAATGTCCAAAAACCAATAGAAAAATGTTATATATATATATATATTGTGTACTTGCATTATCCTAAATGTTTCTAACAATGTTTAAATCCAGAGAAATAAGAGGAAATTTTAACCGGGACACAGACTGCCTATCAGTGACCTCATACCCGCATTACATTTCAGGTTTTATTTTGTAGAAACAATGGAAACACCACAGACGCTTTAATATAGTATGTGTTTTATTAGACAGGTGAGCAACTGTTTGAATACATTCATTGACAGAAAACAAATCATTGTTATATAGCTCAACACGTTTAGGCTTATTGTTTAAATCTAATTTTCTTGATTTACTGCGAGTACCATGTTTTACCATACCTAATATCGATCTAGCTTACTCTAAGGCAAAGCACAGAGTAGCATTACTTTCAACACACACAAATATATCTGATATTAAAGCCCGACCGATAAAGGATTTTTAAGGCCGATACCGATACAAATATTTGGTTATTTAAAAATCTGATATTCTGATATATCGGCTGATATACATGTGTATATATAAAAACAACAACAAAAAAAAACAGAAATGCGTAAAAAACAGAAACAGAGTTCCCTTACATTAGTTATTTGTAGTTATTCATGATCCTCAGCCTCTCTAAAATAATATGATAGTGCAGTTTAAAAATAAACTTGTTTGTTTTATTGTCACAACAGAACAGAGGAACATAAAAATATATTAAAGTTCTGATAAATATAATGTATAAAAATACAAACTTGAGATATGGAACTTAATGTCCTTTGGACGAAAACACAAAAAAAAAAAAAAAAAAAAAATCTAAGTTACCAGTATTAATGTCACTTAGTTACCATGTCAACTTGCTTATCCCTTTACATGCACTCTTTTAATTCTATCCATCAAGCTACAACAAACGATTGTTGTTGTTTTTTTCAATCATCAAAATCTACTCCTCAGTGATGCAGTAAATCCATTATGTGATGAAGTCAGCAACGCTTCGTTCACTCATGTGCCTAACTTACGATTTACAATGCAGGGACTGGAACTACAAATATACTAGTTATAAATACAGTAATCATTACTTTATTTAGGCAGAATAAGTTTGTTGTGATTTCCAAGCGCATTAATGTTAGCGGTCTTCCACTGATAGCTATGGCATTAGCTAGCTTTGTGTTTAGCTAAAGTCTATGATAAGCCATAATTTAGAAATGGACAACGTCATACTGCAAAATATTGTAAAACATACTTTTTCAAAATAACTGGCAGGGGAGAGATGATACGCCCCATGCTGTCAAACTGTCATGTTATTAAAGAAATGCATCTTATTCAGTCACATTGTCCGAGTTAAACTGACAGTCAGTTAACTATACTGTAACAACCTAACGTAATTACTAGCTAATTCCGTTTCACTCTTGGCTTACATGTAACAGCAAAACTGGCCTTGGCAGTCACGAATTTAGTCATGCTTATTTGAGTTAAGAGAACTGATGGGGATGTTCTTTTAATTGTTATTCAAGCAATGTATGTCTCGTGACAGTTGTCAGTTTACCATGCACTTCACCGATGATCTTGGTTGTGAATGTTCGCGGCGCGCAGCATGACTCTGGCTGGATCAGCTGGTGTTGCCAACCGGCACGTTGTAGAGTGCCTTCTGGTGGACAAACTATGAAATATGGTTGAGCGGTGTTTCGTACGTTTTTATAATTTTTTTAAATATTCATTTATCGGCCATCATAAATGCTGATAGTTTGGAAAATGCCTAATATTGGCTCGCCGATATATCGGTCGGGCTCTATCTAATAGCATTACCCCACATATGCATGACTGGAAGAAGCGGTCGTCTGACTGCAGCATAATAAAAGCTCCACTGCTTATTGGTTCTTGCAGAAGCTCAAACGTGCTGCGTAACATGAGAATGAACCTCATTGGTTCTTGCTGAAGCTCAAACGTGCTGCGTAACATGAGAATGAACCTCATTGGTTCTTACAGAAGCTCAAACGTGCTGCGTAACATGAGAATGAACCTCATTGGTTCTTGCTGAAGCTCAAACGTGCTGCGTAACATAATGAACCTCGTTGGTTCTTGCTGAAGCTCAAATGTGCTGCGTAACATGAGAATGAACCTCGTTGGTTCTTGCTGAAGATCAAACGTGCTGCGTAACACGAGAATGAACCTCATTGGTTTTCACACATCAAGCAAACATGCTTAAGCTTCTGTTTACCACAGCTGATGTGTAATTTGATGAATGTTTATATGTTAAAAGCCTAAATTTAATCTGCTCATCATATAAAGCGATCGTGTCTCTTCAGAAAATTTGGACTAAACTGCTCAATTCATATGGAATAGTTTTATGATCTCTTTATGGACCTTTTGAAGTGTCAAAGTGTCAGTTGTGTAGCTATCAATGGAGGGACAGAAATTGCTCAGATTTCATCAAAAACATCTTAATTTATGTTCCGAAAATAATGACAGAATTTTCATTTTTGGGTGAACTATAAATTAAATATCTAAAATAGTAGTTCTATGGGTTCCGTAAAGGCCTGTTCAAATGATGATCTTTTATAGGAATGTGTTACTTTAATCAGTCTTACTATTGTTCTTGTACTGATATCACCTCCACATGGTTTCTCCCTCTGTTTGCAGGTCCGGTTCACACATCCACTGTATTTAACTGTCGGCTGACAACATCCACTCCACTACTGAGCCCTCAGAGACCTGGATCAGCTCACAGTGAACCTGTACATCTACCGCAATATAGTATACTACGCAAACTAAAGCAGAACACAGAGGGCTGTCGATCAATTAAAAATTAATCAATGTAATGAATTAATCAAAATGCATGATATGGCAGTTAAATTATATTATTTGCAATTTATATGAGTTATTGATGATAAAATCACCCAAATTAAGATAATTCATCAACATTACTTAGGCAGTCAAGTAAAGCCTTTAGTAGAAAGGACAAAAGTGGAAGTCAATCTATTTGTTTTATTATTATAACTGAACATAACACTGAACACATTTGCATAGTCAGTGTAAATTATAAAATTGTTGGTCTATGTACTATGCATATGTGTCAGACTTAAAGAATTGACAGAAAAAATTGTATTAGTGTTTTGGAAAAAGTCTTATGCTTACCAAGACTGCATTTGTTTAATTAAAAATACAGTAAAAATGGTAATATTATGAAATATTATTACTATTTAAAATAACTATTTTCTATTTGAATATATTTAGAAATGTAATTCATTTCTGTGATGTCATTGCTGAATTTTAGCAGCCATTAATCCAGTCTTCAGTGTCACATGATCCTTCAGAAATTATACACAACACTTAAATAATTAAAAGACAAAAATATCTTAAAACAAACAAAAAAAAATAAATAAACGATATGCGATTTTTGGGCTGCTCAAGGAACATTTCTTCTTAATGGCAATGTTGAAAACAGTTGTGTCACTTCATATTTTTTTGTAGAAACCGTGATAATTTTTTTAGGGTTCTCTGATGAATAGAAATTTCAGAAGAACATTTATTTGAAATAGATTTTTGGTGTAAAAAATGTAAACGTCTTTACTTTCATGTTTTGTCAGTTAAATGTTTACTTTGCTGGATAAAAGTATTAATTTAACTTATTGACTTTTGAATGGTTCTTTGAAATGCTGCAATGGTAGGATGATTCTTATTATTGAATATACATACTGGATGTATTAAACAATTAATTGTACTAAATTAACACTTCTAATTGGCTCTAATACAGTGTTTTTCTTTCTCTCTCTCTCTCTTTCTCTCTCTCTCTCTCTCTCTCTCTCTCTCTCTCTCTCTCTCTCTCTCTCTCTCTCTCTCTCTCTCTCTCTCTCTCTCTCTCTCTCTCTCTCTCTCTCTCTCTCTCTCTCTCTCTCTCTCTCTCTCTCTCTCCATCTTTGTTTCTATTTCCCGGTTACTTTTACACTCTGACACTTTTACTCATTGGATCTGTTTCCCTACTTGTCTCAATGTCCTTACTTTCATGTTTCTCTGTTGTTTAGTGTACTTCAAAGTGTGTGCTGAGCAGTGGTGGCTCATCTGGGGAGTTTCATCAGCTGAGGGCCATGAGTGCTGCCATGCCCTCCTGCCCTCGTGGTTCTGTAGAAATGTCTGCCACTCCAAATCAGTGTGCAGCTTCTTCCTCCACGCCACCTACAGTCCAACGACAGTCTCCAGTTACTTTTTCCCCTGTCCAAAATGGATCCTGCACTCCAGTAGGGCACAGGCTGCCTATAATTACCAGCCCTATCTGCAGTGTTCCTCAGGTTAAATTGACATCATCCACTGGGTCCTTGACCTGCCCCTCAGCAGCACAGATGGTCAGCCAGACTCAGCCTGATCCAAATGGACCAGTACAGGAGATCTGCACTGAGGAGAGTGCAGAGGAGGGTAGTACTAGTGCAGAGGATGAATATGAAAAAGATGGGATGGACAGTACACCTGTCAGAGACATCAGCTGTCAGACCAACTATGAGAAATTACCAGTTCTGAGTCACAAAGTCAAACCCACCAGCCCAGAGAAAACCGCACAGAAAGTGATGACTGCTAAATATCTGCTGGGAGAGCTGAAGACTTTAGTTGCTAATCAGGGTGAGAATATTTCATTTATTTTCAAATGCATTTTCTTTTCCTCCCTTTGACTTTACATCCATCTCAAAACCCAAAAAGGCAGCATGAAACAATGCAATTGTCTTTTCTTACATGAATAATGATAATGAAAAAAGTCATTTATAATACATACTGCAGTATTCCACAAAAGATAAGATTTGTACATTTTGATTCCATGGTGACTTTAAAGGGTATTTCACTGGAAAATGAAAATTTGTTTACTTACCCTCATGTCGTTCCAAACCTGTATAATATTCTTTCTTCTGTGAAACTCAATTTATTTTGAAGAATGTTTTTGTTCATTCAGTGAGCCTAAATGGGGTTCAAACCAACATTGGACATAACTGACTTTTATTTTATAGTTTATAGTTTTGTACATTTGTCAACATATCTTTCTTAAATTTAATCTTGTTCTCTCTGTTGTTGTCAGGGTCTTATTACAGGGCTGTCGTCCAGTCATCTGGAAGTCATCATTTATAAAAGTTGATATCAAACTTGAAATTAATATCTAATTAACTTTCTTTAACAATCAAAAAATTGGACCTTCAGATATCAAGACACCCAAGGATTGAGTTGCTGGATTTGCAGATTCTCAAAACTTGCCATTTAAGTAGATTTTTCCCTCTCTGTGTGTAATTTTATTACAGACAGTGATGCTGTGCGCCTGATCTCTGAGGTGGAGCAGAGTATCTCACTACTTCCTGTCATGGTGGGCAGCACCAACATCCAAGCTGAGATTGCGCTCGCTTTACAGCCGCTCAGGAGTGAGAATGTACAACTGCGAAGGTCAGCGACTCAAAGGGTGTATAGAATACTAAATCTATAAAACTACTGCAGAATAGAATACAACACAATTACAGACATGCATGTCAGTGTGTTACAAGGATTATTGTATTAAGGCTATTAACTGATTAAAGACTGTAATTGAATGACTTGCATGATATACCAATTAAGCAAATCAATTCCATATATCACTGTGTTTGGAAAAGCTCCCAAATCAAGTTAAGTCAATTAATTTATGACATTATGGCATTGTTATTTTAATGGTTTGCCAGCAGAAGACAGGTTGTCATATAATAATTAAGCTTAACCTTAGCAATGGGCTGAGGTTTCCTGACTATACTCGCTGTCATACAAACCCGATTCCAAAAAGGTTGGGACACTGTACAAATTGTGAATAAAAACAATGCAATGTGGAAGTTTCAATATTTTATTCAGAATACAACATAGATGACATATGAAATGTTTAAACTGAGAAAATGTATCATTTTGAGGGAAAAATAAGTTGATTTTAAATTTCATGGCATCAACACATCTCAAAAAAGTTGGGACATGGCCATGTTTCCCACTGTGAGGCATCCCCTCTTCTTTTATAACAGTCTGCAAACGTCTGAGGACTGAGGAGACAAGTTGCTCAAGTTTAGGAATAGGAATGTTGTCCCATTCTTGTCTAATACAGGCTTCTAGTTGCTCAACTCAGGTCTTCTTTGACGCATCTTCCTCTTTATGATGCGCCAAATGTTTTCTATGGGTGAAAGATCTGGACTGCAGGCTGGCCATTTCAGTACCCGGATCCTCCTTCTACACAGCCATGATGTTGTAATTGATGCAGTATGTGGTCTGGCATTGTCATGTTGGAAAATGCAATGTCTTCTCTGAAAGAGACGACGTCTGGATGAGAGCATATGTTGTTCTAGAACTTGGATATACCTTTCAGCATTGATGGTGCCTTTCCAGATGTGTAAGCTGCCCACACGCACTCATGCAACCCCATACCATCAGAGATGCAGGCTTCTGAACTGAGCGCTGAGAACAACTTGGGTTGTCCTTGTCCTCTTTAGTCCGGATGACATGGCATCCCAGTTTTCCAAAAAGAACTTTATTTTTGAACTATAAGAACTATAAATGTTTTTTATTTTTTATTTTTTTGAACCGTTTTCCACTTTGCCACAGTCCATTTTAAATGAGCCTTGGCCCAGAGAAAACGCCTGCGCTTCTGGATCATGTTTAGATATGGCTTCTTTTTTGACCTATAGAGTTTTAGCTGGCAACGGCGAATGGCACAGTGGATTGTGTTCACCTCAGGAAGTATTCCTGAGCCCATGTTGTGATTTCCATTACAGTAGCATTCCTGTATGTGATGCAGTGCCGTCTAAGGGCCCGAAGATCACGGGCATCCAGTATGGTTTTCCAGCCTTGACCCTTACGCACCGAGATTGTTCCAGATTCTCTGAATCTTTGGATGATATCATCTACAGTGCATAATGAGAACTTCAAACTCTTTGCAATTTTTCTCTGAGAAATTCCTTTCTGATATTGCTCCACTATTTTTGGCCGCAGCATTGGGGGAATTGGTGATTCTCTGCCCATCTTGACTTCTGAGAGACACTGCCACTCTGAGAGGCTCTTTTTATACCCAATCATGTTGCCAATTGACCTAATAAGTTGCAAATTGATCCTCCAGCTGTTCCTTATATGTACATTTAACTTTTCCTGTCCCAATGTTTTTGGAATGTGTAGCTCTCATGAAATCCAAAATAAGCCAATATTTGGCACGACATTTCAAAATGTCTCACTTTCAACATTTGAAATATTTTATTCACAATAGAATATAGATAACATACGTTTATGAGATTTGTAAATTATTGCATTCCTTTTTTATTCACAATTTGTACAGTGTCCCAACTTTTTTGGAATTGGGTTTGTATATGGAAACCAAGTAATTGGCCAAACTTACAGTGGCCGGACATCTTCATCAACATCTATATGAAAGAAAAGCTCAAGGCATAGACATCTCTTTATGCATATACAGGTGCTGGTCATATAATTAGAATATCATCAAAAAGTTGATTTAATTAATTTCATTCAAAAAGTGAAACTTGTATATTATATTAATTCATTACACACAGACTGATATATTTCAAATGTTTATTTCTTTTAATTTTGAGGATTATAACGGACAACTAAGGAAAATCCCAAATTCAGTATCTCAGAAAATTAGAATATTACTTCAGACCAATACAAAGAAAGGATTTTTAGGAATCTTGGCCAACTGAAAAGTATGAACATGAAAAGTATGAGTATGTACAGCACTCAATACTTAGTTGTGGCTCCTTTTGCCTGAATTACTGCAGCAATGCGGCGTGGCCTAGAGTCGATCAGTCTGTGGCACTGCTCAGGTGTTATGAGAGCACAGGTTGCTCTGATAGTGGCCTTCAGCTCTTCTGCATTGTTGGGTCTGGCATATCACATCTTCCTCTTCACAATATCCCATAGATTTTCTATGGGGTTAAGGTCAGGTGAGTTTGCTGGCCAATTAAGAACAGAACCATGGTCCTTAAACCAGGTACTGGTTGCTTTGGCACTGTGTGCAGGTGCCAAGTCCTGTTGGAAAATGAAATCTGCATCTCCATAAAGTTGGTCAGCAGCAGGAAGCATGAAGTGCTCTAAAACTTCCTGGTATGCGGCTGCGTTGACCTTGGACCTCAGAAAACACAGTGGACCAACACCAGCAGATGACATGGCACCCCAAACCATCACTGACTGTGGAAACTTTACACTGGACCTCAAGCAACGTGGATTGTGTGCCACTCCTCTCTTCCTCTAGACTCTGGGACCTTGATTTACTTTCATCAGAGAACATAACTTTGGAGCACTCAGCAGCAGTCCAGTCCTTTTTGTCTTTAGCCCAGGCGAGACGCTTCTGGCGCTGTCTGTTGTTCAAAAGTGGCTTGACACAAGGAATGTGACAGCTGAAACCCATGTCTTGCAAACGTCTGTGCGTAGTGGTTCTTAAGTGCCATTGGACATAAGCCTGATCATGCAGAATGTGTTAATTTTCTACCATTCTTATTTTCTTCATAATCCCATTCAAATTGACCGCCTAATTTGTAATTATTCACATGTTTCCCAGGCGTTTGCGAATTCTCAATCAGCAGTTATTGGAGAGAGAGAGAGCAGAACGGCGAGCCAGGCCGGAGGCCTGTGACATGGAAGGTGAGTGGAGCCATGCTGTCTTCTCTCTGTTCTCTCTATGAAGGGCTTGACTTGAGAAGGAATGCATCATATAGAAGAGTAAATATGTAATACTTGTTTGGAATCTAGCCTTTTAGTTTCTGTCTAGCCGAGTGGGTACATGAAACCTTTGTGTTCATTGGCATGGTTGTATTACAGTGGTTGCGTTGCAGTCTCTGAACTTCACTCTACAAACTCAGTTAAATGAGAGCCGTAGAGAGCTTGATGATCTGCAACAGGAGAACATGAGACTACGGAAAGCCATGGCGGACGAAGACAGTGACCTGAAGCAGCACAAAGAGTTGTGTGAGTTAGAGAACAGTCAGCTAAGGCTGGGTAAGGGTATTAGAGTTGTATTTTAACTTTAAATCTTGTTTTTATTATATATTACAATAAATCATTTATCCTTCTGTTATGTTTTATATTATCCCATGATCCTTTCTAAAAAAACATGGTAACACTTTACTATAAGGTTTCATTAGTTAATATGAATTAACAATAAACAATACTTGTACAGCATTTATTAATCTTAATGTTAATTTCAATATTTACTAATACATTTATCTGTTAACATTGTCTTTACATTAACATTTATCTGTTGCATCTGTTAACATTAATGTATGGAGAACATGAACATTTTTATGAACTGTCATTAACAAAAGTTAATAAATGCTCTAAAAATAAGTTAGTTAATGCACTAATGGCGATGCACTAATCTGTTAACAAATTAGACTTTATAGTAAGGTGTTATCATTTAGTCACTATATTGACATTATGTGGACAGGTGTGACTGCATTTATAACATTTGTCACACATTCTAAGAAAAACATGACTGCTGTTAAATTGACATAATCTGTTTCTTTTTTTTTTGCTGTAAGTAATTGTCGTGCTATTTTACCCATGCAGAGATGAATGAAGCATTAGCTGAAATGCAGAGCTACCAGAGTAAACTCAAAGAGTATGAGATTGAGAAGACTGTACTGACTCTGAGTCTCCAGCAGAGAGAGGCAGAGGTCAGCAGACTACAGGAAATCATCAGGTAATTAATTAGTGGTTCTCATCTGTTGAGTTGTGTACTGTGTGTGATAGAGGGTACGTCTCAATCAGCTCCCTAGTTCAGTAGTCAGGGCTGACTCCCTGATCAGTGCCCTGACTACTGAACTAGGGAGCTGATTGAGATGCACCCAGAGTCATGGATGACCGTAAACAAATGCAAATCAATTGTTTGTACTTAAGATAGTAAAATTAAATTTAAAAGGAGGAGAAAGACTGCGCATCCAATCAGTCATACTTTATTTTGAAGCATGTTGAAGCATCTCTCACTTAAGCCAAGTTAGACATGCCAACATGAACAGGTTGAGTGACAAGCCCACATCTTTTTTGCAAGTGTAGGATAAGCCATTTTGAAATGTATATAATTTTTTTTTTTTTTTTTTTACCGACAGTTACATTGCTAATATTAACCATATAAACTAGAAAAACACACTGCTTTTTAAACCTGCATTTGTTTTACACATAAAAGACATTATTAGATTTAAAAAATCTTTTATTTTAAATATTTGTAAAATATTTTTATTAGTGATGCAAGGATTTCGATTTTTCGTGGCCAATTTTATTTCTTTTTTACAAACAAATGGACCAATTCTGATACTGGTTGTAGATTTTTTTTGTTTTTTTTTTTTATTTGTTCTATACAAGCCAAACTGCCCTTAAACAAAAAATATGTGTAGCCATCACAATCCAAACAAAGATGCTACACATGAGCATGAGCAGTTGTTTTTTTATTTAAATTAGATTTGAATAAATTATTTAAATTTCAAGATTTACAGCAAAATCAGCATGGTCTGATGCTACATAAGACACACCTGTCCTGGACAAAACAAAAATAGCAGACAGACCATAGACTGTAAAAAAAAATATGGACGTAGTGTCCGTGACGTTACCCATAGGTTTCTGAAGAGAGTTTTAGAAGTGTAAAGTCGGCCGTTGCCATCTCAAAGTGGCCAAGCGCTTAATTATGCAGAACTTTAAGGCTTTATATAATGTAAACGAATGAGTTATTAAAAAATTCACCCCCGTCACAGTTGTCATGAAGGGCAAAATTAGCCGTATAGACCAAAACCATAATTGTAAAAATGGCTGTAAATTATTATTATTTTTTTTACTGCTGTAAAGTTGGGCATTTTAACATGGGGCTCAACGAGATTCTGCTCCCTTTTGGAGCCTGTCTCTAATGGCCAGTTGATGAATTGCAGTTTAAGTCACTTCCGTATTGGCTTCAAAAGAAACTGGGGAAGGTTGCCGCTTGAGACCAACTGAATGAAAATGCAAATGCATTCTCTGCCATTAGGTGGCGCTTATGGAAGAGCAGCAATATAGTGTTTCCTTGGTTACCGCTGTATTAATAGGCTACTACTTTATACAGAGATAAGAGGAAAAGAAATAGGGCTGCAACTAATGATTATTTTGATAATCGATTAGTTGGCCGATTATTTTTTCGATTAATCGGATAAAAAGGCCTTTTTTTTTTTTTTTTTTTTTATTGACAAAACACACTATTCTACATCCTGCCCAATGCTGTCCTTCAAACAAACGTGTCAGCTGAGTGCTATGAACGCACACATAGTGAATATATCTACCTTTACATAAGTTAGCCATGGTTTTACGATGAACAAAACAAACAATAATAAATAAATAACAGGGTTATTGTAGTTATTCAATGGTAACCACAAATTAACCATAGTTAAACTTTGTGTGGTTATTCAAATAAAAACATGGTTTTACGATCTAATAGAACCTTTGTTAATTTCCGTAAGTGTATATCTGTGCTATAGCCTACAATATGTGCAAAAAGTTACTAAGCAAAAGGAGTTTAAATCCCTACATTAAAATTATATTAAAGAAAAACAAAAACACAAAACACAGAAATTCAGTGTTCCCAGATAAGAGGAATCTGCAGGAACATGCTCTCTCGCTCTCTCGCTCTCTCGCTCTCTCGCTCTCTCGCTCTCTCGCTCTCTCGCTCTCTCTCTCTCTCTCTCTCTCTCTCTCTCTGTGTAACCAGTTACTGTCATTTCTTTATCCTGTAGAAACGTCTTACATTTATATTCAATCACACGCTGTTATCCCTTTACAATTACTATTCTCATAAAATACTTTAATTACATGTTGACTTTTAAACCTAAATTTAGCATCCAACAGCAGATATTTCGGCTAAATTAATGTTTTTGCACTGAATATTAATTTGTTGTATAATGTTGAATAATAATTAACTTTTTGACACGCATGCGTGCATTCGTTCAGTGAAGTTTGAAGTTTAACGCAGACTGTCAGGACTCGCTTTAATGCAAAATGTAAATACTCGTGTGAATTAGTAGCATTTACAGATGAGGATATAACTACTGTTATATCGATTTAATGAGAATCGTTATCAATGATTTTTATTATCGATTTTATCAATTAGTTGTTGCAGCCCTAAAAAGAAAATGACATCAAAATGTTTCTGAAGACAGTCAGTTCCCTTTAGAGATGCATTCATATAAACCCCAATTCAATATTTATATTTTTCTTTTGTGAACAGTGAGCTTGTTCCTGGTAGACTACAGTATTTTCTCTGCTGGCACGTCTGTGTTCTCATTTTTGCGTCCGTATTCAGCGTGTGCCTGTATTAACGTCCTGTTTACAGACTTCGTAATATTTCCACACAAATGACACTTTGGAAAATGATTGCATAAAATGATTGCAAGTCCGGAATAGAGATCGGCCAAATTAAAACTAAAACCCGTTCAAATGGCCAGTGCCTGTGGACATGCATCATGCATTCAATGCATCATCTCTATTTTACATTATTGTTCAAAACATACCCCGGGCCGGATGGGACACCTTTTTGGGCTGTATGTTTGTCACCCCTGATCTAAACCATAATGAAATTACGTCTTCAAATTAAATCTTCAGAATCTAGAATGTAAGATGTAGGTGAGATGCTGGTCATTGTAACCTCTGTTTTTTTTCCATGCACACAGAAATCTGGAGAGAAGTCAAACAAAAGACACTGGCAAATATTCTCCTCAGCTGGACTTGTGTCAACCAAACTCTCAGCTTACTAAGAGTGTTCTGGAATTGCATGAAAATGCACAGAGGGAGTCCACTGTGTCAGATAAACTTTCAAACTCTGTAAAAACCTACCTTCAGACCCTGGAAGGCATCGGACAGGCTTCTTCTCTCCACCGAGTTCACTATAGGTCTCAGACATTACATCCAGTCTCCCCTGGTCAGATTAATGGTGGAAAAGAGAACTTTATGCCATCAGATGCTAAAGTCTGCTCGCCAACAGATAGGGATATACACAAACCAACCCTGGAAACCACAGCTGAGAACGTTCCTCAGTTAGAAGAGCAGAAAAGAACAATGTTTGCTCCTTTAAGAGAGACTCTAGTGGTGCAACTTCCCTCAGGAGTTGATCATAGTGAACCACTAACTCGGTGTAATGAGCTAATAACAGCCAAGATTCAAAGGGAAGATGTGGATTCGCATGTAGGGCTTAAATATATGGGCTGTGCTTTTGAAAAGCTGGACATCTCAGATGGGCTCCACATTCAGGATGCAAAAAATGATGGCAGAGATTTCCTTCCAGATCATCATGGTTTGGCCTTACAGTTAAATCAGAAAATTAAAGGCCTGAACAATCAATCACTGCAATCTCAGCATGCCCGAAGGATGGGTGTTCAGTCAGCATACTTTGGACGCCCTTCAGGGATAGAGAACACATTTTCCTCTTGCGATATTAAATCTTTAGCCTCTGATTGGAGCATAAACTCTTGGTCCACATTTAACACACAAGATGAGCAGAATTTTAGGGATGGGCTTGCAGCACTAGATGCCAGCATAGAAAGTCTGCAGAAGACCCTGAGAGTTGATCTAAACAAATAATTTAGTGTTTCAATGTATGAGTGTTTTTAATTTGATTACATTTGATTAATGGATATATCTCTTTATTTTTATTAAATTATTATGTGAAACGTCAATGAATATTACATTTCTCATTGTATTTCTTTTCTTTGGTTCTAAGAATACATTGCCGGTTCCCTATCCCTCGTATAATAGAGAATCATCAGGTATTTAAGCAAACAGAAATGTGTTCCATATTAAATCTGTAGAGGGCCGTTTGTCCTGTATTTTAACATTTATACATCCAAACGGCTGACATTTAAACTCTTCATTAATTGTATTTGAATAATTTTGCATATGAAAGTTAAAAATGGCACATTAGTATACAAAACATTTTACTGCAGCCCTACATTAAGGCAGTTTCAAAAGACAGGGTTTAGGTGAAGCTAGGATTAGGCCTTAGTTCAATTAGAGAAAAAACGCTTTAGAAAAAACATTACTGGTGTGTGTCTTGAGTTAAAACAATCATTTAAGATAATGTCAGCGCATGCTCAAATGTGCATTTTAGGGACTAGGTTTAAAGGGGGATAGTTCTCCCAAAAATGAAAATGATCCCATGATTTACTCACCCATCCTAAGCCATCGTAGGTGTATATGACTAGCTTCTTTCAGACAAACACAATCGGAGCTGTATTAAAAAAATATATAGCATTGCTCTTCCAAGCTTTATAATGGCAGTGAATGGCAGTCCTAATTTTAAAGTAAAAAAAATTGCATCCATCCATCATGAAAGTAAGTCATTACTTTTTTACTTCTCCCAAATGTTTTTCTTTGTTCTGTTTATTGTGATTTGAATAACAATTGGCCTTCTTTGCTGTGGTGAATGGCAGCTTAGCTTACCTTTTGACAAGCCATGTTTCGACCCAGGGCTGGATTCACGAAAATATCTCAAGATAATTTCTAAATTCATAAGTCTGTTCCTAAGTGCAATTCTTGAAAATTCCGTAAGAAGTAAATGAAAGGCTTTGGTGTTATTTGATTGAAAGGCGGGTATAGACCTTATTCACAGCAGCACCATCTTTGATTTTTTTTAATGAAAACATGAGGGATAGACAAGACTCTTCAGTGGGTTGTGTACTCTTGTTTAATGCGTTTTTGGATTGTTCTGCTCACGAAACATTGCAAAAATCTTTTTCCAAGACAATTCGCCTTAGACTAGATTGACTAATCCTCACAGTATTACTTAACACCGGTTGAAGTGATCCAGAAGCATAGAAACGTAGAGAGCAACCATTATGCATTTAAGATATGGTGCAAGTGGTCACTAAAATGTAAGTCCTACACACCCCAGAAGTTTTTAGGAGGTCCCTGCACCCGATGCCAATAAGTTTGACTTCAAGCGTGTCCTTGTTGACCAGCAGGTTCTCGAGCTTGATATCCCGGTGGAGCACCTGCTGCATGAGAAACTGCGCTAAGTCCTCACTGAGGATGCCTCTGTGGTGCTGCAGGAAGTCAAACAGATCCTGGCAGTGTGAGGGGCGTTCCAAGACCACAATGTAGTAGCCGAGCTGATTCTGCCACTCCAGCAGCTGAATTATCTGAGGAACGCTGGGGCCCTTGTTAGCAAGCATGGTATGGCAACCTCTAAGGGAAGGGGCACAGGATGACCAGGCTAAAAGAAAGATCGTTTTTATGATTGTTAGATGGAGGAGCTTTCCCAAAAGTATCATTAAGTCCAGTCTTGAACAATTTGTTGTCAATGGCAGTTTGAAAAGCATTTGTAGAATATGATTCTTATTAATATAAGATGTTTTAAACATGGACACAGCAGCCTATAGTGCTGATATATTCCGTGGTGTCCATCTACAAGGCAAATTTCAGTGCCACCTGATCAACAAAACAAAAAGAATTGTAACAGTTGACGTGTGCAGAGGTCATATCATTACAGTCATTCAACATGTCAAGTGCCCTAAATTGTGAACACAATATACATTAAGAATGAACTTGAATGAATACGAGACACAACAATTAGCTAACTATACTGTGAGTAAAAAATTAAACCTTAAGGCTATCCTCCAAGCGAATCCCTTCAAAGACAGCACCATATCCTCCCTCACCAAGCTTTTTGCCGATTTCATAGCGGCTCAAAATGTCACCTGTAAAAAGATAAATCATTGGAGTTGACATTTTTCATAATTGTTAAACTTGTATTTATGAATATTAAGAGTATTTGTATATTATTTGGATTTTTTAATTTTTTTATTTCACTCCTGCAAAAAGACAAATAACCTGATTTTTTTTTTTTCATAAAGTGCATATAAAGGTCAATTACTGTTGGGGACTTGAGCTGGAGGAGGCTGATCCTCAGCTGAGAGGACATCAGGGCCACTGCTGTGAGGTTCCTGAAGACCATGCTTCACTGCAGAACAGCTCATGTGCTGTAGACAATCCTGATCTAAAGAGGGGCACATTAACCAAAAGCTTGCTTCAGTCAAATGATTATTGTTTATGGCATACTCACAGTGATTCTTAGATGTTAATGATAAAAGCATCCTAAGGGACATTAACGTTCCCCTCTTTGAAGCATATTTAGCTGAATATGAAGGCAAGACTTTTGGTTTTCACATCACATGAGATTCACCTTTTTGGTCAGTATTTCACATGTATATTTATTTTTAAATGGTACAAAATGAAATATTTTTTTTTTTTTTGCCCATTTTGTCTAGTGTGCTTTTAATAGCCTACATTTTTAAATATATATTAGACTATTTTCTCCTTTTAAAAAATGCTAAATACAGCTATCAAATTCAAAGAGCCTACGTTAATTTAAATATATTTTACAATGTATAGCCTAGCTTGCACATACAAACTAATTTCTGCATATAAATTGCACGATAAATAAAAATCTTGCTATATAGCCTATATGATCGGGCTGCAAAAATAGGCCTATATATAATAGAAGAACATATGCGCTTTTGATTCAGTTCTTTGTTTAAATGTTCAGATTTTGTCAATGAAAACAGAATTTTCTAGTGCTGTGTCAGTATATAGCCTAACTGAAAGATTTAGCTCCAAATTTGTGTAGCTATTTTGGCCGTCTTTTGGGGAGAAAAGCGGCCTACTTAAGATTACCTCAGTATTCCCACTAAAGCATTATTGCGTAAACAATTAACAGATTCAATGTCAGAATAGATTTTTTGGTTCATTAATGACTAAAGTTATACGAGCTGGTAGGTCTAGTGTGACATAAAAGTATTTAACCGAGGATTCACAGAGCAGCAACTAAGTTTACACTAGAGTTGTTAGCCTGTCTAAAAACTGGGGTGACTATCAGGGTATTTTAGTAACCCCACACAACCATCCGTGAACTTAAAATATATAGCTTACTGATGCATAGACGGAACCAATTCCTTCAGTTAATAAATATTAGTAGGCCTAAGTCATAGGCCTATAAATTGTATAGTAGCCTATCCCATTATGAAAAAAATGGGCTTAATTGTAGTTTAGTGTAGGCTACTTTAAATCTTAAAAATATATTTAAAAAAATGTAGAAAGGTAACGTACTCAACTAATTGCAGTTAATATAAATGTAAACTATATAATACACTTTAATTTAATTGTAAATTACATACAATTAAGTGTAGACCTACTTTTCCACAAGGCTCAATGCAGGAGATGTCAGAATGATCTACACATTCAAAGCTTAAGCATGTAGGCAAATGAAAGTCAGTATAATAGAGTATCAGACTTTCCTCATAGTATCGCCTTGATTTACTGAAAATATAAATAATCATTCATTGCTTATTATTTAGCAACAGAAGAATATTCCCCAGCACCTAGATCTGAAGATCACATAGATGTGTATTTTGTCTTGGACAAAGCTGTAAAAGGTAAAAACTGAAAGATTAAAATATGATTTGGAGAAAGGCCATGAACAGTCATATTTTATATGCTTTTGAGACGCTAGAGCTAAGAATTACATTGAGGTCATAACCATACATGTTATTCAGTAACCAACAACAACATTTCAGAGATCGTCAGGCCTGCGCACAAGCAGCAGTTTTACAACTGTACTAAACCATCCTCGACTCTACACGACACTAGGGGTGTTCGATTCCAGGATTTTTGGAGTCGACTCCAATTCCCGACTCCCACTGTAGGAGTCTATGGAATCGTCTCCTCGACTCCATTTACTTTACATCAAAACAGGGTCAGAAATAAGACAAAATTGCAGTTGTTACACACTTAAATTATTTTCCCAGACACAAAGCCTTAAAATCCCCTTATTAAAACCGCACACTGTGTCGCTGTGACTTCACTAAAGTTCTGTTTATAAAGTAAGCACTCAAATAAATGCGTGTGATAAAGTTTCTGCGACAGCTCTCTGAGGCGGTGTATTACGTCAGTGTCTGAATTCCTCGCTTCATTTTATTCACTCCTTGCTTATAGTCAACTCAAGTGCCATGCACTTTATAGGGATTAGAGAATCAGTAAACAAGTGAGCAATTTCGGACAACAGAGTCGACACCGAGAGTCGATTTCTGTGCTGGAGTCGACCCCGACTCTGGGGCGATTCAGAGTCGAGGAATTGACTCTTTTGGAGTCGACTCCCCATCACTACCCGACACCCAGTTGGGGGCGCTGTTGTCGAGGAAACAACGACAGACACAGCTGTCATACAGAAAGATACATATCATACAACATACAACATATGTATGGTTGGCATAGTGTTTAAAGACTATAGATTTAAGAGGACATCTAATTACTAAAATTGTTGGTCAAAATACACAATTTAAATGTTAAAATTTAAATGTTCACTCTTTTCAATTAATAGACAATAAGATTGAAATAGAAATTAAATGAAAAAAAAAAAAAAAAAAAAAACTTTGCATAACATTAAATTCATTTATGTGATCAGCAGATGCACCGAAATGTTACTATACGTATACATATCTATGGCGTGGAAGACCATAGTGGAAGACGGGCGGTCGCAGGGAGATGACGTAAGGTTGCCGTAGAAACCAAGCAGGCTCTTTTCCGTCGTGTCGTCTTTCCTGTGCAGAAAATCGTAAATTACATCTTCCGACGGCCGATATTCGATATGCACTTTTATCGCCCTTATATTGAAATCTGAAACGTTTTTCAAGCCAGTGATGATCGCAATGGTTCAATCAGGAGACGAAATAAGCCCAGAGCTAAAGAGTCTGGTCGCAAACACCAGACACAAATCTGAAAACAAGTTTAACGACGTGCTTTCAGCATTAAAAGGTTGAGTCCTGTCCTTTCTTACGTTTATCATTGTAGACTTTAGTTTATTTAACGGTGTAAATCGGCACCGTTGAAGTTTTTTGCAGCTCACCCAAATAGTGACAAATGCTCTTTAAAAGTACCAAATAATATAACCTTTCAGTTATGAGCTCATAAAACTTTGTTTAATACGTTACATTACACTTATTATAAAAAGGCTGTTTACGTTAGATGAAGTACATGTTACATGTCAGCTATCCTAGAACACAAGCATTTCTCTCCTATATGAATGAGCTTAAACATCTTTCACATGAACAGATCTTCTGGGCAGGAAGTCTTCAGGAGATCAGAGGGATCTGGAGGCGTGTAAACAGAGTCTTTACTCTTACGGTGTGCTGCAGTACTGCTCATCTTCGCTGACATTCAGTCCAGTCAAGATTCAAGGGGGCTATGCAGTCCTGACACAGATGGCAGACCTCCTCAGGTACTTTTTTAAAACACACAGTGAATACTGCTTTCGTTCGCAGTCTTGTGGAAATTGAACGTGTGTTTCCATCCATCCAGCACATGCTGTGTGGGTCTGGGTGATTTCAGACACATGGAGGCGTTCAGTCAGCAATTCCTGCCATTGGTGGTGGAAAGTCTTCTTTTTCTTGCAGACCGTCTAATGAACAGAGCTTTGCAGGTAAGATATTACAGTTTCCTGAATCACATAGAGCAGGGGTTTTAAAACTGGGGTCCAGGGACTCCCAGGGGTCACAAGGAAGTGCTGTGGGGTCAGTGGAAATGATAGAAAATAAATTAAAATACATGTTTGATATAAATAAATAATATTTATTTATGAATAAATATTAAATGAATATAAAAATAAATTAAAGATTAAAATAAATAGTACAAATTAATTAAAATAAACAAATCGATAATATATATACGGATAATATACACTGATCAGGCATAACATTATGCCATTAAACCTTCCTAATATTGTGTTGGTCCCCTTTATGCTGCCAAAACCCATCAAGGCATGGACTCCACTAGACCCTGAAGGTGTGCTGTGGTATCTGGCACCAAGATATTAGCAGCAGATCCTTTAATCCCTGTAAGTTGCGAGGTGGGTCCTCCAAGCATTTTTGCTTTTGCAAGGTTTCCCAGCAGAACATTGCCCAAAGCATCACACTGCCTCCGTCAGCTTGCCTTCTTCCCATAGTGCATCCTGGTGCCATATGTTCCCCAGGTAAGCGACGCACACACACCCGTCCATCCACGTGATGCAAAAGAAAACGTGATTCATCAGACCAGGCTATCTTCTTCCATTGCTCTGTGGTCCAGTTCTGATGCTCACATGCCCATTGTTGGCGCTCTCGGCAGTGGACAAGGGTCAGCATGGGCACTCTGGCTGGTCTGTGGCTATGCAGCCCCATACGCAACAAACTGCGATGCATTGTGTGTTCTGACACCTTTCTATCAGAACCAGCATTCAATTCTTGAGCAATTTGAGCTACAATAGCTTGTCTGTTTGATCGGACCAGACGGGCCAGCCTTCACTCCCCACGTGCATCAATGAGCCATGGCTGCCCATGACCCTGTCGCCGGTTCACCACTGTTCCTTCCTTGGAGCACTTTTGATAGATACTGACCACTGCAGACCGGGAACACCCCACAAGAGCTGCAGTTTTGGAGATGCTCTGACCCAGTCGTCTAGCCATCGCAATTTGGCCGTTGTCAAATTTGCTTGAATCCTTACGCTTGCCCATTCTTGTACATCAAATTTGAGTACAAAATGTTTACTTGCTGCCTAATATATCCCACCCACTAACAGGTGCCGTGATAAAGAGATAATCGGTGTTATTCACTTCACCTGTTCATAATGTTATGGCTGGTCGGTGT
Source organism: Paracanthobrama guichenoti (assembly GCA_018749465.1). Taxonomy (NCBI): domain Eukaryota; kingdom Metazoa; phylum Chordata; class Actinopteri; order Cypriniformes; family Gobionidae; genus Paracanthobrama; species Paracanthobrama guichenoti. The sequence continues at coordinate 10,196,642 of CM031948.1, read as the reverse complement.
ATGAAATGTTACAGATATTTATAATATTTACTTATTTTTTACAGCATAAAATCAGGCATTTATACATAAAATGTATAGCTGCCTTTTAAATTTTAGGATGGGAGTCCCTTGCATGAGAATGATCATATATGGGGGTCTGAGGCATCTAAAAGATTGAAAACATCTAACATAGAGAACTTCAAATAACAGGGTTTGGGTTATTTAATGTACAGTCATCTGGTTATTAATGCAAAATAAACCATTTCTAACTAGTTTGAATTTGACTTTTGTTTGAATTGGTAGAGACGGCATATATAGCAACCAGATTTAATTTCTTTCTGCAACAGGACAAGACACATAATGAGCTGATTCGTCTGTTCAGAAGAGTCTTTGATTCCATTGGCTGGCTCCTCAAGGCTCACAGAAATCTCATTCATCATGGTTAACAACTTCTTCTATACATTTAGTGCCCTGTGACCATCACAAGATGTTTGAGGTTTTTTTTTTTTTTAAGCTTAAACTGAAATGAAACTAATTTTCCCTTCACAGTATTGAGATCTAAACATTATGAGAGTGTCCAGATCTGTGAAGATGATGACGTCTCCATTGTTACTGTCACCATGTGGAACAATATCTTCAGGGCAAACGGGTACAACAGAAAGCTGATTCATGATACAGTCTTTATCCACATGACCGCTTCATGCTTTGGAAAATCTTTTCCCTTGTTTTTCTGAAGTGCTGTAGTGGCTGAGATGGGAAACCGGGCTCTGACTGACATCATGGATGATATTGTGTATAAAATGTCCAGTACCTCGAATCCTGTGATTGGCAGAGCAGCTGTAAAGACCCTTGTTCTGATTATGGACCACAGCAACTCAACCCATCAGCTCATTCACAGACGATACAGAGGTACAGTCGCACTCAGATCTCAAGTCAAGTCACCTTTATTTATATAGTGCTTTTTACAATGCCATTTGTTTCAAAGCAGCTTCACAGTGTTAACAGGAAAACATTGCAACAGAATTTGATTCGGCTGTACAGCCGCTCTGGTGAAAACGGTGATGTTATCCAGCTAATTTCAATTATCATATAGTGTCAATGCGGGTAGATCGGTAATATAGTTGAAATTTAAGTGTCCCCCCCAACTGAGCAGGCCAAAAGCCAGAGGCAACGGTGGCAAGGAACCAAAACTCCTTCAGAGCCAGAATGGAGAAAAAAACCTTGGGAGAAACCAGGCTCAGTCAGGGTGTCAGTTCTCCTCTGGCCGATGAACAAATAGTGTATGATTTATGATTCTGGCAGCATTACAGATCAGAAGTCATATTAGATCAATAGATATTCATAAGATTATTGGAAAGATTGGAGTCATCACGCCAGAGACGGGTTTAATGAGGATGTCGTTTCGATGCGGCATTTACAGGGGGGGGGTTTAATTGACACGCTGTCTGCAGACATTTCAGGGATGCATTGGTCATGTCCGGGCACAGGTCCACCATCTGATCTGGATACAGCCCGGATCCTCAGAACATCTTCAAGCTTTAAGGCCCGTTCACATCAAGGACAATAACTAAAAAATATATAGTTTAAAAAGCGAAGTCCACAACTATAACAATAGAGTGCAATAGTTGGTTTGGTGCTGTTGCACTCTGTAATGGCACAGAGAAACAATATCATTGGAATCACTTTCAGAACTGTATATTTTTTTCTAGCTGATGAATAATAAAAACATTGACAACCAATCAGAATCTGTACTGCTGTAAAGTGCTCAAGCATTTAAAGAAGCAGACAACAGAACTGCAGTGTGTGATTAATAATGAACAGGACGTTATCGTTCTTGGTGTAAATGGGCCTTTATCCCTGAATGTGTTTCCAATGTTTGGTCCTGCAGGTTTGGCTGATTTGGCTGTGAAAGACTGGCGTGGTAAAGGCTTTGACTCTGCTCTGGATCAGCTTATTGATCACCTGCAGTCATACGTCCCATGGAGAGACACTAAGGTCAGCGTCCACCAGCTCAAAGCGTCTGTTAAATTCCTTAATGGAGACATGTTTTACATTTGGTAGCATTTTATTTTTTTCCTAGAAGTTCACCTATAATGTTAGTCACCATGAAAACAAATTTAATCATTTGTATTGCAGTATTTATTAATGATTTATCCATAATGATTTATCTTTTTTTTTTTAATTCATGTACTCTCATAATCTTTACCCACAATAACTTCCCCTCCCTCTTGCAACAACATCTCTTCTCTTCTCTGATGATGTGTTTACTGGCACGAGGGCACTGACATGAGATAGCAAACCACAATACAATGATTCAATCAATTCCCGATGGACACAAACAAGTCTGCCCTACATTTTTACTTTGTGCCACTTCACTTGGATATACATCACAATAGGGAAGAAAAGTTGTGTCTTTCATCAAAACTCATGATAATACATGATCATTTTATGCCGTCTCTGACCCCTTAGAATTAAACTGGCTGTTTTTGCTACTGTACCTTTAATAATTCGTTCTATAGAGGATTTCAGTTTTAATTGTCTTACCTCTTTGCTGGTGAAATGACAATGTTGATCGATACCATGAGGATTTCAGAATTTTGCATCAGTTATTGATAAACTGTAGAGGAAGTTTTCTCATATTCTTATTTTTCATTGTGTAATTAAGGAGACATCTGAGGAGCGTGTGAGAGCAGCTTGTATTATCCAGGCAGCCTGGAAAGCCCATCAGATCAGAAAAAGACTGAGGAAACTCCCCAGAGCAGTCAGCACATTACAGCGCAGCTTCAGGTAAGGAAATGATACATTAAAGTCCCTCTGAATAAAGGAGCTGAACACAACAACTATGCTATAAAGAAAAGCGAAGTTTTCTTATCGCACTATTGTATTTTCTTTGTACTAAGTGTAACTAGTTGTTAGATGCTATTTATACTTGTACTGCAAACAGTGGCAGATACAATTTGCATCACAGTGTATTTTAAAACAGTATATAAATAATAATAACAACATATACACAGCGAATTATATTTATTAAAATCATGAATGGATGCCACCTTATTGAGATATTGTCAGTGTCTCTGAAGCCCTTCCCTACACCTACCACTCACCTTAACCATATTGAACCTGCTGAACAGTAAAGGTGTCCTCAAAGCTTCAGGAAGGGAGGTTTTGAGTCAAGTCATTTATATAGTGCATTTTACAATACAGATTGTTTCAAAGCAGCTTTACAGTGATAATAGGAAATTAATGCAACAAAGATTGTTTTGGCTGTACAGCAGCTCTAGATGAAAGCCACTGAGCTGCAAGCGCCACGGTCAGTGTGCTTACCCGTCCAATCAATGCAAGGACATCACATTCAATTTCAATTACAAGCCTATTAAATACCCAATAAATACTTTTAGCTTAATATATATATATATATATATATATATATATATATATATATATATATATAAATAAATAAATAAATAAATATATATATATATATATATATATATATATATATATATATATATATATAAATAAATAAATAAATAAATAAATATATATATATATATATATATATATATTTTTTTTTTTTTTTTTTTTTTTTTTTTTTTTTTTTTTTTTTTTTTTTTTATAAATGCCTCTCTGAGCTGATATGCGATGGGAAAAGGGAGAAGAATGAGTTTAGTAAAAAGTGTATTTGAACTCGGTTATGTCAGAAAAAGTAACTTATAGTAACTTGGCCTTATGAAAAAGTAACAAAGTTCTTGTAATTGTTTAAATATAGCATTTGTTACAATAAGGAGGTAAGACCATTGGTGACTCCTCAGTACAATGCTAAGGCCAATGTTAACCTTTTTCTTTTTTTTTTTATATCTATAGCATTTGTAATGAGAAATAGCAAAATACATGTTTATAAACTATAGCTACAGCACACCACAGTTGTAATGTAAATCTTTAGTGAGAAGTCTATTGCCTTAACAGATTATCTTTTTATAAATTTAGTCAAGTTTTAGTCAATTTACCACAATAAATACAACAGAACGTGATGAATTCTAGTAAAGGTGGTCATGAGTAGCTAGTTTAAAAAGCTGGCCTCACTTTATATTAGGTGGCCTTAACTACTGTGTACTTACATCAAAAAAATAAGTACAATGTACTTATTGTGTTCATATTGTATTGCTAAACACTTTTGCTGATATTGAGGTGGATACGGGTAAAGTTAGGGACAGGTGTGCTGGTAACGTTAAGTTTAAGGTTAGGGTTGGTTGTAAGGGAATTGTCAACAGTGTAATTATAACTGTAACTACAGAAATTAATTACAGATGTAATTACATGCAGGTATTTTATAAAATGTAAGTACAATGAAAAAACATGTATGTCCACAATAAGTGCATTGTATCAAATGATTAATTAAACTGTTAGTACAGGAGTTAAAGCCACCTAATATAAAGTGGGTCCAAAAAGCTTTCTAGTTTGTTTTTGCAGAATTATGTTTTCTCATCTTTTCAGCAGTCTTTTTAGTTCATGTGGCTGTTCTAGGTCACGTTCGACTTTCTCCATAGCGTTTTAGAGCGGTAAATTCTCAATAGAATTTTTTATCCACAGCGTCGTGATAGGAACTGCTCGGGCAAACCTTATCACACTTTTGCGCAGAGTATACGCACTCATGCACAATTATAAACCGGGCTTCAGTCATATTGTGCAGATAACTGGTCCGTTCAGTTCGTACGGGAACTTAGTGCTTATAACAGCTCTGAATGTGCAATGTATATAATTAATAGCCTGATTCTAAGTTATTGCGTTGATCATTATGGAATTCCTTAAAGGAAATTCCAGTTTAATGACACTATGGTAACTTTGTGCTTTTAGAGAAAAGCGCAGACAGCAACAGGAACACATCGAAAGTCAACGCGCAGAAGAGGAATTACGTCATCAAGTGTGTCTGCGAAGACAGAGAGCCATGAGACAGTTCCGCCAACATCAGCTTCATCTGATGGAGATATTACCAGCCGGTAACAACACAAAATCAAATCTAATCAATGAGTATTGAATTTGAAATAAGTATGGTAACTAAAAAAGTTTTTTTTTTTCAAAGACTACAATGTGCTAGGGATGTCACAAGTACCGATACTTTGGTACCAAGTCCGTACTGAAATTATAAAAATGCGACTCCCGCAGTACCTGCGTTCAGTCGCTTCCGTGTTTATCTAAGTGCAGGGCTCCAGACTGTAGCTGAATATATACTAGTGTATGTGAATATTAAACTGCAAAATACTCTTTAAATATTAATCCTGCATGTTCTGCATCAGACACGCACGCACACACACACTCGCTCGATCGCTGTCTTTGTAGTCTCTGCCATGTGTCACTATATGAGGACACAAATGCATAAACTGTCACTTCATGAGAATTTACGGTTTCATTTGAGAAAACTGTCATATCATGAATACAGACACTCAAAGATCTTCACGGGAACCCGTCAAACTAAAAGTTTGGTTTAAAAAAATTAAAATTGACAGAAAATATTAGGCTACTGTTGTAGCCTACAGTAGATTTAGCTACGTCTCTATGTAATAATAAAACGTCTCTAATAATAATAATTATGCCTAGATGGTTGATTATTTTTCACTTGATCTTTTTTATAAACAATGTTTACTTTTAAACAGCATACAGCCTTTAAATGTTTGTATTATTTACTTATAATGATTATCATTCATAAATAATAAACTTAATACATTTAATAAAAAATGGTTAAATAAATTCTTTTTTTTTATTTTATTTTTTTATATTTAGCTGTGGTACCGAAATTGGTAGCGAGTACCGTCAAATGTTTTATGGTATTGGTACCGACTACTGGAATTTTGGTACCGTGACATCCCTACAATGTGCATAAGCAATGCTTTTATCACTTGTTTCTGCCCTCTTCTTTCTGTGTTTTAACTCAGAGATTCTCTGCTTTACTCTTGCGTAATAGCAACCCCTATCGTATAACGTTAACACCTTGTTGCTGAAAAATATAATGTAGGGATTGAATTTATTGATAAAAGTTGTACATTACACAGTTTGAACTCACACCTTCCAGCCAATCAGAATCACATACTTTGACAGACCTTGGTCTAAAGCTAAAGTAAAATGAAAATAGTAAATGAAATATGTAAACTAAATCAAAATTAGAAATGCTGCATTGGCAACTAACCAAAATAAATTACTAACCGTAATTAATTAAAAACTAAACAAAAATTGTAATATTTGATTACAATTTACAACTAATAAAAATGACAAAATCATAACAAAATTACTAAGATTAGGTTGTGTGACAGAATTATCTGTCAGTAAACACAGAAAACATTGTTTTTATGTTTTTATTCCCTCAGTTTGTTTACAGTAAAAATGGACACAAATTGTTTATAATATTTTACTTATGGAAACAATTAGCAACATGTAGTTGATGGCTGTGACGTAAACTAAAGCCTCTAGACTATTTAAAAACACCATTGACATGTCCTGCCTCAACTTACCGTTTCAGTTGAAAGAACTGCATGTCAGACCATTTCATGAGGTGTTTATGAGGTGTTTCATAATTGCTATGAATATCCACCTCTCTCAGCCCAGCTAGAGAAATACCTGGGGGAGCTGGAGAACAAGGCAGCCGTGCTGATTCAGAGAGTGTGGAGAGGACACAGAGTGAGACGGAACTTCCAGCAGCACAGATACATTCTCACGCAGCACAGAGCTGCCGTCACTCTACAGAGAGCCGTGAGTGGACCGATGCACTGACTAAAAGACTTACACGCGATTTAAAGTCTAATAAATGCAGTGTTATTTTAGTATCATTAAGATAATATTATAGTTTTTATTAAAATGTTTATTTTTATATTTTCCATTCTTATTTTAATTTTAAAGTTTTAGTCAATCTATACAAACCCGATTCCAAAAAAGTTGGGACACTGTACAAATTGTGAATAAAAACTGAATGCAATGATGTGTACGTTTCAAATTTCAATATTTTATTCAGAATTCAGCTTTCCTGTAGCTCAAGCAATAAGAGCGTGGCGCTAGCAACGCCAAGGTCATGGGTTCGATTCCCAGGGAAAGCAAGAACTGACAAAAATGTAAAAATGTGTACCTTGAATGCAATGTAAGTCGCTTTGGATAAAAGCGTCTGCCAAATGCATAAATGTAAATGTAAATGAATACAACATAGATGACATATCAAATGTTTAAACTGAGAAAATGTATCATTTTAAGGGAAAAATAAGTTGATTTTAAATTTCATGGCATCAACACATCTCAAAAAAGTTTCCCACAAGGCCATGTCTACCACTGTGAGGCATCCCCTCTTCTTTTTATAACAGTCTGCAAACGTCTGGGGACTGAGGAGACAAGTTGCTCAAGTTTAGGAATAGGAATGTTGTCCCATTCTTGTCTAATACAGGCTTCTAGTTGCTCAACTGTCTCAGGTCTTCTTTGTCGCATCTTCCTCTTTATGATGCGCCAAATGTTTTCTATGGGTGAAAGATCTGGACTGCTGGCTGGCCATTTCAGTACCCGGATCCTTCTTCTACACAGCCATGATGTTGTAATTGATGCAGTATGTGGTCTGGCATTGTCATGCTGGAAAATGCAAGGTCTTCCCTGAAAGCGATGACATCTGGATGAGAGCATATGTTGTTCTAGAACTTGGATATACCTTTCAGCATTGATGGTGCCTTTCCAGATGTGTAAGCTGCCCACACGCACTCATGCAACCCCATACCATCAGAGATGCAGGCTTCTGAACTGAGCGCTGAGAACAACTTGGGTTGTCCTTGTCCTCTTTAGTCCGGATAACATGGCGTCCCAGTTTTCCAAAAAGAACTTCAAATTTTTATTCGTCTGACCACAAAACAGTTTTCCACTTTGCCACAGTCCATTTAAATGAGCCTTGGCCGAGAGAAAACGCCTGCGCTTCTGGATCATGTTTAGATATGGCTTCTTTTTTGACCTATAGAGTTATAGCCGGCAACGGCGAATGGCACGGTGGATTGTGTTCACCGACAATGTTTTCTGGAAGTATTCCTGAGCCCATGTTGTGATTTCCATTACAGTAGCATTCCTGTATGTGATGCAGTGCCGTCTAAGGGCCCGAAGATCACGGGCATCCAGTATGGTTTTCCGGCCTTGACCCTTACGCACAGAGATTGTTCCAGATTCTCTGAATCTTTGGATGATATTATGCACTATAGATGATGATAACTTCAAACTCTTTGTAGTTTTTTTTTTTTTGAGAAACTCCTTTCTGATATTGCTCCACTATCTTTCGTCGCAGCATTGGGGGAATTGGTGATCCTCTGCCCATCTTGACTTCTGAGAGACACTGCTACTCTGAGAGGCTCTTTTTATACCCAATCATGTTGCCAATTAACCTAATAAGTTGCAAATTGGTCCTCCAGCTGTTCCTTATATGTACATTTAGCTTTTCCGGCCTCTTATTGCTACCTGTCCCAACTTTTTTGGAATGTGTAGCTCTCATGAAATCCAAGATGAGCCAATATTTGGCATGACATTTCAAAATGTCTCACTTTCAACATTTGATATGTTATCTATATTCTATTGTGAATAAAATATAAGTTTATGAGATTTGTAAATTATTGCATTCCTTTTTTTATTCACAATTTGTACAGTGTCCCAACTTTTTTGGAATCGGGTTTGTACATGCCTAAATAGTTTTTTACATTTCATTTAAGTTTTAGTTATTTTTGATTAAACTAAATGAAAATGAGAAGTGTTACCTTTGCAACTAGCTGATTTGAGTTTTTATTTTATTTTATTCCAGTTAAGGTTTATTTTATTTGAAGTAACGAAAATAATTTTTATGGTTTTAGTTAACTATAATAACCCTGAAATCTGTACATATATGAAAATAATCTGTAACACTTTAGTTTAGGGTCAAATTCTCACTATTAACTAGTTGCTTATTAGCATGCATATTTCTAGGATATTGGCTGTTTATTAGTACTTCTAAAGCTATTAATGCCTTATTCTGCATGACCATATTCTACATCCCTAATCCTACCAAATACCTAAACTTAACAACTACCTTACTAACCAGGGCTTAAAGGGACAGTTCATCCAAAAATGATAATTAGCCCATGATTTACTCGCCCTCAAGTCATCCTAGGTGTATATGACATTCTTCTTTCAGACGAATGCAGTTCAAAATGCTTGCGCTACCAGTTACGCTCGTCAGACGTAGCGTAAGCATTTTGAACTGCAGAGGCACTTTCAACACTTTTTCCATTACAAGTTGAATACGTAAGGCGATCGGTCGGAACTTTACTTTATAAAGTTTTAAATATGGATATTTTTCTTACACAAACACATCGATTTGCTTCAGAAGGCCTTTATTAACCCCCCGGAGCCATGTGGAGCAGTTATATGATGGACAGATGCATTTTTATGGACTTCAAAAAGAGAACAACAGTCACTGCCATTATAAAGCTTGGATTAGCCAGGACTTTTTTAATATAACTCCATCCATTCATCTGAAAGAAGAATGTCATATACACCTAGGATGACTTGAGGGTGAGTAAATCATGGGCTAATTTTCATTTTTGGGTGAACTATCCCTTTAACATTAATTTTTTTGCTCACCAGCCACTGTGGCTAGTGGTTTTCCAAAATTACTAGCCACTCAGCATTTTCACTAGCCAACATTTTGTTGTTGGCTAAATGTAAATGACCACTGTACACACCCAAATCAAGTCTACATGAAATGTATAACATGACAGGTCATCAAAAATAGGCCTGTTTAGCTCTGATAAGGTTGTGTTTAAAGCTCCTTAATCTAGAAAGAGAACAGACAGTTGCTTGTCTGAAAATATAATGTATTCTCAAGCAATATTCTCATCAGTGTTCTATCAGCTATGACATATTTAAATCTAGCGTGTATGAGCCCATACAGTAGCATGTCCATATTTCCATGTGATTTGACAGTTTATTTTATTAAATATCAAAAATCTAAAAGGCGTGCATCATACCTGACAGTCATAAAACCGACTGTAAAGTGTTCATCTAGGTAAGTCATAAGAAATGTGTATTAATGTCGTATGTAACTTTCAGAGACGGTCCCTAAATTTGCATTAACTAATCCCACCAAAGATAGTAAACCAGACGTGTGTGTAAATGCAATTAATGTCCAATAAAGGTTGGTTTAAAGCACTTAATTAATGACATTTTCCGAGACCTAATCGAAAGTGAGAAATATTATAACAATAACTGTATATAATAACTTTTTTTACATATGGCTAATTAAACAACACTTTTTTAATTACAGTGATAATGAATCAAGAACTCACTGTTTATATATAGTCCATTAATGCATCTATCTAAACTTTTAATTAACTATAAATGAATAGTTTGCAGTTCTTTGTTACTGTACACTTATTATAAAGTGCTACCGTTATTTTAAATTGTAATAATATTTCACAGTATCGCTGTTTTTACTATACTTTTGATCAAATAATTGCAGCCTCGGTGAGCATTAGAGAATTCTTTCAAAAACCTCTTACCGACCCCAAACTTTTGAACGATAGTGTAAGTATTAATACATGACAGTGGTTGAGTTGTTTTTCCCTGACAGTCTTGATCATTTATGTGCCAATGTTCTTTTTGTCAGATTCTGCAGTTTCTAAAACATCGTAAAGCGCAAAGGAATATCCTCACGCCATTGAAAGGACCCAAAGGACTGACTGACAGCAGAAGAACAGAGCTCAGGCAACAGATACAGGAGCACATCTCTCTACACCCTGTGAGTCATCATGAAGAAATGAAATCTTCTTGTCTTCTGTTGGTGCTTAGTGTCTTTGTGAGCTAAAGAATCAATTAAAAACACAGCCTGTATCAATTTTCATTTTAACTTATTCATCTTATCAATGATGATGTTTTTTTCTGTTGTGCAGTCATCTGTGATGTCAGCAGAGGACAGTGTGGAGCTCCATCAGAGAGCCCAGACTCTCCTCCACCAGCATCTGAGCAGCAGAGCATCTGATCGGGCACAGGAGCAGCACAGGCAGGCTCTACTTGTGCAGATCAACACAGACTTGGAGCTTTTATTAAGTACGTACCTAAATCTAAGGCTGATCTGCTGAAATTAAGTATGACATCATGAAGGCCTGGAACATACTGTGAGTGTGAACGCTTCTAGCTACGCAAGCCTGAATGCAGATGTGGCTATGTTTGTGCACTTCCATAGAGTATGTATCTGGTAGGCTTGCTGCGGTAGTGTTATACGGCCGTACACGGATCACATTACTTGCCCACCACGGCACCACCCCACTGTCATTTTGGTTTTTATGTAGAAATAAAAACCATTTAGTTCAGTTGGACAACATACGCTACAATTATAAACTGAAAGCGTCTGCTCTGCTCCATACAACACAAGCAACAGTCGTAGCAGGAGTCAGATTTCACTCAGCATGTGATGAGAGTAAAGAGAGACAAGAAGATGGCGGAGGATTTGGTGCGCAACAGATCCTGAGCGTGACTGACAAATATCTTGCTCCCTATACACAGCACGTGTGAGCGCAAATTTGAAAGCACAAGTGAAGAGCAAGTGCGCATTCAAAAGCAGTCTGGTGTATGTATCCTGCTCATGTGTCATTTATGTTGATCATATTTAAATCAGTAGATTCTGTCTTTAATATCTTACATGACCTCAGTGGCGCCCCTACCTATATGCAAAGTATGTACTCTGCGTACCCTGACATCACCAGCATTTCAACACGTTCAAATGTTCACATGTATTATTCAAAATGGCGCCGCTGTGTTTGGTCGCCGTTCAGGTCGCTCCGCGAAGACTGTGCTTTTATTTACTATTTTACTTTCTTTTACTCTCAGTTTTTACAAACTTATCATCTGCATTGATCTACTATGACAGCAAAACTCTTTTGGACATTGGTTACCTCTACACTGGACTGTTTCAGGACACTTTCGCCGATCCTCTGTGGCCATCTGAGATTCTTCGCAACGCCGAGTTGAACAATGGCCAGAGCCAGCGGCGTAGAACAAAGAAACACCGTGGGAAACGTGCTGGTATCCGTAACAGACTGAGGAAAAGGGCATTCAGACCTCCTCTCCCGAGCATTCTTCTAGCAAATGTTCAATCCTTGGATAATAAGATGGACGATCTTAGAGCCAGGATAAGTTTTCAACGGGACATGAGAGACTGTAATATCTACTGTTTGTCCGAAACATGGCTCACGCCCGCGGTCCCGGACACAGCTGTGACGCCGTCGGAGAACTTCTCTGTTTTTCGGATGGACAGAACAGCCGAGGCCGTAAATCCAAAGCGGTGGAGTGTGTTTCACGATCAACAAGAAATGGTGCGATCCCAGGAACATCACCATTCTCTCGCGGTCCTGCTCGCCTCATCTGGAACATTTAACAATCATCTGCCGTCCATTCTATCTGCCGAGGGAGTTCTCTGCTGTTGTCGCAACCGCCGTTTACATCCCACCACAGGCAGACACAGGGCTGGCTTTATCTGGCCTTCATGATGTTGCCAGCGGCGTCATAAACCAACATCCCGGCGCGGCATTCATTGTCGCGGCGATTTTAACAAAGCAAACCTAAAGAAAGTCCTGCCAAACTTTCATCAGCACGTCTCCTGCCCCACACGAGGAGCAAACACACTGGATCACTGCTACTCTCGTTTAAGAACGCCTATAAAGCGCGGTCACTTCCAGCGTTTGGCAAATCGGATCATGCCGCCATTTTCCTCACTCCCGAATACAAACAAAAGCTCCTCCAGGAACCCCGTGAGGCGGGAAGTTAGCGTTGGTCACCCCACTCAGAGACCGCGCTACAGGCAGCTCTGGGCGATGTGGATTGGGACATGTTCCGAGCGAGTTCAGCTGGCGTAAGCGAGTTCACAGACGTGGCGCTTTGCTTCATCAACACGCTTACAGAGCAAGCCACGCAAACAATAACAATAACGTCCTTCTCAAATCAGAAACCGTGGGTGGACAATTCAATCCACGCGGCAGTGAACGCATACGCACTGCTGCTTACAACGCCGGTCTCCATTCAGGGAATATGAATGAATACAGATCGTCCTGCTATGCTCTCAGACGAGCAGTTAAAGCCGCAAAACTCCGTTCTAAAGACCGAGTGGAGTCTCATTTCCAACTCAACGACTCGCGCGCATGTGGCAAGGTCTGAGGTCCATCTGCTCCTTTGGATCTAAATCCTCTGCAGAGGCAAGCGTTGATCCGTTGCTCGTGAACGAAGTTAAACTCTTTCTATGCTCGCTTTGACTGTAACGCGGCAACGCGACTCCCGCCAAGTGGCTCGTTAGAGGAAATTACTCAGAGCAGCAACAATCACGTGATCTCTGTCTCGGAGGATGAAGTTCGGAGAGCACTCAAGCGTGTGGACGTCAGGAAAGCTGCCGGGCCGGATGGTATTTCAGGTCGTGTTCTGTGGTCCTGTGCTGATCAGCTCACCGGGTTGTTTACATCTATCTTTAATGAGTCCCTCGCTACATCTGTGGTCCCCACCTCCTTCAAAAAATCCACCATCATCCCTGTCCCTAAGAACAGTAAACCCTCTTGCCTAAATGACTATCGTCCAGTGGCTCTCACGTCTATAGTCATGAAGGTCTTTGAGAGACTCATTAAAAACACCATTTGCGCCTTCATTCCTGACACTTTGGACCCTCTTCAGTTTGCCTATCGTCCCAATAGATCGACTGAAGATGCCATCTCTCATGTCCTCCACTCCTCCCTCACTCACATCGACAGCAAAAGTGGGAACTACGTAAGACTGCTATTTATTGACTATAGCTCAGCCTTTAACACCATAGTTCCCACCAAGCTAACCTCCAAACTCCTGGATCTCGGCCTGAATCCTTCTCTCTGCCACTGGATTGAGGACTTCCTCACTGGCAGGCCTCAGGTGGTGAGAATAGGCCAGTCCACCTCCACCTCCATCACCCTGAGTGTGGGAGCTCCACAGGGCTGTGTCCTGAGTCCCCTGCTCTACTCTCTCTACACGCATGACTGTTTGTCCACACACAGCTCCATCTCTATCATCAAATTTGCTGATGATACTGTTGTCCTGGGCCTCATTTCCAACAACAACGAGACGGCATACTTGGACGAGGTGGAGCATCTAACATCATGGTGCCAGGACAACTGTCTCTCTCTGAATGTTGGCAAGACCAAAGAAATGATTGTGGACTTCAGGAAGAGACAGCAACGGACATACTCCCCCCTCATGATCAGCGGGTCACCAGTAGAGAGAGTGAGCAGCTTCAAGTACCTGGGAGTAAACATCTCCGAGGACCTGACCTGGACTGCTCACATTCAGACACAGGTGAAAAAGCCAGGCAAAGACTGTACCACCTGCGCCAGCTGAGGAAATTCAGGGTTTCACCAGCTATCCTGAAAACTTTCTATTTAGGGGCGATAGAAAGTGTTTTAACTCAGTGCATCACAGCGTGGTATGTGGAACAGCACCAGTCATGACCGCAAAGCCCTGCAAAGAGTAGTGCGCTTATCCGAGCGTATCTCAGGGTCAGCTCTCCGGTCTCTGCAGGACGTCTACACCAAACGCTGCAAAGGTAGAGCTACCAAGATCATCAAGGACTCTAATCACCCTGCAAACCCTCACTTCACGCTGCTACCATCTGGTAGCGCTTCCGAAGCCTGATGGCCAAAACTGAGAGACTCAGGAGGAGCTTCTTCCCCAGGCCATCAGACTCCTGAACTCAGTCACTTAACATCACGTGACTTCACGCCAGGATAAACATCGATACACTGACATTGCACTGCACTTTCTGTTCTCGTTGTTACTGTGTAACAACCTGTCATAAACCTGTTTGCACATTATACTCTTATACATTTGTTAACCACATATTTATAAGTCTACAGTTTACTCACTGCACAGTTTACTTCAATTATTTTATTCCACTTTATCCTTATTTGTTACCTTTTTTTTTTTTTCTCTTGACTTGATTATTTATAATTCTACAGATATAGACATATATATATATATATATATATATATATATATATATATATATATAGTACTTTTTTATATCCTATTTCTATTATAATTTCTTCCTTGTGTTTTTAACTGTGAATTTGCACTGTCCATGGAGCGGACCTGTTTACATTTCACTGCCGGTTGTATATTCTGTATATAACTGTGTATGTGACAAATAAAACTCTTGAATCTTGTTCTGTCATTTCTAAATCATGTCAGTAATCATGTATGCCAATAATTACTTTTTGAAACTATTTTCCACTATTCGATTTTGTGACAGTCTCTCATTTAATGATGCAGTTTGTCTGTTCGTGATAGCAGTGATTACTTTGTCTAGTTTACAGTGGGACAAAGATTTTATTAATTCACCCAAAAATGAAAGTTCTGTCATTAATTACTCACTTTCATGTCGTTCCCAACCCGTAAGACCTTCGTTCCTCTTCAGAACGCATTTAAGGCACAGAACGGTAGTAAAGACATCGTTAGAATAGTCCATGTGACTATATGACATATGACAGTGGTTCAGCCTTGATTTTATGAAGTGATGAGAATACTTTTTGTGCGCAAAAACAAACAAAAATAATGACATTATTCAACAATTTCTTCTCGTCTGTGTCAGTCTCCGACGCCAATGGTGAGCCGGCATTCTGACATAGAACTCAGAAGCGCTGCGCGGTCGTACAGGTTTGGAACAACAGTAATTAAGAGTAATTAATGACAGAATTTTCATTTTTTGGTGAACCCTTTAAGGTTGCAAAATTATTATTTATTTATTTAGTTTACCGAGGATGAGAATCCTGTGGGCGCCCCTCCATGACCTAAAACAGTGGTTCTCAACCAGGGGGGCCAGGGCCTCAAGATGACTTAAAATGATTTCAAATAAGACAAAACACATTAAATTAAGTCAAAACATCATTAAAAAAAAAAAATTAACAAAAATTCCTTAAACACCTTCAAAAACCTGGATATATGAGGAAGTTCTCTAATTTTATCTAAAAGATTTCTAGACCTCTTTTATATTTTTATAATGAACATACACTCACCTAAAGGATTATTAGGAACACCATACTAATACTGTGTTTGACCCCCTTTCACTTTCAGAACTGCCTTAATTCTATGTGGCATTGATTCAACAAGGTGCTGAAAGCATTCTTTAGAAATGTTGGCCCATATTGATAGGATAGCATCTTGCAGTTGATGGAGATTTGACACATCCAGGGCATGAAGCTCCCGTTCCACCACATCCCAAAGATGCTCTATTGGGTTGAGATCTGGTGACTGTGGGGGCCATTTTAGTACAGTGAACTCATTGTCATGTTCAAGAAACCAATTTGAAATGATTCAAGCTTTGTGACATGGTGCATTATCCTGCTGGAAGTAGCCATCAGAGAATGGGTACATGGTGGTCATAAAGGGATGGACATGGTCAGAAACAATGCTCAGGTAGGCCGTGGCATTTAAACGATGCCCAATTGGCACTAAGGGGCCTAAAGTGTGCCAAGAAAACATCCCCCACACCATTACACCACCACCACCAGCCTGCACAGTGATAACAAGGCATGATGGATCCATGTTCTCATTCTGTTTACGCCAAATTCTGACTCTACCATCTGAATGTCTCAACAGAAATCGAGACTCATCAGACCAGGCAACATTTTTCCAGTCTTCGACTGTCCAATTTTGGTGAGCTTGTGCAAATTGTAGCCTCTTTTTCCTATTTGTAGTGGAGATGAGTGGTACCCGGTGGGGTCTTCTGCTGTTGTAGCCCATCCGCCTCAAGGTTGTGCGTGTTGTGGCTTCACAAATGCTTTGCTGTATACCTCGGTTGGAACGAGTGGTTATTTCAGTCAAAGTTGCTCTTCTATCAGCTTGAATCAGTCGGCCCTATTCTCCTCTGACCTCTAACATCAACAAGGCATTTTCGCCCACAGGACTGCCGCATACTGGATGTTTTTCCCTTTTCACACCATTCTTTGTAAACCCTAGAAATGGTTGTGCGTGAAAATCCCAGTAACTGAGCAGATTGTAAAATACTCAGACCGGCCCGTCTGGCACCAACAACCATGCCACGCTCAAAATTGCTTAAATCACCTTTCTTTCCCATTCTGACATTCAGTTTGGAGTTCAGGAGATTGTCTTGACCAGGACTACACCCCTAAATGCATTGAAGCAACTGCCATGTGAAATTGAACAGGTGTTCCTAATAATCCTTTAGGTGAGTGTACACTGCTCAAAAAAATTAAAGGAACACTTTGAAAACACATCAGATCTGAATGGGGAAAAGTATCATGCTGGATATCTATACTAATATGGACTGGGTAATGTGTTATGAATGAAAGGATGCCACATTGTTTGATGAAAATGAAAGTCATCATCCTACAGAGGACTGAATTCAAAGACACCCCAAAAATCAAAGTGAAAAAATTATGCAGCAGGCTAGTCCATTTTGCTGAAATTACATGTAGCAACTCAAAATGGTACTCCGTAGTTTGTATGGGCCCCACATGCTTGTATGCATGCCTGACAACGTCGAGACAACGGATGGCGTCCTGGGGTATTTCCTCCCAGATCTGGACCAGGGCAGCTCCAGTCTGAGGTGCAACCTGACAACGTTGGATGGACCGAAGCATAATGTCCCAGAGGTGTTTTATTGGATTTAGGTCAGGCGAGCGAGGTGGCCATTCAATGGTATCCATTCCTTCATCCTCCAGGAACTGCCTGCATACTCTCACCACATGAGGCCGGGCATTGACGTGCACCAGGAGGAACCCAGGACCCACTGCACCAGTATAGGGTCTGACAATGGATCCTAGGATTTCATCCCAATACCTAATGGCAGTCAGGGTGCCATTGTCTAGCCTGTAGAGGTATGTGGGTCCCTCCATGGATATGCCTCCCCAGACCATCACTCACCCAGCACCAAACCAGTCATGCTGAATGATATTAAAGGCAGCATAACGTTCTCCATGGCTTCTCCAGACCCTTTCACGCCTGTCACATGTGCTCAGGGTGAACCTGCTCTCATCTGTGAAAAGCACAGGCCGACCGGTGGCGGACCTGCCAATTCTGGTGTTCAATGGCAAATGCCAATCAAGCTCCACGGTGCTGGGCAGTGAGCACAGGGCTGACTAGAGGAAGTCGGGCCCTCAGGCCACTCTCATTAAGTCTGTTTCTGATTGTTTGGTCAGAGAAATTCAGTGGCTTGCTGGAGGTCATTTTGTAGTGCTCTGGGAGTGCTCATCCTGTTCCTCTTTGTACAAAGGAGCAGCTACAGTCCTGCTGATGGGTTAAGGACCTTCTACAGCCCTGTCCAGCTCTTCTAGAGTAACTGCCTGTCTCCTGAAATCTTCTCCATGCTCCTGAGACGTGCTGGGAGACACAGCAAACCTTTTGGCAATGCCACATATTGATGTGCCATCCTGGAGGAGTTGGACTGCCTGTGCAACCTCTGTAGGGTCCAGGTATTGCCTCATGCTACCAGTAGTGACACTGACCCTAGCCAAATGCAAACATAGTGAAAAACAGTCAGAAAAGATGAGTAGGGATAAAAATGTCAGTGGCCTCCACCTGTAAAACCATTCCTGTTTTGGGGGTTTTCACTGTTGCCCATCTAGTGCACCTGTTGTTAATTTCATTAACATTTCAGCAGCTGAAACTGATTAACAACCCCCTCTGCTACTAAACTGACCAGACCAATACCCCAGGAGTTTAACTGACTTGATGCTATTCTCTGATTAAAAAGTGTTCCTTTAATAAGTGTACATTATACTAACCCAGTATACTTTACTAACACATTTTGCATGTCTCCTTCTTTAGGCCCCGTCCACACAGAGACGCGGTTAGCTGTATATGTAAAAGTTTTGTACCGTATCAGTGTTTTGTCCACACGGATCCAGCGTTTTGGGAGTATGAAACTGATATTTTTTGAAACCGGGTCCCAGAGTGGATAAATCTGAAAACGACACCCTTGCGTTTTCGTGTGTACAGCCAATCCGTATATTTTGTGAAATGGTGATGTCATCACACCACGTTGCGCATGGGAAAGACTAGAAAGGGATACAACTACAGGCACTGGGCATGCGCACATCAATATTCCGTCATTTAATTACTGTATTTGCATTATTGTAAGGGCAGGTTTAGGGTGTAGGCATTAATAAAACACATCTGGTAAGTAGCAAATTTATTTATTGTTATTTTATCGTGAGATTGCCTCACTTCCTACCATTGCTGTACCCCTTCTAGCCACAACTCTTCTCCATTTTTAGTGTGTTTCTGTGGCAGAATTACAGCGCCACACACTGGTCTGGCATGTATATTACATCATCGTTTTGAGTCGGTTTCAGTGCTCTCGTGTGTACGCCAGATATTTCTTTAAACAAGGGGAAAAAAGATCGGATAGGGAATGCTTTGGCTTCGTGTGGAGGGGACCTTAGTAACACCCAATTCAATCTTGCAGTCTCTGCTAATGAGCTGATGAGTTGAATCAGGTGTGTCAGATGAGGGAGAGGTGGTGGTGGGGGGATCCCCAGGACAGGTTTGAGAAGCATGGCACTAAACCATAAACAAGTGGAAATTTTATTGACCATTTGAATATTGATGTGGACGATGGGGGTCCTTGTTGTCTAAAAGGTTGAGAACCACTGATCTTAGGGTATGTTTACACAACAATGTACTAAAAACGAAAAACTTTTTCCTTTGCGTTTTTGAAAAGTTTCGTAACACAGACGCCAAAATTCTAAAAACACGATTAAAAATGGTGTATTGTGCATGCCAGGCCTGTAGTTGGCGATGTCACTTTGTAAAGAAACACTATGTGCCTTTAGACTGAACCATAGACTGTAAAAATATATGGACGTAGAGTCCGTGACGTCACCCATAGGTTTCTGAAGGGTGCTTCTGAAGCCTAAAGTGTGGCCGTTGCCATCTTGGCAGCGTGTCACTCCTGGAAAATGGGCAAAGAGGAGCTAACAGGTGGAGTGGGTGGAGCTAACATACAGCAGACAAACGCTAGTAGTGACAGCTGCAGCAATCCACCTGTCACTCAAGTGGCCACGCGCTTAATTATGCAGAACTTTAAGGCTTAAAGGGTTAGTTCACCCAAAAATAAAAATTCTGTCATTAATTACTTACCCTCCTGTCGTTCGACACCCGTAAGACCTTTGTTCATCTTCGGAACACAAATGAAGATATTTTTGTTGTAATCCGATGGCTCAGAAAGGCCTCCATTGGCATCAATGACATTTCCTCTCTCAAGACCCATGAAAGGGACTAAAGACGTCGTTACAAAGTCCATCTCACTACAATGGTTCTACAATAATTTAACAATGCAACAAGAATAGACAGAAATGTCATTGCTGCCAATGGAGGCAAAATGAGCCGTATAGACCAAAAACACAATTGTTTTAGTTTTCAAAAGTTTGCGTTTTCAGGCCCCCAAAATGCTATTGTCTTGTAAATGAACGGCCAAAACACAAATACATTTTTCCATTTTTAGTAGAAAACAGCGTTGTTTAAATGGCTCCTAAAACCACTCATTTGTTTTTGATTTTAGATGCGCCGTCCCTGAAGGATGCCAGAGCGGAGGATGCAAGTGTGTTCCTGAGCCGTTCCTGCCCTGTGGCCACACGCGCCCGTCAATCCCACAATGCCTTGATGCAGAGCATACGTCTCCCATGGTGGAGGATGCTTGGAGAGGAGTTCTCCAGCTCAGAGGAGCCTCCTAGGAAAGACTATGACATGGACATGGAGTCACTGTATCTAGGTGGCAACTAAAAGATGATGAAACTCAAGACTTTATTTGCAATATATCTTTCATATCAGTTCAGTATACTTGAAAGAATGCAGTTTGATTAGGTTTTAATGGCACACTAGGGCTTCCAATATGATTACATGTATTTTAAAAATACAATGCAGTAACAGAACAAATACAGTGATGCTGTCATCCTTTAGCTACATAATTACTGAAACATTAGTTTTAATGTCCACTAACAGAATGGTTCATATTTAAAATGTTTCTTGTTAAAGGGATAGTTCACCCAAAAAACAGCCTCATGTTGTTCCAATCCTCTATGGCTTATTTTCTTCTGTGGAAAACAGATATTTTGAATAATGTTGGTATCAAAAGTTTAAGTTACCAATGACTTCCATTGCATGGACAGAAAAAGCACTAAGACATTTCTCAAAATTTGGAATTATATGAGGGTGAGAATTTTTTTAATTTTTTTAGGTAAACTATCCCTTTAAGGAACAGCAGAATAATACAAGCACTGTCTTGTACACAAGTTCTTAAATTAAACATCTCAGGTACATGGTACACTAGCAGTCAGGTTAAAGACTATTGTAGTAACAAGTGCTAGATTTTTTTCTTTGGGGTTAGATATCAGCTGGCTCCAAAATTTGGTAACTGGCTACTAAATGTTTTTTTTAAGATTTATTTTTTTACAATTTCATTTTAAAAGATTAAATGTACACTATAACTTTTTTGTTCAAAATTAACCAAATTTAAATAAGGATTGATGTATTGACTGAGTGTTTTGTCTCACCCTGATTCACTATGGTAAACCTATTATAAGCGTTTATATTTTAGACCTGTCCAGGTGGATTTTGTGGGAAATTGCATGCATAGTCATTCGCCCGTGTACGTCTCCTATATCTGTAAATAGAGAAAAGTTGCTCCGGCTATGTATGGTGTGAGAGTGGCACAATGAGCGAGAAAGGTTGACAAATAGAGGAGCTAAAACTCGAAACTCTGGGGAATCACCCACTTTATACAAACGCAAAATTTGAATGCGATGAGCTCGTAATAACGACTTCAGAAGTGGGAAGTAGGACATTTCCGATAGCATGTGAGGTCAGCATTAAGCCCATAGACTGTATAAAACAATGGACATATAGTGTCCGTGACGTCACGTAGGTTTCTGAAGAGCATTTTTGAATCCCAAGTGGGCGGAGCCGGTCGTTGCCATCTTGGCAGTGCGTCACTCCACTGCCTTCCACTCCATTTTTAGACACGCACTTGCGAACTTCCCTAAGCACTTCCCCTCAGGGGAATCCCCGCCACCATTTTGAAGTGCGTTCCACTTCGTGAAGTGGACAAGGGAAGTTTATATAGACAGACCCTTGCTCCCTCGATTTTGACCGATATGTACATATCGGTCACACTTCATATGTACACTTCAGGCAGCTTCATATACCACAATGCAACACGATTGTGACGTCACCGCATATTGTGTTTAATTTACCCCACCACAAACAACTATGATATTTTAATTATTTTTAAAAACATTTAAAGCAACCCAAACGCACCTATATACATATAGAATGTAAAAGTGAACGAGACGGAGGGAAGTTAGCGAGTGAAGGGCATAATAAAAACGGACTGGAACGCAGCACTGGATAAGTGAAAATGGGCAAAGAGGTTGAACGTGGGTGGAGCTGAGGTACCTGGTTGCTGAAACCACGCCCACCTAGCGCGACCAAAGCAGCAATCCACCCGTCACTCAAGTGGCCACGCCCTTAATTATGCAGAACTTTAAGGCTTAATATAATTTAAACGGAGGAGTTATATATACAGACCAAAACCACTTTTTGTGGATGTTTATGAGCAGTGTGATGACCATATTCATCCACACAGTCATGCAGAGCCGAGGCACAACCAAAACAATGTTCTTCCGCAAAATGCATGCACTTTTTGTTTGCCAAAAGTTACATAGTGTATATTTAAAATAAAATTTGCCATTAGACCATATATAAGGACTAATATGAAACAAGTCAGTTTTAGAAAATAAAAATATTATAGATCGAGGGACAAAGAAAATAGAATCCAGAACATTTTCTTGGTCCTTTCTGAAGCCGTTTAGACACTGTGTATGTGTCTTTATGAGAAAGATGTGTCTGTGTGTGTGTGAGAGAGCGAGCGAGCGAGCGTCTACTGCATGCCCATAGTGGTCTAAACTCATGCCAAGGCCCCATTCACTGGACAGCCATCATTATTTTTTTACATTCATGTGAAAACAACAGAGTGGTCCACTCCACCGGCACAATTAAAATAACATTTTCAAGAGTGGAAAATATGATGGGGGAATAATTTCCTCCTCTTTATGCAGCATTTTAATACTACGGATAAGTGAGGCCTGCTTTTGGAGGAAGCAGAGCTATGTGTGTAGTGGTGTGAATGTAACTGTAATGTGTTTGTTTCTCTGCCTGTGAAAGTGTGAATTCGAATTTACAATGTGTGTGTGAGAAAAAAAGATTGTGAATGAACGCGTTTGCAGTTGTGTGCTCAATTGGAGGTAAAAAAAAAAAAAAAAAGGTAAGAGCGAAAGCAACGTGCCTGCCAAAAACTGCCTTGTTCCACATGCCAAAGTGTTTTAATTGATTAACTAGACTAGAGTAACCATTTATGCTGGGGCCTAATTGTCGAGTTTTACCTCAGTAGTAGTTGTAGTAAGCTCTTTGTATGAGTCACTCCAGTCAGATGTTCTGTGTTCAGATAACAGCTTTGAACTTTTGACCAGACAGTACAAATGGACTGTGAAGTGAAATAAAATAGAAAAATTTGGGGTCAGGAAGATTTTTTTTTTAAATTTCTTCAGCAATGACGCATTAATCAAAAGAAAAAGTAACATTTATAATGTTACAAAATATATCTATTTTAAATTATTTCTGTTCTTTTTAAATTTTATATCTATTAAAGAATTCTGAAAAAGTCTTTCCACAAAAATATTAAGCAAAACCACCGTTTTCAAATCAGCATATTAGAATGATTTCTGAAGGACCATGTGACACTGAAGGGTGATGATGCTGCCATTCACAGGAATACATTATATTTTAAAATGTATTCAGATTAAGTTATTATATAATTATTATTAAATAAATGATTTATAAATTGTAATATTTCACAATATTTCTATTTTTACTGTATTTGATAAATAAATGCAGCTGCTAAGCATAAGAGACTTCTTTCAAGAAAAAAAAAATCGTACTGACCCCAAACTTTTGAACAGTGGTGTACATTTACATTTAAGCAGTTATATGACATGTTTTTATCCATTTTTTCTTTTCTTTTTTTTTTTTCTTTTTGCAGTGTGTGTGTGTGTGTGTGTGTGTGTGTGTGTCCCTGGGAATTAACCCATGACCTTGGTGTTGTTAGATGATTACTAACTTGACAACATTCACACTAAAGCTTTGCTCAAATCAGTTGTAATGACTTGTATCATATACCAAATCACGATATTACGACAGAAGACTGCCGAGCACATACACTGAAAGCACAGAAAGTTTGCCCTTCTCTATTATAATAGATGGGCATCATTAGGGACAGGGCAATAGAGTGCAACAGTCGGGTTCCGGAAGTAGAAACCACATTCATTTTCTCCTTAAGAAAATAGATTTTTAATGAGAACTTATAAGGTTTGTTAATCAATGATATCGCAAACGTAGGTATGCGATGGTATATCACTAGAGATTTAGCTATAGAGTATATCACAGTATGTGCATATTTAAGTGTAGCACAGCACTATTGACACTAGAGTGATGAAATGCATGAATGAGACAATATAGACCGTTATAGTGCTTGATGTTTAAAAGTTGAGCGCAATGAAAAAGATCTCAGGGCGATACTCATGCTCACTGACAAAGTGTGTGCATGGAAAGCTCTCTCAGAAGGCAATTGCAAATTTGGGACATCCTTGATGTTAAAAAGACTTATTAAGCACAATAAGCGGTGAAAAAGAACTCAATGCGGTGCTCACGCTGACACACAAAAAGCCACGTCAAAATGCAATTGCGAATTCAGTTCTCTTTCACATCTTATGGCGCTTGAATTGCTGAAATCACACTATTACGTCAAAATGCCCATCGTGGAGTATTCATGTAAATATGGTAGGTTATGTCCAGGGCTTGACATTACACCCGCCAGCCCGCCAAATGCGGGTAGATTTCAGCTGTGGTAAAGCAGCCACTCCCACTAGCCACTTTGGCGGGTTGAATATAATTTCAGCCTACAGCCAAATGAAATGCCAAGACCGTCGTATCACAAAATTACAATTCAATTACAATTCTTTATCGATTAACTTGCAGTTAGTGACATACAGCAGAAGTGCTCTCTCTCTCTCACTCTGTTCTCCTTATGCCTGAATCAAATGCGCACACAGATGTCAAAATGTCCATCATGTGGAGTATCTCGCATGAACACAGTCGGTTATGGATTAAGTGTACGTAAACAGGTGGGTAATAACTGGATGTGTCAGAATATTACATTATGTATTCAGCAGCCCTATTAAATACCCGTCTGTCATTAATGATAATCAACTACAGATGTTAAATAAATGTATACATATTAAAATATATATTTTATATATTGTTTTTGTAATTTGCTTCTTTGTTCTATAGCCTAACAAAAATAACTCATATCATTCATTTCTCATATTAGCCTATGCTCATATTACCCACCTGAACACACCAGCTGAGCTGATATTCAGTGTAGTCTTGATTTGGGTGGTCACTCTGCATTTGAAAGTTTGAAAGGGTTTTAAATCTTCTAAATCAAGTAAAATGACTCAAAATCAAAAGTAATTTAATGCCAAAGTCAACTTTAATCATAAAATGTAATTACCAAACAGCAAAATTGTAGCCAGTGAAAATGCTGAGTGGCTAGTCATTTTGGAAAACCACTAGCCACAGTGGCTGGTGAGCAAAAAAGTTGATGTCAAGCCCTGGTTATGTCTCAAGTAAGCACTGTATCAGTACAATGGTGCATTCTGTCTTAAAGTGACAGCAGCCTAATATTCCTTCTGCTCTCGGTATCATTAAAGTTAATCAAACAACAAAAGAATAAAAGAAAATAACTGACTGCTCCTGACTGAATAACTTGTGTAGATTTACTAAGAATAAATTAATTCACACAGTGAAGACTATGCAGTATTTTATTATTACATTTGGCTATTCAATTTCTGTACTATTTCTAACTACATAAATAAACCTACACTCTAAAAAAATGCTGGGTTAAAAACAACCCAAGTTGGGTTGAAAATGGACTAACCCAGCAATTGGGTTGTTTTAACCCAGAAGTTGGGTTAAATGTTTTTGAGTTAGAATTGAGCAATTGCTGAGTTAGTCCATTTTCAATCCAACTTGGGTTGTTTTTAACCCAGCATTTTTTAGAGTGTATTGTACATGAAAAATTGTTTGTGTTATATTGTATTTGTCCTATTGTTTGTAATTTGTAATTAAAATAAAATTTCTCATTTCATGAAATAAGATTTTGGTTATATCGCCCACCCCTATTACCCATGATGCTGTACAGAAAATTCCATCAGTCAGAGAGTCACGACCAAGCCTGCTGCACTCGTGTTAAAAACTGAAGCCAAAACGTCTCGATCGCCACAGGTGGTTGGTGCCACTATAGCTCATAACCCCTGCCCCTCCGTGTTTTCTAATGGACACGAGACAAACTAAACAATCAAATTACACTTCATATAATTTTTACCCAAAGTTGGTTTCTGTCATTTTTTATCACGCTGATTTAATTTCAAGTGTTCGTTCGTGAGTTTAGTTTTAGTCAGTTATTTGATGCTATAAAAACGGGAGGTGTGACATGATTGACAGCTGAGTTTGACGGCTTCTCTGAGTGAAGTTGTTACCGAGGCACCAACAGACTTTTCGGGAGGAGATTGGCACTTTAGCTTTAATTTCTACATTTCCATAACTGTTTATTTCACACCGACATGATGAATTGTTCTGCATCTGCGAGAGTGTGGGCGGGCTTTTGATATCGCGCCTCTACTTCCTTCTCTGCTGCGCAGACTCTGTCCCAAATCTGCGCAAGATGTCAGCGCCATATTTGGACCTCTGGAGGCTTCACTTTTCTTCGGAAGAGAATGAAGTCGCTTCGTCCATATTTTTTTTTATGGTCTATGGTCACGACAAAACATGCCAAAATAGCTCTTTAGCGCCACCTACTTTTTTTAAAAATTAGATTTTTTAATTTGTATTTATATATTTCTCCATTGTTTTGTTTTTTTATTCGATTATACTGTCTGCAATTCTTCATGGGATTGTAGTTCTTTCCCTCAATAAATCTGTTAAATTCACAGTCTTGTACCTTTGTATTTTTGTCAGATTTTCAATTTTTTTTCAAATTTTTGCTTCAAATCAAAATAATGTTATGATTCACCTCATAGCTGGTTGGCTTTGTTCATGGCTTATAATGCTTTAATGAATACTTTTTTTAAATCCTTATTGGGAAAAAAAATGAATGGAAAGATTACTCCCGGAACCAACTTTTGCACTCTATTAACACTTCAAAACCAGCTGTACACTCACAATCTTCAAATATCATGTACATACACCTGTTTCTTCGCAATTTAATGAGAGTACTCAAAATGAGTGGGTGGTGACAGAAGACCAGCTCATCCCGCCTACCCTACTGTGATTGGCATGATCTACAGCACTCTCAGAGCTCGTTGGTCCGTGGCCCTGCAGTAAGGAGCAGGGTGATGTAGAAGTGGAGCCACCATCTGCATGCTCCTCCTGGCTGTGTGTGGCACTCACAATGCCCCCTGGAGGACTGGATGATACAGTGCAACTGCTCACAGTCCACAGGCATGGATACTGACTGAAAATCACAGATGAGCAAACATAACTTTGTGCAACACTTTACGTTAGGTTTGTATGTCAGACTACTTTACCTTATTGTTTGACATATTGCCATACTTAATAAGGCTTAAATGTCTCATCTGTATAAAGTCGGTTCTCTTTCTGACCTGCTGGCTCCAGGTGAACTTGGAGCAGGCGGCATAGACAGCATCGCAGCAGGGCCAGGAGGAGACACACCTGTCCAGCTCTCGTGACTGGAGAACATCTGCACAGCACCTGGACTCAGATTCTCAGATAGAGACACTTCAAAGAAAAACAAAACAATTAAATGAGATAGCCGAGAACAACATGGCATGTTATAGTTATAATATAATATAGGGTAAGGCCTTTTTTCTCTTCACTATAGACAGCAAAAAACTTTTGATGAATGGCTATGCCATTTTTATGTGCTAATTTTGCTATTTTACCTGAATGTCAAAGATTTGAATATGAGATTTAGTTAGTCAAAAAATGGGAGTGGGCTATTAAGAGCTATTTTGGCGTGTTTTGCTTGTTGTGACTCTCTGATTGGCTGTTTCTATACCTCTGGAAAATAGTGCTCAATGACGTTTTCTGTCTATTAATGAGGGATTTGTGGACACATCACTGTTTTTAGAATTGTTGAGTAAAATTGGTAGTTTTTATTTTGAAGTAAAAAATCATAACCTAGAATATTTAAAAACCTGGAAATATAGTGCACAAGTCATATGCCAGTTTGAGTCTGGATCCCCATTCACTTTCATTATATGGAAATAAATGACCAGTACATTTTTCAACATTTCTTCTTTTGTGTTACTTAGAAGAAGGAAAGTCATACAAGTTTGGATTGACATGATGATGAGTAAATAATTAAGTGATTGTCAGTTTTAGATTAATTTGTTCCCTTAATACAAAAAGCTATTGCTTTGACATGATTCAAATTGTGATGTGTTACCTGAGTTATGGCCACGGTGGTGGTGATGATGATGATGATGATGACGGGACAGGTAGGGCGATGGGTACGGGGCTGCTCGGTGCCCGTGCAGACTTGGGTAGTGTTTGTACCCATGGTGGGGAGTAAGCGGTAAACCTCCTGGGTACGGAAAGTTGCCACCACTAGAACACAGTGTGTCTGGGTTTGATATGAACCATCCGCCTGCAAACCAACAAATGGACACCAATATGCTTCACATAACACTGTTAACATAAATGCTAAAATATTTCTTAAACGTCCATAAATCAGACAAAATTAGTTTTGCCAGCATTAAGAAAGTGGAAAATGATTCACTAACAGTGTGGTATGCCCACATGCTGGTTTTCAGCTGGAGGTTCTAGATGATTCTTAGGATGGCTCCTATAGAGAGAAAAAGCTTTGTGCATGAGACAAACCTCAAATGAAGAACTAACCTAACAAAACAGTTCTGATTTATGAATATGTCACATACACCTTTGTTCAAAAGTTTGGGGGCGATACGATTTTTTTAAATGTTTTTGAAAGAAGACTCTTATGCTCACCAAAACTGCATTTATTTTTATCAAAAATACAGTAAAACAATATTTCACTATTTAAAATGTTTTTATTTCAATATTCTTGTGATGGCAAAGCGTAATGTGTAATTTGTTGTAACATTATAAATACTGTTACTGTCACTATTGATCAGTTGAATTCATGTTTGCTCAAAGTATTAAAGTATAAAAAAATCTTCTTGAACTGTATAGTCTTAAGACCAATATAATCTTTTCAGGCGAATCATGTGACACCTGTAAAGTTTTTATTGGATGATGTATACTATATCTAAATACTGCATAACCTCTCATAATTTAGCTCTATCTTTTGATTTGCTCCTGACTACTTTTGATTTTATTACATCACATAAACTTTCTTAAAATCTTATAATTAAATTCAGTATTTATATTTTACTAGTTTATGGACTCTGTGGAAAAACTTGTTTATCATGAACTCTACTGTAATGCAAAAATTTAAATAAATAAAATATATTATTTAAAGGGGTACGTCAGAGCTGGGAAGATGAATGTGTATTTAAACTGGGTCATGTATGTAGTAGAAATGTGAAATTATTTTTAAATTTGGTGCCATCTAGACTGAGAAAAGCCAGAAAATGTATTTTTGGCTCATGTGGATGAAAGACAACAACTCCCAGAATGCACTTGCTTCGCTGCCCTACGAGGCCACTCCCAAAGCCACTGCTACTGGTTCACTGGATCACTTGCCCACTGCGGCACCGCCCCTACCGTTGTTTTCATTTTCATAATAATAAAATCATTTAGTTCAGTTAGAGAGCGCACTACAATTAAAAACTGAACGTGTCTGTTCAGTATAATGTGAGTGAGCCGAGCGAGTGTCACAGCACAAACGCAGCAGGAGTCAGATTACATTCATCACGAGTGAAGAGCTGAGGTAAGCGCGGGTGAGGCAGTCATTCACGTCAAAAATCCTCCGATGACGCAAAATGACGATATTTGCCAGAGCACGATCATTCGAATATACTACCAGGATTCTACTTATACAAAGCTTAATGCTAATCGCTTAAGTATCCCTTTAAATTGTAACGTTTAATATTTCATAGTATTTTCTATTGCTTCTAATTATTGCTTTACATCCGCTATACGTTATGTGCGCTATACGTAAAGCTGCAATAGTTGAGTGCATGAAGTGTCCAACATTCCATACTTTGCGTCCAAAATCGAATACTTTCCTACTATATAGTATGCGAAATGTAGCATACCAACATAGTCCGAACAACAGCGCATTTGGACACATGAGGCCACGGGACAGGATTTATGGAAGTGAAGTAAAGCGATGCAACTGGTAAGTCACGTGACAGTAACAACATGGAGGATGTAGTACGACTGAATTTCATTCATACTACCCATTTTCATACTATATATGGAGTGTACTTTTTTTAATAGTCGTGAAGTAAATTCAAATTCAATGTTTGTTCATGTTTTTTCAGTTATTAAGTGCATCATCTGGGTATTTTAAGACTTTTTTAAATTTTCAGTGTGAACACACTACTCACACTATTTATAGCTATTTAAATGACATAGAATAGTGTATTAAGTATGCGAATTGGGACACACTTATTGTATTATACTAATGAGAATCACCAATGATAATAATGGCAGTTACACATTATAGTAATAATAATTTAGGGCTGGAATTTTTCTTTTACAGTTGTGATGAATGTAATGCCATGCAAAATATGCAAATGGTCCTAAAATATGCATTCATTATATATTCATATTATATACGTGTACATTTTCTTTATGCAAAATATAATTTCTTTTTCTTTCGATTTTTAGATTAAAAGGTTAAAAAGTGCTTTTGGTTGAAGATGTTCATGAGATTCTTGTTCAAATTTACACAATACAGAGTAGTTTTTCATAGGGGTGTTGTACCTCTGCTCCAGTGAAGTTATGACTACATTTACTGGAG
Source organism: Paracanthobrama guichenoti (assembly GCA_018749465.1). Lineage (NCBI taxonomy): Eukaryota > Metazoa > Chordata > Actinopteri > Cypriniformes > Gobionidae > Paracanthobrama > Paracanthobrama guichenoti. Next base: position 10,165,579 of record CM031948.1, on the reverse strand, counting down.
TACAATTATTTAGCGCTCATTCCACCAACATTGTTGTGTAATATCTCACACATTCTTCACTGTAGCCGCTTAAAATCTCTCACTCTCACTTCACACTGCCTCTCCAACAAGCTCCTTTACTCGCACACTCACTCGATTCAAAGCATAAACGTTTAATAATTGGTCGCTAATCACGGCTGATTTCGCACAGTCATGCTAGCTTGACTAGCGCTAATGCCTGCTATGATATTATGAGTTGAAATACGCATTGTTAAATTGGTGAGAAAACTTATCTTCTGACACTGACAATGTTTATATGATGTACATTAAATAAATTGTACCTTTCCTTTGCATCGAGGAAAGCTTTGGCAAACGGATTGTGCTTTATCTTCAGTGCAGTTATCTATGAAGGGAAGGAGACCAGAGGATTGTGAGGATAAAACATTCATACACCAGAGGTCTCATATTTTCATCTATTAATATAATATTTAACTATTTTACAAACTATTATTATATTTTGCATTCAGCAAAACACAAACAAGTAGCTTCTTTTTAACAGGGATAGTTCACCCAGCAAGATTTTCCACTGAAAACCATCTTAACGTCCGTTTACACAACACTGTTTTCAACTAAAAGCTTTTCATGCGCTTTGGCCATTCATTTACACGACAACGGTTGACAAACGGGTTTCAAAGTGCAAGGTTTTGAAAACAATACCGGTATCGTCTCTCTCTGTAAACTACAAAAAATTGCGAATTTGTGACTGTTTCTTCACAAAGTGACATCGCCAACTACTGGTCTGGCCTGCAAAATACAACATTTTTTATCATTTTCCTAGAACCGTGTCAACGGGATTGTTTTGACAACGTTGTTGCCTTTATGTGAAAAACTTTTCTGTTTTTGTGTTAAAAGGGGACGACTTATGTAATTTTTTCAAAAGTCTTGACTCTTGATTTAGTTTTTGGGGTTAACTAGGATAGGATCTTTCTGATATTTTACATTATTGCAGAAACTTTCTTTCAATGTGCTCCGATTGGTCAGCTGTACCAGTGTGCTGTGATTGGCTAACCGCTTCAAGCATTTTTGGGAAATGTCACATCCCTTACCAAAACTGCAATTTTCAACACATTATTAAAGCAACTCAACCAGGCCTCGGCCCCTTTTTTTTCTTTTGTGCTTTGTAAATTTAGAGACCTTTGGAGGGCTTATCATAATTTACTTTCACTTCTTGGTAAAGAGCAGCATAAACTTCCTGCCTAACCGCACTTTTCAAGGTATACGGAAGATCGAAATTTGTCTGCCTTTTGGAACAAAATGAGTGAATAAATTATTTTTGGGTGAACTATCCCTTTAAGAAGGTTTATCCTAAATGTTTAGTTAAGATGCTCTAACCTCCTCATTCTGGTAGGCTGTTACAGCGATGAACTGAGTGTCTGCGAAAGAGATGTTGGTCACCATCCTGTGGCTGCCTCCTACACGAACAATGTGAATTTGAGGTTCGTACTTATGGAGAGAATTCAGCATGATCTAGACCAGGTAATCAGAACAGAAGACAAAAGGAAAGTAAGAAAGAAATCAGTTCTTTACAGGAGATTAGTTTACAAATTTCTAAGGTACCATACATATCGACTTCAGCTAAAAATCTATGTCCATACTGCACCAGTATATATTTTTAGACTGAATTTGAACTGAACAGGACATAGAATTGCACATAGATTTTGAATGTAAAGAACAATAACAGACTGAAGTCCAAAGCAATACATACAACTGTAAATCGGTATAATTACACATGCAGCAAAAGGTAACACTTTATTTTGATCGTCCACTTTAGACGTTCTACTAACTATAAGTAACTTTGCAACTACATGTCATCTAGCAGTCATAGGAGTATTAATAGACTGCATCAAAATAAAGTGTTATCAGAAATTAAGCAGTCTATTAATACTCTGCTAGTTGACATGTAGTTGCAAAGTTACCTATAGTCAGTAGAATGCCACAAAATAAAGTGTTATCAGAAATTAAGCATTCTACTGACTATAGGTAACTTTGCAAGTACATGTCAACTTATTCTACTAGCATGAAGACCTAACCCTAGCCTCTACTACAGTCTACTAATACTCTAATGAGTTAGTTGACAAGTTACTTAGTAGAATGTCTAAAGTGGACCAACGAAATTGTGTAACCCAGCAGAAATAATAAATAAATAAATAAATAAATAAATAAATAAATAAATATACATACACATACTTTTTTTTTTTAATACATTTTAAAATGTATTTCTGTAATGGCTGAATTTGGTCTTCAGTGCCACATGATCCTTCAGAATCATTATAATATGTGGATTTCCTATTTCTTGTTATTATCATTTTATATTATTATCAATGTTGAATATTTTTGCTCCTTAATATTTTTCTCAAAAGTATACAAAACCATGCACAAGTTTGGAGTAAGATTTAAAAAGGAAAAAGAAAAAATATTTTATTCAGCAAGAATGCATTAAACTGATCAAAAGCGACAGTAAAGGCATTTATAATGTTACAAAAGATTTCCATTTCAAATAAAAGAAATCAAAGAATCCTGAAAAATCATGATTTCCACAAAAATATTAAGCAGTTTTTAATATTGATGACAGTAAGAGCCGTTATTAATAAATGAGCACCAAATCAGCATATTAGAATGATTTCTGAAGGATCATGCGACAATGAAGACTGGAGTAATGATGGTGTAAATATTTTTGTATTATTACAGCCACTTAAAGAGTTATATAAATTGTTTTGTATTTCATTCCATTTATTTTTTCTTTGCATAAAATTACCTGAAATTTTGTAGTGCTGTAGCCTGTATGGCAAAATTAAAGTTAGTTTGATGGCTGTATAATTGTTTTGACATGCAGTTCTGAACTTAAGAGCAAATGTCTAATCAGATGAGAATTAATATAGGCCATTTCATATATCAAGATGTAATTATTCATGTCATAACACTGGGACGTGGCCAAGTAATTCAACTTCTGTATTGCAAATTCCAAATTCCAACTTCAATCAGTTGAAACTAAAGTGAGCCAGTTCTTGAATTCTGACTTTTGAGTGAAAAACATCTGACAGTATCACTACATATTTAGTTTTTATATTTGCACACTTCATTGTCTATATAAAAAATTCTTCGAATGACTGCAGTGACCATGTCAAGCATGAATAAATCTATCGACCGGATTCTGAGAAAGAGACAGGCGGAATGAGAGCGAAAAGCTGATTTTTTTTCTCTCTAATTGGTAGATTACAATGACTGATGAGGGGCAGGTACTCATCTGCATGGCTACAGGGGACATAAAGGGCTTTGTGTGCTTTTCTCTCCCCGCTGCCTTTTTTAATATGTTGCCTTTTTGAACATCTAAGGACTGATGGCTAAATTAATTTTGCATAGAAAAAAACAGAGGTAATTACCATAATGTACAACTAACCACAGCAATTATTTCATTTAGAGCTGGTTCTCTCTCATCGTCCTCTCCGCTGCCAGCTCTGCGTTTAAAAACCCCGGTAAATAGGGAACAGGCAGGAATACAGGAGAAGAGGATGGGGTGGCGGGAAGGGCGCAGGGGAGGGGTCATGTAAATACCAATAATAATTTGGTGGCGGAGTCATACTCGAATGGAGCGGGCTGGAGCACCTCGCAGCGGCCCTGCTGAAAGCCAGGATGGCTAGCTGAAGTAGACCACTCTCTGTCTGAACGGCAGGAAGTGCATTAAACGAGAAAAGTGGCAATTAAGAGCTGTTTATTCCTGTTTACATGCAGTCCCTGCTGAACAAAGGGGCTCCATAGGTGAAGTGGATGCCGAGGAGAGCACTAATTGTATAAATGCGCACTTGAAATTTCCCCGTGGCAGCGCACAGGGTGATTAAAGGCAGGCCAAGACTCCTAAAAGCTACAGAGAGGCCTGTTTGGACACACAAGAGACCTGAGAGGCTACTCAAGATTACAGAACAGGCCTCTACTGCATTACACACTTGCACAACACGAGCGTTATGTGTACCTAATGTGCACGGGGTCTTTGTTTTCGTTGATTTTAATACAGGGAACGTATGTCAGTTTGACAGCATGATTGAATCTACAGGCACAAGCGGAGAGAGAATAGAGGAGAACGGAAAACTTATGGCAAAAGACAGAGGGTGGGGTGGGAACTTATTTTAGCCATGAAGCTATGTCATGCATTATGTCTTCTATGTGTCAGTATTTCTGCACCTGGCCGCCTCCATTCAGTTTGTTGGTCAGTTTGACTTTGTTGAAGGACACCGGGGCTTTCATCCAGTGGGCACCGGAGTTGGGGGAGTCAGGGTGGATGTAGACACAGCTGTGACTGTGAGGCTCAGGTTTGCCCGCAGGGACCCACTCGCCGTTTACGTACTTCCAGCGGTGCCCGTCTGCAGGGCTGAAGTCCAACAGGAACGAATACATGGCATTGGGATCCAGACCCGCCACGCTGACCTTCAGAACTGGAAACATCCTCCTACAATGGAGGAATTATAACAGAAGAATAGCTTAAAATGGTTAATGGATCTCCTGTACTCTTAAAAATAAGGGTTCTTTATTGGCATTGATAGTTCCATGAAGAACCTTTCCATGGCACAAGAGGTTTTTATAGTGGAAAAGGGTTCTTGAAATGTGCTTCTTACTAAGAAAAAGGAAAAAGAATGACCCCAAAATCATTCTTCTGTGTCACTGCTGTGAAAATTGTTATTTTCAAGAGTGTATGTTCTATGTAACATAAAATATAATTTTGTTGTTTTGTCCATACATTGAAAGTCAAAAGATTCCAGTGTTGTTTAGGATCCAACTGGCTTTCACTTCATGGACAAAAACACTTCGACATCATCTTCTACGTTCCGCATGTGGAAGAAAAAAAGCCACACAGGTTTGGAATGACATGAGGGCGAGTAAACAATGACAGAATTTTCATTTTTGGGGGAACTATCCCTTTAAGACAAAAGCCTTTAATTGTCCAAAAGCCTTCACACACTCACATATACGTGATTAAAAAGTTAAAGTTATCCCCCAACAATAATTAACACTGCCTGCCAAAACTCTATGAGCAGTTACAAGCACAAACTTCATGAGAGGTTGGACGCTAGTCATTTTCCACTTTTTTCCCCCAATGATGATTTTTTATGGATGAGAACAAGTTTAAGAGGGGCTGCAAATGGAAGGACACCCACCTGCAGAGCTGACCTATAACTACTGAATGAGTTGGTCAAGTCACCCTTCAGCTTGACAACACCACAACAAGCCTTTTCAATTAAATTAATCTGCCTGTTCCAAAAAAACATCAAAAACACCACCATGTGCCAACACAATATACTAAACCTGCTCAGAGATGACAAGGCACTTTGATAGAAAGGCGGACAGATCATTTTAGTAATGCAAAATGTAATGAGAATCCTTATAAAAAAAAGTAACACCAAACTGATAACATTTTTAAAAGGAAAAGTTTTAGGTTCAAACTATGACATTAAATATATATATATATATAATACAGTTATAGATCAATTTTAAAATGCGTGTATCAAGCAACTTTTTAAAAATAAGTTATATGAGATTCAACTCAGTTTAATATAATTTAAGTTAAAATGACCACAGCCAATTTGAATATACTTAATGTAAGGCAGCAACTAACTTTACTGAGCCATTTTTATAATAATTGAAGAAATCAAAAGAAGTGATTTTAACTTCTGTGAAGTTAAAGTTAATGTGAAGTCAGTTCTCACATGTCTGACAACCAGAAAGTGTCGTTTTTTCCTTCATTTTGAACAGTATAAATACTGTTTTATCACTTAAAACCTAAAAGCTTTTTTTTTTTTTGCTTGAGTGCTTGTATCATCTTTAAAATGTTTTAAAGAAAGATGATAGCACAAATATATAATTATAATATTTTGTTAAATACTGCAGACATTATAATGCATCATTACAATTCTGTGACTTAACATTATTAACAAAAACTTGACTAAGATCGTTTTAGAAATTAGAAGTATAATTAAAAATATTAAATACTAATTAAAAAGTGTAAACAATTACAACGTATTAACTTATTTCTTCATAAGTTCAAGTAAACTTCACAAACCCATTTTCTGACACATTCTGTGCAGAACAACCGTGTTAACTAACAAACAAACACAACAGCTTTACCGAGACTTTTAAAGCGTTGGCGCAAGTTCTTCGTAGCTCACCTTCCGTTCTTCGTCACAATCATCTCATTGGTGACTTCTTTGAATTTCCTCCAGAGCTCAGCATCTTCCAGGGTGACTTTGAGCTGTTTCTCAGTGGGGTCTCCCTTCTCTCGGCCGGCCTGTAACTCGCTCTCCACGACGCTCAGCAGTCTGGTGATGCAGCAGTCGCTGCTGCCCCGAGCACCGGTCGTCGCACCGCCGCCGCCGCTCCGCAGCTCTTCCTCCACCTTCATGAGTGACGGGAGAATCTCACACGCGCTTGCCAAGTGGAAGAGAACTGCACTTTAACTGTAGCTCACTAGAATTTATCCGAAGATTTCTGTGCCTAACAACTTGTGGACTGCATCAACCATAAAAGAAAAGGAATTCTCTTTAGTATACTAGCAGTGTGTGTTTTCTAGTGTATGTTTGATCTGTACCTTCAGCTCACTGCGACCACCTGTTCTTATGACCGGAGGACAAACCTGCAGTCACGTGGGTTTGCCCTAATTAAGTGATTCATTCACAACCTTTTTTCTTCATTTCAATACCCATTTTAATATTCTACATTCAAGTTTATGTCCAGTCTTCACATTTATATTTAGGCAATGCTATGCAGTTTACATAATAGAAAGAAAAAAAACTGCGCAGAAAGTTCAAACTTCTGACAGGCAGAACATTTCAGAGAAAAAATAAATAATTTAGGTAAAACAAAGAATAACATGATGCCTAAAACAAATCATAAAATCATGCTCCGTATACGGTTTACGCGTAATAAATTATTATTTTTTTTTTACAAAACACAACTCGCTGTTTCTTTTCAGAACCACGGACAGCTCGTAAAACACCTTCTTATTATTAGCTATTATTATGACCACGTTTCCAATTTCTCAAATAAATAATTTGGAATGTTTAACTGTCCAAAGTAAAAATAAATAAAAAGTCTCCTTGATTTTTTTGGGGGGCTATTAAAAGGCATGCATTTTCTTATTTCTTATAAGGTCATTATATTTGATCTAAGATATTCATAACCGTTACACACACAATTTCACTAAAAATAAGGTATTATGTTTTTCAGAAAATTAAAGCAAAGATAACTTAACATGGATTTTAAACTTCAACATTAAACCATAGGCTGGCTAATATAGGCTACAATTAGACTATTGAAACAGATAAGCATTCTTTTTCGCTAAATATGTAGCCTAATAAAATGTATAGCCTAAGTTATGGGCTGGTACGACGTCAGCATATTTCACTTTAAGTTGACGAACGACCTTTGAAAAAACACATTTTGCTTGCAGTGGGACTGGTATGAAACAGCAGAACATCCACTGTGATTCACAAGATGGACTCATGTGACGGCGTAATAAGGGCATACTGTCAAAGAGCTTAGTATTGTGCAAGCCATGTGAAGCATAAATAAAATACTGGATGTTCTCTGCAGCGAACGGGAATGAACGGAAACTCGATCCAGCGACCGGCGCTCTAATCACACAGCCGCGCGCATGGAGATTAGAGGATTCAAAGAGTTTAAATCCGAAAAAATAGAGTCTCATTAGCGGAGAATCCTCCTGCATATCAAACATCAGAAAACCAACCACCTGACCTTTCACTAGTAGAGATGACTTACGCACATATTGAGACTCATAGGTTCATTCTGTGGAAGAGGGCTTCTTAAAGGACAGCACGTATACTTTGAATTAAAGAAAGAAATTAAAGAGATGCAGGCATTGATACAATAAAACTACAATGAGAGAAGGGAAACATTTATTCATGCACAGACTTAATAAACATGAACACCTTTTTAAAAGCAACGATTGCTAATACGTAGCAATAACAATTAAAAATCTCACAAAAAAAAAAAAAAAAAAAAAAAAAAAAAAAAAGCAGTCGATGCACTCATAATGAAACACAAACATGGGCAATTAATCCTGATGATGTAGTGAAAATCCACACTTTCAGCCATGATCAAATAATTCTGAAATGCATTTATATATATAAAAAAGTAATCTCTTCAGTAAATCTACAGCTGACAAAACCATTTAAAAATAGTTAAAGATAGTAAAAATAGAAAACTTGTCATTCTTAATCAAAACAGTTAAAGGGAAACGTGCAACATGATTTGAAAGGATTGGTGAGGATACATTCATAAGAGAAAGCCCCGATTGTGTTCCAAATGCAAAGCGAACTGAAAGCAGCAGGGTTGATTGATGGTAAATTATCCTTAAAGATACATTGGCACCCTAATGAGTGTTTAATATTTTACTTATCTAATAAGATAATGTAGTAAGATATCGTTACATGATCGAAATCGAAATGCAATTATAGAAAACCCTTAGTAGAAACCTAAATACCAAACAAAGACAGCAACACTGGTTACAGTTCTACCCAATCTGGTTCTCAAGTAATCCTTGGACAAAGGCACATAGGAAAGAATTAAGCAATTACACAGCAGTTAAATGTAAAATATGCAATTCCATCTTGTTTCACTATGCAGGGCAGAGTCCGAAAACACTACCTATAAATTTACCTATGGTTGTCCATGTAAAGCACAGGTGTATATATATGTGTGTGTGTGTGTGTGTGTGTGTGTGTGTGTGTGTGTGTGTGTGTGTGTGTGTGTGAGAGAGAGAGAGAGAGAGAGAGTACTTGTCTGTGTGTGCTTGTTCACACAGATGGAGAGTGTCCATCCGTTAGGGAGAGCAAGGGGAGTGGTGCCTGTGCCAGGTTGCAGAGTGGGTACATGAGTGGCATTGAACGCAGAACCAACGCTGAAGCCAGAGCAGCACACAGAGAGACAGCCAAGGCCAAATGCAGAGGCATCTCACTTGAAGCACGCGGAGAACAACTTAATAATTGCATCCCTACATAAAAACAAACAGCCAAAGGTAAACAAACGCCAAAGCCAAAAAAATAGATGACTAAAAGTGTCTTTTTTGGCTTTGACAGAATGACAGCTTTGATCTGCAGACCTTATTTTAGTCTAATAGGCACTTTGATGAATTGCAACATTTTAAAGTTGGATATTTTAAAATGGAAATGGTAGGTTTTTCACAATTTTACATTTATACACCATATAATGCATAAATATAAATTCCTATAAATTGGGCTCCTGACAGTCTTTGACTTGTCTGTAATGACAACATTTTTTTTGGTTTCTATATCTCTGAACTAATTTATTTGCTTTAAATGTAAAGCACCTTGGTCCTCCTTTTGGTTGTTGGAAGGTGCTATACAAATAAAGATTGATTGATTTGCATCTTCATAAATGACTGTCCGTTTCATTTGTCTTTTTTAATGTATGTTTTTGAAAATATAAAGTAACCTACCTTGCAAATGGAATGTAGGATAAGCTATACCTGTAAAATATAAGGGATGTAATTTAAATACAGACAAATAAATACAATTATTGAGCTAACACACACACTTTGCTTTCTTTTGTGGGGACTCTCCATAGACTTAATGGTTTTTATACTGTACAAACTTAACCCTACCCATCACAAAACTTTAAAAAGTAATTCTGTATGATTTATAAAAGTTTGTTTCCTCATGGCGACCTCAATTTAAGTCCCCACAGGGTTAGAAAAACATGAACACACACACACACACACACACACACACACACACACACACACGGCTGTTTACACTGCAGCGATTTGCAGAGACAAAGTGACTGTAAGTCATTCATTTTTAATAAGAAATTGGCAATTATTTAGCCAACAAGTATGTCACACTAAACCATTCAAAGCCTAGCCCATTACAAGATGTCATTACAATTTAATACGGAACAATAACAGCATTCACTACATTACTTTCACACTTTGCACAAATCAGGCTACCAGAGCAGGGCGACTACTGCATTATTTTATTAGCTTCTTGAAAGTCGCTTATGATAAGAGTGTCTGTTAAATATCTTCAGTGTCGATATACTATACAAACATTGTCCTTGTGTTAATATCCCAAAAGATACTGAAAAACAAAAAAACAAAAACTCCAAGCTCAGTTTCTGCAATTTAAAGGCCAGGAGATCTGTTAAAAACAAATTAGATTTGTTTAACATTTGTGCATCCTTATGGACATTTTTTTTTTTTTTTTGATAACTTTGCCTGTGTTAATGCTAACTGCATAAAATTTGCCACAAGTGTGTATTTTTATTGGAATTTTAATATTTCTCCCCATTTACTTAAAAGAAAAACGAAAAAAAAAAACCCTATTTTGCAATAGGTACACAAAATACTTCCTCTCAGCGCCTTTTGGACAAAAATGTCCCAATTGAAACCCATTAAAACTGCCATTTTTAATCCCATTGCCTTTTAACTATAAATGTTGCAATCTTTGTTAATAGGCTTTTATTCTGTTGGCAAGGCTTCAAAATTTAAATTTTTACTATTTTTATTTTACCAGATGGTGCCATTTTCTCAGGTTTGGCCTATAAAGCAAATATTCACTTTATTCCTGTTTTCTGTTTATGCATACTATAAAGACAATTTGATAAATTATGCAGCTATAACTGTGTGGGTGTGTTGGTATGGATATCAGAGTGTGGTGTGTACGTAAAAAAAATTGTGTGTGGGTGTGCATGTGTGTGAAAAACTCAAACCACAAATCCAATCGCTGTGTCTCCCAGTGGAGTTTTGCTGGCATCTAATGGGGAAAAGTTGGCACTGTGCCCAAATAAAATCTTACTGAGGGCTAATTTTTTGAGATATTAACCTCAAATTTGGAACACAGCTTTTTTTTTAGATTTATTGCTTTGATTTTCTAGCAGTTTTAGAGTTCAACATGTTTCATAAAATATATATATTTTTGTATAAAATATTATTCATAAATAATTTTCATAAACTTAAAATGTGCACTATGTAACTTTTCCGTCCGCTAGAGGTTGCCTATTCAAAACAAAGGCGTAGTTTGATGACACCAAGTTTGAGCGCAGAATCTTGGGACATGTGGTCTTCACCTCACAGCCGGCGGGAAAGAATCGGGATAGGACTCGGGCAGAAATCATGTTCATGGATGCGATTATTAACGTTACTGTAGTATGAAGCAGAGCAGGACCGAGTGTTGTGGAGCTGAATGAGGTCGCTGGAGCGATTGCTAATGAGAGACGAGCACGACACGGCTCGCAAGCAGCGGGACTTTTATTAGTCGCCGGGCGCCATTTCCGCTTTTCCAGTCACGAATATGAGGTAATGCAGCTCCGTTTATCATATTAGATACATCTGAGTGTGTTGAAAATGATGTTATGACGTTACTCTGTGCGTTCGCTCTGCGGCTGCTCTGACACTTGTTGCACACTGCAGTAAGAGTAAAGCGTTTCTGATAAATAAAACCGAGGGTAACGCAGATATGATGCAATTGACAGGCGACTCCCTCACACATCCCGGTTCCTTGGTTAAAAAGGCAATTTTCTCTCAATTTACAAATAGTTGGAAACATTTGGGATATTGTAAGAACTCAACTGAACAAAATATATAACACTGGCCTAGTGGTTTTTGGATATTTTACTGAAAAAATGTTACATAGTGCACCTTTAAACTAACTTTTTTGACTTCAACAATAATCTGCCAAGGGTCTTCTTTAAAACAAGACCAAACTCAACTCTGTGCTCCCAATATTCATTTTTATGACAGTTTGTTGAATTTTTGTCCTCTATGGACCTAGATGTAACTTTTTTAATTGATGCACAAGGGTTAAACATTTATATGGACGTAAAGGTTCTGTAAGCAATGTTAGCAATTCTGGAACTTCTGCTAGACTTGAATTACACATGCCTCCTATTTTCAAACCCCACCCATTGAGGCCACTGTAATCAGAGATGGAGCAAGAAAGGGGGCAGAAAACATTATTTCAGTGTTTGGCAAAATCAATGCAGCATAGTGCTAACTTCTAGTGCTTAACTTCAATTATACACTTCAATTATCACACTCTCAGATTCCTGCTTTCCATACAGTAAGTGGGCTGTCCACTGAAAGCACAGCATAACTTATGGAGGAGGAAAAAAAAAAAAAAAAAAAAAACCTTCTTACAAAGCCTAAGGCTGTCATGGAGACAGCTGTGATATCTAATACAGTCAGTGATATCTAATTTGTCAGGTAATGCCAGTCCACTGAAAAGGAAAAACATTGTTTACAGCAGTGTGGGGTTGAAGTCCTCACTTTCACTCACACACACACACATACATATACATAATATATATAAACATTTATATATTTATGTGTGTGTGTGTGTGTGTGTAAATAAATATAAATAAATAGTTGTAGTACAAATAATCTATAAAAAGTAACTACAGCTATCTGGGATCTTACCATGTAAAAGCCAAAAACTGGAGGATACAGAACAGCAGAGCAAGGCCTTTGTTCTTCCACTAAAACAATAACAAAAAATGAAATAAAAGAAGAGAAGGAAATACATTATGATAATACATTATGACACCAAATTTATTAGGATAACATTTTACAATCATGCTAAATAAGAAACCAACTTACCCAAAAAGCAGCACAAAAGGTTAGCACCAGGCATGTCTTTAAAAACACAAATGTTCAGATTACAGAAAAAGATTTGATAGAATAATTAGATAATTTTATCTAATATTATCTAATTAGATCTAAACTATCAGATAACAAAAAAAAAAAAAAAAAGCTCTCTGTATGCATTACAGTCTATTATATCGGTGTGTGTGTGTGTGCGTGTATTCTTACAATCATAATGCCAGTTGCCAGAGCTCTCGTCTTGTCACACATCCTCTTTAGTTGCTTTAATGGACCCATTAAGAACATAGTACTGAAAAGAATCCACACCCAAAGAACCTCATCACTGACTTACAGATTCTTAAAGATGCTACACATCAGTGCATTCAATTTATTTATACTGTTCTATAAGATTAGACAAAAGTATCAAACTGTTAAGAATTTCTTTTTGAGCTATTAAAGGTCTCCCAGACCCAGAAAACAACATAACAGTAAAAAATAAAGAGGCACTTCGATTCTGCCATAGCAAAGGTTAGTTTAATCTTTCAAAAGAAAACCCCAAGAAATCTTCATGATATTCATGCTATATGAAAATGCTAAAAGTGCACTCATATTTATGAGATAAGTAAACATATTTTATTGCTTTCCTCTCGAAGGTTACATAACATTTTAGGGCCACCAAATCTATTCATTTGTTGAAAATGTTTTTTTTTTTTTTTTTTTTTTTAAATGTCAGTATCCTATTCGTTACTGACCACATGCCAATGCAAACATTCTCCATTATAAACAGTGACACACCTTGGTTGAGATCAAATCAAAGGTGGAAACATAAAGCTTCATGACTCACCTTAAAAGAGAAGCAATATTACCTAAACTGTAAAAAACTGCAAAGAGTGTCAGTCCGCTTTTCGGAACCCAGAGCAAGCAGGTCCCCTGAATAACAAAAGAAAGACCTTTGGCTATTATGTACTATTCAAATTAAACCATATATACTATTTGTGCACTCGTCTTACCAAAACTGAACACAAGACGCCCGCCACAAAGCACGCGAGGAATCCCTTGACGCGCGTGCCCCATCCTAGTGTTGATGCTTCATTCGCTGACTAAAATAGGGTTGTTATATTCAGAAAGTGATTTAAATCAACCTGATATTCATAAACACGCAGGTAACATAACAAGTAGCAAAAGTCTAGATTCGAAGTCAAAACGAAACCACAACATGGTGTATTTCCAGTAGACATAATAAGGCTTAAAAGCGATTACAACCGAGTTCTAACTCAGTCGAGCTTTGTAGACTGTCAAACACAACTAACGTTACCTGCAGTACGTTAAGGTCGTCATTGCCATCTTGGCCACTCAAAACTTTCTTTAATTTGTCCATTAAGGTTGAGATTGACGGGTTACAAAAACAATCCAAAAATTATGTCTCAGGTTGAAAAAACTGTCTCGAAGCTACTTTGCGCAAGTAAATTTGTATCGATTCGTTCCCTTTCCTGTTTGATAGTGTAACAGGTGCACAAGATAACTTCCGCGTGTAGCCACGGTAACGATTACGCGACGTCATGACGTTCGACGTACTGAATCGACAAAGCGCTTATTGTTTAGCCTTAAATATGCTGTCATTATGCATTACATTCGACACAGAAAGGATAAAGTGGGCATTAGGATGTTTGTAGACAATACATGCAGACAAGGTAATTAGAGAGGAGTAAAAGTATTAAGAGAAAATATTTAAGTGTACTGTAAGCCAATATTTTAATTAAATAAACAGCAACACTCAAGTGAAAGATTAGCTTTTGAATTGGACTGATGAAATTCACAAAAACAGATGTTTACATCTAAGTAAGTTAAATGTGCAAAATAACCAATTTAACCACAATTTTCTCAATGTCATGTTCTATGTAAGGCTCTAAGACACATCAGATGTTAAACTGAAATTGTTATAGTGTAATATTGCACACTAATAGTTGATTAAAACTTGATCAGACAGCGTTTGAGTCAAGTTCATCCCCAATGACAAATAAAACTTGCTTGCTTTGTGCAAAAGGCATGTTGAATACAGAACCGATTACATTCACATTGACATTTTTTATTGGCTGTTTTCAACAAAAGTTCAGTAAACTTCACAGGATTGTGATTTTAGTTCAGTAAGACTCATTGTGTATATTTTCAATAAAATAATAGAGCTGTCAGGATGACCAGTGAAATACAGTATGAACTCAAAAGTACAAATTCCCAAAATATATATACTGAAGTATAGTAAAGAAGCACAATTACGAAAGTACACACCTGGTGAATAGACAATGCAAGCCTACTTTTGGTTGACAGCATTACATTAATTACAAGTTTTGTAAAACAGAACTTTTTAATTTACATTTCAAGTACTCCAAATGACTTACAAATATACCGAGGTGCATTTTACAATTTTACATATTCATACAACTTGTTCAGTTTACTTAAATGTATGCAGAAAAAGATAACCATGATACAAAATTACATTTTCTTAATATGTAAATACAATTAGAAAAAAATTATTTTATAAATTTTTGTTGATAAAATCAAATTAGCCTATGTACAGAGAGATGTTCTGCCCACCTGTTTCACCTGAATAAAATCTCCCTGCGATTGGTCATATGACCACTTTTTTTTATTTATTTATTTTTTTATAAAATAGCTAGTTCCTTTCATATCCATTGTCAGTTGTCCGCATCATGTAACCATCCTGTAAAAGCTGATGTCCAAGGTAGTTTGAATGGGTGCTGGAAGAGCTCAGGGCACTATTACTCTGGTAGATGTCCAGTACAGGGGCTCTGGCATGGCAACATGCTTTTGACATGTAGGACAGGTCTGCTTGGTCCACAGCCACTCCTCTATGCACTAAAGCACCAGCAGAGCACAAAATTCAATTACATTCAGCTGTTTTGTACAGTGCTTTCAACAACATATTCTAAAGCAGCTTTACAAAGGACAGTATCTCAGTACCCAAGAGAACAAGTCCGACGGGACAATGGAACGTAGGAAAGGTGGTTAGGGAGAATGAGGAAGAACTCTTAGGAGAAAACAATGGCTCAGCAGCTACAGCAAGTTAGAATGTAGAATAGGTAGTAGCTAATCTGAAATGTCCTGATTTCTGGACCATTTATATTTGGAAATACATTTCTGATGTTAAATTTGACAATTTATAATACCTAAGCTGGCTACCAATTTATAAAGTCTGAAGCTTTACCTCACTGTGGAAGCTGTGGGAACAGTGAAGCTCTCTGATACCTCCTCCTCCTTTGCGTAGGTCGTCATGACAGATCATACACAAGCTGTCCGCATCACTCTACAAAACAAACACCACATTCTATCAACCAACTGAATTTGTTTTACCCCACATTTTATTTGTTCAGCAATACAAAATGTAATTCCATTTCACATTTTTTTTGTGACCTGTCCATTTAATTAAAGTGATAGTTCTCCCCAAAATATAACAACTTTGGACCCCATTGACTTTCATTGCATGAGATAAAAACACAGAAACAATCGTCTTTTGTGTAAAAATAGTCAATTTTTATCCACGTTTGTTTTAGATAAAATAATCAATAGATTGTGAATAAGAGGTGAAAAAAGGTGTTATACTTGAGTGAATGTATGGGTGCTTTGCCAGCATTTTACTCAGTCACTATGAAATCAAAATGGACAGTTCTTATTTTTGTGTGGAATACGGCAATATTTATTATAAATTATTTATCTGTGCATATCATTATGCTTTGAAAATTCATGTCACCTCATAATTTGTAATCAATAGGGAAAAAGACCATCATATCTTCTTTTCATACAGACTTTAAAACTCTAAGGGCCAGATAGCTTGCAGATAGCAGATTACTAATAGCTTGTGCCAGTGCAAACCCTCTTTTAGCATTAAAAACTACTGTCAGGATTACTAAAGACACGCAGTGAAAAAAAGTTGTGGATAGGGTTATTTTTGCGGCTGACCTTATTGCATATGCATTAGTAGGAGTTTCCCTATAAGACCCAAAATTTATGGGCATATATTTGGTAATGCTGTTGACTGTAAGTAACTTTGCAACTACATGTCCACTAACTCTCATTAGAGTATTAGTAGACTGTCTCCTTCATTTGGCCTTTTAGTAAATCTGGCCTAAATATCTAAAGTAATAAATAAGTCAAAAAAAGTAATAATAATAAAAAAAAACCTAAACAACCCTGTTGTGTAAAATCTGTTGAGAATCTTAAATCTGAATTTCAACAGATTTTACACAACAGGGTTGTTTAGGTTTTTTATTTTATTATTACTTTTTTTGACTTATTTATTATTTTAGATATTATATTTATTATTTCAGGTTGTTTGCTGTTTGTTTTTAGCTTTATTCATTTAGTTTTTAGCGTCAGGATATAACATGTGTAGCACTGATAAAACTTACAAAGATTTTTCTAGCCTTGCCAAAGCACAGTATCATAACAGAATAAAATTATCTTATGTCATGCTCGTTTATCTAAATGCTCCTGAGATTGAATAACCTATTGGTAATCATTCACATCTTTACACATTAAAAAACAAAATCATATAAATCACACCAACCAGAGACATGACATTACGGCTCCTAAATCGGGCTTTTCTCTCCAGAGGCTCATGCACCTCAGGGATGGTAGGGATGGCATGTGGGCGTCTTTCACATGTGCTGCCCTTGGTTTGTGTTCCCGCCACATTATTGCCAACATGGCTGGAGCGAGAGCATGGCCTCGCCTCACCGCTCTGAAGACAGTGGCTCGGGTAAGCTGGCCTTTGAACCACGGTGGTAGCATGCAGGCGGCTCAGATGCATCGCATTCAGCTGAGCCTGAAAAATATGCATAAAATAAAGGCACATACAGTTAATTTTTCATTACAAATGAAATAACAATAATAGTATAACAAAAATTGAATCATGACAACTCTGAATAGTTATAGCATGTTATTGAAAATATTAGACCTTGGTGGACTGGATCTGCTACGCTGCTGCTGCAGACTGTATGGACTTAATACTGCTAATAGATACACATACACACTGCTGTGAGCATGTAAGATATGCTGCTGCTGCTGCATAAATAGACTGGAGCTGGAGGGTTTCAGAGGAAATCTGAGAACGTGCTGCAGGACTAGCTTAAAGTAAGGCTGGGCGATATATCGAATATTAGCGATAATATCGCAATAATTTTGAATACGATGTAAAATTTGAAAATATCGCGAATATCGAATATTTCAAATTCAAGCATACTTTTCCAAAGAACGTTACCAGATAGTGCAGAGGTCTGCTTCCACCGTTCACTAAACATCGGAAGCAGAAGAGTCAATATATATTACGCACAGCGCATGACAAAGAAAGAAACAGAAACGTGTGCATGAGAGCGCAGAGCAGGACGTGCTCGCGCTGCCAGACTCTGACCTGAAGCACGCGCACAGGCCTTGCAGACAACATGCGATCGCGATTCGGTTCATTATTGGGTTTGGGTTTGAATGGTCAAAAATAAATGGTCGCACGTCCTGGCGAGTATACAGTTGAGGTAACTGGATCCGTGTAGGTCTTAAGCCGGACCTAATATTCTGTGATTAATGTTAATCAAACAACAATGAAAAATAGAAAACCACCCCATGCTTGCAATAACTTTAATATATTTATTAAGAATCAGTGTATAGTTAATTTAGTGAACACTAAGCAGTTTTTTTAAATATTTGATTAATTTCTTTCTTCATTTGCTACTGTTAAATAGACCTATAGCTGAAAAATAAAGCACTGTTTTTGTCATATTGTTTGTAATTTGCATGTTTTGTTTATTATTTTAAAACAATAAAGAGATAAAATTAAAAATCTATATTGTAATTATAAAAGTACATATTGTAATTAAAAAAGTATAAATTTAATAAAAGTTTTTTGTTTTTAATGGGGGCAAAAGAAAATCATGTTTTTTTATTATTAAAAGCAATTGCAAACATATCGTAAAAAAAGACAATATCGAGATCTTTTTTTTTTTTTTTTTTTTTTTGATATCGCCCAGCCCTAGCTTAAAGCAAACAACGGACCAGACTATTTAAATGCTGAGAAAACAATCACATTGGCTGCACTCAGGATCAGCTTGAGCCATGCGTTAAAGTGAAAATGATCCCATGATTTACTCACCCTCAAGTCATCCTAGGTGTATATGACATTCTTCTTTCAGATGAATAAAATCTTCCAAGCTTTATGATGGCAGTGAATTGTTGCTCCGTTTTTGAAGTCCAAAGTGAAGTCTGAAGTGCATTTGTCCGTCATATAACTGCTCCACGTGGCTCCGGGGGGTTAATAAAGGCCTTCTGAAGCGAATCGATGCATTTGTGTAAGAAAAATATCCATATTTAAAACTTTATAAAGTAAAATATCTAGCTTCCGCCAGATCGGAAAAAAAACGTAACTGCTGTCCAATGTTGTCAGACGTAGCGTAAGCATTTTGAACTGCGAGAGGCGCTGCACTTTTTCCGCAAGTTGAATACAGAAGGCGATCTGGCGGAAGCTAGATAATTTACTTTATAAAGTTTTAAATATGGATATTTTTCTTACACAAATACATAGTTTCGCTTCAGGAGACCTTTATTAACCCCCTGGAGCCATGTGGAGCAGTTATATGATGGATAGATGCACTTTTATGGACTTCAAAAACAGAGCAACAGCCACTGCCATTATAAAGCTGGGAAGAACCAGTACATTTTTAATACAACTCAGATTGTATTCGTCTGAAAGAAAAATGTCATATACACCTATGGCTTGAGTGTGAGTAAATCATTGGCTAATTTTCATTTTTGGGTGAACTATCCCTTTAATGGTGTGACTGCTTGCAGATTGCATGTAAAGGACCTATCTAGAGTTTCACAACTGAACTACAGTAGATATCTGTGAAAAGTTGAATTGAAATTTTAGAATATTTGAATGATACAGTATTTGATTTGTCCCTCTTTTGATTTCCACAACTGGAACTTTCTTTCGTGGAACAAAATTTAACACATAATGGAACTCAGTGGTCTTCAATGGGGTTTGGTTCCTAATGGTCTTTAAAATATTTGTATTTTTTTTATTTTTTCCCATAGAAGAAAGAGATGCATACAGGTTTGCAACCACATGAGGTTAAGTAAATGATGGTGTAATTTCCATTTTGGGGTGAACTATCCCTGTAATGGCAGCATCACTTGAGCATGCAGAACTCCTCAAATTTGTGTAAAACCAGATGATCCATGTTATCCAGTATTTGAGAATGCTCCAAAGAGAATTTTTTACAATTCTTATGGTTCAAATGGAAGAGGAGAATTCCACATATTTCCCATCAATTTGACCTCATGTTTAAATTCATATTTATATTATAACTAATATCAGCCTGTCTGAAATGTCGGACTCTTTACTAGTGTCTACTTTAATCAGTTTTCTCACTGGAAGGTAATTTCAGGACAAACTCTTCTTAAGAGTTTAGATTATGCAAAATGTGTCCTGATTTGATCTTGGATGTCACTAACCTGTAAATCAAAGTGAACATTTAGCATTTTCACAGTTGTGAGATGCACTTTTTGATTTGCAACCTGAATTATCAGTTTTTCTGTACAAAATGTGACATTTTAATGATTCATAGTTGTATTGGGTCTTCATTCCTGTAGGGAAAACATCATCATGTTTGCAAAAGCCTCATTATTTAGCTGAAGAATCATTTTTAACAAATCATTGGTAAAATAATTAGTTTTAGATTGTAACATTTTTTAAACATATTTTTACATAAGCTGTTATATAAATACATAAAAGGAATTAAGAATAAAAATAAAAGAAAAATAAACTGAAAAAAAATTAAAATAAAATACCAAATTTACTAAGGAGGGAAGAGTAATAAATTGCTAGAGGAAAAGCCCCTAGTTAGCAAGTGTGGCTTTGAGATTCTATTTAAAAGTGTTAATTCAATCAACTGCTCATCGGCTGTCTGTAAGACAAATCCACAGCTTGGCCCCATAGCGACTGGTGTCTTTCTGCTCTCATTTAAAGATCGTGTGCCATAGCACTCAAACTTGTACAAGCTACACACACACACACACACACACACACACAAATGTGTATTGTGTACTGACCGGGCATGGAAGTGAAGCTCTGCGACTGGCCAGTGATCGACTTGGAATTGGGATATCCCAACTGCTCTTCCTCTCAGCCTCAATCTCCTCTTCTTCTTGTTCTTCTTCTTCCTCCTGCTCCTCTACATCTTCCTGCAGTTCATATCCTCCCTGCAATGTTGTAAAGATTTCATCTTCCTCTTCCTCGTTCTCCATGTTAAACAGCTGTATTTATCTCCAGTCCCTGAGACGAATACCTCCGAAAGAGAAACTGTGAGGGCCAGAAGCTTGAGGCTGCGCGACTGAGTTCCGGACAGGCCTTGGATTGCTGATTAAGCCTCTGTAATTAGATCCCCTGGTTTTCTTATCCCATCTGTTTCCTCTGTGGCTCTAAGCCTCATAGAGACGACACAGCCGAATGCAGGCTCCTTTAACTCCTGAGTAATCTGTTTAGGAGAAAGGTGGGGACTTGAAAGAGGAGGGAGGGGATTCTCAAAGCTCTCTGGAAGCATCATGCTCCAGATTTGTTCAGAATGTTCTAAATACTTTGGGTACTGCATGTAGTGCACTATGCTATAATGGAGTAGTGCATTTTTTTTATTTTATCAAAATGACATCCAGATCTGTGAATCTGCATGGTATAAAACTGTTGCCCAAGAAACATATTCTGTTTTTGTCTTGGAATACGTGAGATATTAAATTTAAAATAAAGTCAAAGACTTTCTGAAAAGTTTCTCTGTGATCATTCTCAGATAAGAAAAAAAAAAAAAAAAAAACCCTTGTGTTTATTCACCTCATACACCCTACACACAAACTGAGTGTGAGAGGCATCACTGAACTGGATTATCACTTAAGTAGATACTATAAATGTTAAGCACCTTAGAAAGCACAATCACAGGGGCCATCTAAAATTAGACCCCACAGATACATACATGTAACCCACATGGACTAAAAGCCAAACAAGAGTGTCAACAATCGATGAAGTCATGACAAGACATTAGATGTTAACTAAAATGAAGTGTGGCTCATTGGACAGGTAATACTATATAATCTATTGAGCCACTTAGTCTTTGATTATGTGAATCTGCCTTTTCCATTTTGTCAAACATCCAAGAAAAACCAGGAAAGACATTTAGTTAGACACTTTTTAAAGTTTGATGTAACAATTATCTCCTAGGGCCAGTAAACCGATCGGATTTCAGATATCGGATTGGATCAACTCGTGAAAATGGGTTGTTCAAAAGAAAAGAAAAAGGATTCTGAAATCAGATTAGATCGCAATCCAATTCATCAGTTTGTGTTCAAAACTTTTTGTAAGATTGGGATACCTTTTAGGATATTCCAAAAATGATACTGATCCCAGCAGAAGGGTGGATTTCAGGGACAAAAATTTTATACAACTTTAAAACAAAAAAATACAACCTTTGTATTATTACATACATTTTTATTTTGTTCTTGATTAGCTACCTATTAAGCCTTTTGGTAGCTTACAGTAAAGTAAAATAGAGATTTTGGTGCCATAAATAATCCCCAAACAGCTGTAAATATCAAACAACAATATTATATTCAATTTAAAGTGTTTTTTTATCACTGTTTTTAAACTATATTGGCGCAATCATGAACCATTCAAGAGTTCTTTGCGGCTCCGTAGAGCACTAGTAATCCAGATTTGGTCATATGAAAAAGTGTGTATCTGGATCAGGGTGATCTAATCCAGTTTGGCTTCGAAAAACTGGCACAAAGGTAAAATGGATTACCTGATCCTGGATAGCAAAACATTGGATTTCCAAATCCAGATAATTCTGATCCAGATTAAGCTTTTTTTAACAACTGGCCCCTAAGTAAACAAGAACCTAAATATGGATTACCTCTAGATGGCAGCAATGCACAGAACATTTTTTTCTGTCACAGTTTAGGGACCGTCACAAAAGACTGGAAAATTATAAATATGTAAACATTCAAAGCTTGCATTATAATATCAAGAATGTGCAATATAAACTCTAATAAAGATGCTACATTTTATGTAATACAGTTTTGTTTATGTAACGTCATTTGTGGCATATTTATTGATCAAGTCTCTTTTAAGAGTGTTTGATTGAGTCCAATAACGAGCTGGGAGAATTCACTGCTGAAAGCCCCCACAAAATCTGCACAGATGATGTTGAAACATGTTTTGCCTGAGCCTGGACACTGATGCTTGACCCAGTTCAAAAGCAGACTATAGGAGCTCAGGGTCATGCTTTGCAATGACTGGCATGGATGAGAAAGTATATACCTGGCATCCTCAGTTAGGTTCAGACCAGCAGCAAAAAACTTATCTGAAAACAAATTTGGGGGCAAATTATTGAAGGAAGAACAACCTTTAATGAAATATATCTACTTTCTTTTTTTATTTGGTGCAATGTTCTTCTTGTGACTGACCTGGTCTCCCTTCCGCTTTCCTCTCCTCCAGGTAGGATATGACACGATTTGGATCGGATGTGTTTGCCCACCAATATTCACACTGGGGCCACAGTTCCTCGTGTCCAGACGCAGCCGAGTCATCATATGACAGAATAACCTGATAACTGTGATTCCAACACTCCTGTAGTGAGGGTGTGACCTGAAATAACACAAATAACAAGGGAATTATAGAGGAGATAGTATTCAGCAGCTGGTCATGTGACCCCAACCCTAGGAAGCAACCCTGGAAAATAAAATAGCTTTTATTGTTCTGCTGATATAAATCTTGCTGAAATAAAAATCTTCAGCTCATGTGAATGTACATCCATGTGTAGAACTTTTTTTTGAAAAGCCCAGCACGTGACATTAGGGGAGAAAAACGTGGTTGTGGTAAAACATTAAGCATTGTTTTCCTTCATTTTAAGTAAATTGTGGCCATGTTGCAATACACGTGATCATGACTTTAATCAATTAAAATAAGGGAAATAATTAATACAATGTGGCCACAACTGAACTAAAATGAGGGAATAAATCTATAACTCATAAATATAAATTCATTCTCATCTCATGGTCAAATCTTTTCCCAAATTTCATGTGTGGATCTCCATACCATTGCAAATTTTATGTTTCTTTTTGTTTGCTGATTATTTAAAATAAATGACAAGACATACATTAAGATTTTCACTTTTACATTAAACGTACTTACATGATTGGGACAAATTCTATTGTTAAAAGTGCTCATGAGGAATTGAATGAGGTCTCTGTGTTGTTCCAGGTCCATTCCATCAAAGGCAGAAAGTGCAATGATGACCACTTCCTTGATGTGCTGGTCTAACCAGTGAGCAACTTCTGTGAGCGCTTCCTTCAAATAACACAGCCAGAACACAACCAAAGTTATTCTCGATGGAAAAGAGAATTTAACATTCTTTTAGAATGATGATGTACCTTCACTGTCAGAAGAGAGTAGATCCCATGTGCAAAGTAGAAAACTTTATTAGGGTCTTTTATCTTATGAGCTATTCTTAGATCAAGAAACCGAATCCCTAAATCCAGCTGGTTAGAGATGCTGTCCTCCTGGACAAAAAAAAAAAAAAAAAAAAAAAAAGCCATGAAAAAATGTGGTACATCATCAAAACCAGTCATAATGCAATGAAAGTGAGGCTGTTAGTTAATTCTGCCTTTTGTGTTCCAGTGAAGAAATACATTCATAAAACATTGGAACAACATATCTGTTAATACCTGTGTTGTTGCCCATTTGATTATACAGGGCCGAACGATACATGGAAATAATGTGTCTAACACTTGCAGCACCTTCGGCTCAGACTTCAGTACTGAGGACTGCTGATCTAAACAGTAAGTCATTGTGTCATGACTTCCTGAAAAAACAGCAAACAGATGTTGATCATTGTTATATAGTCCACCAAAAGGCCACAAATTAATTGCAAAAATAATTAAAACATTTAAATAATCAGACGTACCGGGTATAGCGAGATTCCACAGCGGGGTGTTCCAAAAACTCGAAGGCATCCCGGACATCCAGTCAGAACAGCTGGAGATGCATAATCTTTCTTCGTCCTCCATTTATTACGTTTTTAAATTATGAACAGTACACCTAATCCTCTAAAACGCGTGTACTAGGCTTATTCACAGTATCGACCATCCTATGTACATCGTCCCGGAAACAATGCTGAAAAATATCATTGTTTCCGCGTTTTACTTTGCCATGCGCAGTCAAACAAAAATGCACTGAATTCCGTTTAGTGTTTGACGTGATCATATCTGTGAGATATGAATTTGTTAGAGTGTTGAGAAATGTAAAGATTTTCCATGGTCACATCTCGTGACACTTTTCGTTTCTCGATTCTGAATGACAACAATGTTAGGGACCATCTGAAATTGCGATTTCATAACTTAATGGGAATTGGGAATGTTAGCAAAAAGTTCTCAGAACATTAATTTTGTTAGCTGGGAAGATTCCGATTCTTATACTGATTGGAGATCCCATGTTGACTCCAAAGACCCTCTCATGTTGAGCTGAATATAGCAATGCTATTCACTCCAACAAAACCTCCAGTAATGATGTTGATGCTTTGTCTGAGCCCTGATGTTGCTCTTTCACGCAGTCAAGCATCAGAGGGTATAGGCCGTCATGGTCTTCTCCTTTAAAGACTTTGTGAAGTACAGGAGCATGTCATTCCCATCAAAAGTCAGGAGACCAGCATCAAACAATCCAAATGTAACACTCAAAAAGTGCTAAATTTACATTTCTTCAAGCATTTTGTGTCAACTAAACAGACTTTTTAGTATTTAAGATATTTTCTCTTAACTCACCTGGTCTTCCTATTTGTTTCTTGTTATTGAGGTATGAAACAACCTTCTTTGGGATGTGAATTATCAGCCCACCAGTACTCAATTTGAGGAAATACAAGAGACTGATGGAGACTGTTTTCTGATTCTGAGGATGACCTGGTAGTCACTTTCCCAGCAGTCATTGGGTGAGGGCTTTAATTATTTTAATGGTTATTAAATCATTGTTGGAAGGATTTCTAGCATATGCGGAGGTCCCTGAATGAATTATTCCCCCATTTCTTGACTATTGATGAGACATGTGAAGAACGGTTGTCATGGTACATCAGAGGATACGTACCACTTGAGACTTAGGACAGTTTTTCATAGGTGAAATTAAGGATGTTGAATTTGATTAGCCAACAAACTCAATTCTGTTCTTGTTCTGGGGAATTAAATTAAAGTGAATATTCAAAAACTTGATCCATAAATTAACACTAAAGTACAGTGGTAATTTCTACTAGGCTAATATGAAACTGCAATAATCATCAAACGTATTAAATCTGTTTATCTGCATCTGTTCTTTATTGTTTGTATGTAATACAAAAGTGTGCCATTTGTGTCACTGGTAGAGTGAAGGGATGATGGCAACATATTGTTGGAGGTGTAACAAGCTTGTTTTAATTTATCCTCAAACATTTAAAGAGGCAATGGTATGCCCTTTTACAAAGTCTTGATTTTACTTTTGGGTTCTAGAATAGGTTTTCATGCTTGAATGTTAACACGCGTGTGTTTGTGTGTGTATTTTCTTTTCACATATTTTACATTGTTGCAGCAACTCTCTTCCCAGTTTGTCAGTAACACTCTGTTTAGTTATGGTCTCTATGTAGCTCCGCCTTCCAAAAAGCACAATATGCTCTGATTGGTCGGCTGGACCAGTGCGTTATGATCGGTCAACTGATCGGTCAACAAGAGTCAAATGACCTTCAGCTCCTCCTCTCTGGAGCTCCAGTGGGGTGGAGGGATGTAGTTGTGGGTAGGGATAGGGTGTGGTTGGATATTCTAGCTCCACCCATTAGGCATAAATTACATTCACCCCTCCTCTCTGGAGTTCTAGTGGGGAGGAGCTACATGTACGCTCCACCCATTTGCTCTGCAGTGAGCACCCTCTCTCGAATTTCGTTAATGTCAATCCCCTTACGGTAACAGTTTCAACCACATACACACATATATGTATATACATACACACATATGTATATGTATACATATACACATACACACACACTCACCTAAAGGATTATTAGGAACACCATACTAATACTGTGTTTGACCCCCTTTCGCCTTCAGAACTGCCTTAATTCTACGTGGCATTGATTCAACAAGGTGCTGAAAGCATTCTTTAGAAATGTTGGCCCATATTGATAGGATAGCATCTTGCAGTTGATGGAGATTTGTGGGATGCACATCCAGGGCACGAAGCTCCCGTTCCACCACATCCCAAAGATGCTCTATTGGGTTGAGATCTGGTGACTGTGGGGGCCATTTTAGTACAGTGAACTCATTGTCATGTTCAAGAAACCAATTTGAAATGATTCAAGCTTTGTGACATAGTGCATTATCCTGCTGGAAGTAGCCATCAGAGAATGGGTACATGGTGGTCATAAAGGGATGGGCATGCTCAGAAACAATGCTCAGGTAGGTCATGGCATTTAAACGATACCCAACTGGCACTAAAGGGCCTAAAGTGTGCCAAGAAAACATCCCCCACACCATTACACCACCACCACCAGCCTGCACAGTGGTAACAAGGCATAATGGATCCATGTTCTCATTCTGTTCACGCCAAATTCTGACTCTACCATCTGAATGTCTCAACAGAAATCGAGACTCATCAGACCAGGCAACATTTTTACAGTCTTCAACTGTCCCAATTTTGGTGAGCTTGTGCAAATTGTAGTGTCTTTTTCCTATTTGTAGTGGAGATGAGTGGTACCCAGTGGGGTCTTCTGCTGTTGTAGCCCATCCACCTCAAGGTTGTGCGTGTTGTGGCTTCACAAATGCTTTGCTGCATACCTTGGTTGTAATGAGTGGTTATTTCAGTCAAAGTTGCTCTTCTATCAGCTTGAATCAGTCGGCCCATTCTCCTCTGACCTCTAGCATCAACAAGGCATTTTCGCCCACAGGACTGCCGCATACTGGATGTTTTTCCCTTTTCACACCATTCTTTGTAAACCCTAGAAATGGTTGTGCATGAAAATCCCAGTAACTGAGCAGATTGTGAAATAGTCAGACCAGCCTGTCTGGCACCAACAAACATGCCACGCTCAAAATTGCTTAAAATCACCTTTTTTTTTTTTTTTTTTTATTCTGACATTCAGTTTGGAGTTCAGGAGATTGTCTTGACCAGGACCACACCCCTAAATGCATTGAAGCAACTGCCATGTGATTGGTTGATTAGATAATTGCATTAATGAGAAATTGAACAGGTGTTCATAATCATCCCTATATATATATATATATATATAAAATACTACTGGGGATATTGTGATGTTTTTTTTTTTTTATTTACCTTTTTCATGCTCAAACAGTAAAATTACACACTAAAAAAAAACTATTCCAGAGATCACTGACAAACCTCAAATAAGATTTTTTTAATTCACTCATAAATACAGCAAAACAAATTAATCTATTCAACCTTTGCACCAAAACCTCTAGGTTTACTTAGTATCCTTAAGTCAACATGAATTTGACCCAATTCACTCCCTTAAAGGGATAGTTCACCCAAAGACATTGCCATCATTTTCTCACCCTTAAATTGTTCCGAACCTGTATGTGTTTTTTTCTTCTGTTCAATACAAAAGAATATATTTAAGAAGATAAGAACAATTTGAGGGTGAGAAAAAAAAAAACTATCCCTTTAAAGTCCCAGTGAACCGGAAGTAGCAAATGAGTTTTGTTCAGTGCTGTGATGTATTTCCAAGTGAAAGGAATATTGAATAGAGGGCAGGTTTTACTTCAGCGCTCCTCCTCTCCATCTCTCGGCTCATAGCAGACTAACGGTTGGAGGGGAGTGGTTAAGCATTTTCAAACCTAAGCCGTCAAACTGACATCATCTGAGAAGGAATGCTGTTTCCAGAAGGAGGAAGTTACTTTTCAGATTTTGATTAAAGATTACTGCGACAAACTATTTTTTTCAGTGTATTAACTTGCACGGATTAATTGTTCACCCTAAGACCTTTAATATGTGCTAACAAAGTAAATAGGGTCAATTTTGATTTCATGAGGACTTTAATGCATGGTATAAACTTTTCAGCTGTGCCATTTTGACATTTATTATGTTATCACAATTACATAATTTTTATACTTAATATACTATACATAATTTGACTTAATTCATTAACTCCCTTCAGCAGCACAGCTAAACATTCAAGTTTATGGTTAACATACATTACAAGCATCAAGTAAAATTACCTACAAATCCACAAAAATCCATCACATGCAATAATTTCCTAAAGTCACAGATTGCTCTTGGTTTAGTTAATGTAAACAAGATTTAAAAAAACAAAAAACAAAAAGTACATCATTTCACAGAAATGTATCCATGTAATTTCATCTTTCATTTTAGTCATTTAGACAAACTGCTTAGAATGTTTAAAGCCCTATTCAGACGGTAATTGTTTTTGCATTGAGATTTTCTATCTTGGTTGAAAATGGTGTTGTGTAAGGGGCCCCAAAGTAAATAACTAATGATTATTTACAATGGAAATTAATCAATCAAAAACTTACTTTAGCTGGACAATAACCTTTTTCTAGAGCTGATCTACAGCCAACTTCTTCCATTAATAGTATGCAAAGCTGCTTTGAAACTATCTATTTTGAAAAGCGCTATGTGTCTTGACTTGATAGTTAAAATGGTTTAAAATGTGGAAATTAGCAGAAATAAGTTAATACAGCCTCTTATAAACATAAAGCTGCTTGATTTATATTTTTAATGTATATAATTGCTGCCATAATAACAGCCCATTTCAAATGTTTTATGTGCTTTTCTTCTTTTTCTCCTCTGAGCAGTGATATGAAATAATATTGTTCCTCCGGCATTTCAGTAATAAAAGTCTAGACTATATCTTTAAAATGCATCCAAAGTGCAACAGTTATCATACGGTGCTCGGCAGTGGTCAAAAAGGATCAAACATTGAATCTTGAATTGATCTCTTCTTGTAAACTCAGAGATGTGGATTCGGACCGCAATTAAATTACCTCACGACTGTCAAAAAACAGTAGGTAATTCAGCTGGGGATTTTTACGTGGGCAGTGGGAGAAAAACAATGGCATTCTGGATTCAGAACACAATACAATCACCAAGCCCCTAAATATTAAAAAAATTGAACCAGTTACTGTCTGAACAGGGCTTTTGGGGCCATTTATACAGAACGTGTTTTTGCAGTTAAAAACACAAGACGCAGACACTGTTTTTTTCTAACTCTGTGTCATACGTGAGACACTGCAAGAGACATGAGTGCAACGATCAAACACGTCCATCTAGCGCATGTTTGCATGGAAAAACAATGGAAAAGCAGTGCAGTTGAATGCAAAAACACATTCAGTGTGAATGGACCCTAAATCATCTGAAATTAGCTAAGATTTTCTAATATTATATAATGTATATAATATTATATCACTGATTGCACAATTAGAACATTGTTGTAGTATTGTGACAGAAAAATTATCATGTTAATTCATTAATATCACTTTTTCCTTTGTTTTCATCCAGTGTATGAATATGGTGGGATGCCCTTCACTCCTAAACCAGACACCTGGAGTTAGAACAAAGAATATAATGTGTCATTATGTGTCAGAGGTGATCTCATGCTACTTTGTGCACGATATGAAATGAGACGTCTACCTTAAAAATGCAGCCGGCCCCAGGTTGCTTGGCCATTGAATCTGAATCCATGCCTGTATATGCTGAGGTGACGTAGAGATCACTGTAGTCCTTCCCTCCAAAACAGCATGAGGTGGTTTTCTCAGCTGGTACTTTCACTGTCTGCAACCGTGTGCCTGAGAGGGGAAGTTCATTAACTACTGAAAGAACATGCACACTTATTCTTTATTACATTAGGCAGTTTTGAACTTATATGCAGTTTAATGTTTGATGATCGCATTATTTTACATTTGCTTAAGCAACCTTCTATCACTTGTTTCTGCTTCATCTGTGTTTTAAATGTGCAGTGTGCAATATTTATGAGGATCTATTGACAGAAATGCAAAATAATAAACTTACATAATGAACCGTTATGTTTTTATTACCTTAGAATGAGCCATTTCTATCTACATACACCGCGGGTATGTACCAGAACTCACCATTTTGCGCTGTCATGTTTCTACAGTAGCCCTAAATGGACAAACTGCTCTACAGAGCACTAGCTACTCTCTGCTCTCTCAGACAACAACATCTTTTTCCTGTGTCAGGCACCGTAGCTTCTCTATGTGCTTCGAAAGGGAGCAGTGAGCGGTTGCAATTCACAACCTCACCGCTAGATGCCGCTAAAATTTACAAAACAAAATTAATCTGGAGATTCTGTACTCTTTCAGGAGATGTGTAATAGCCCACTACCATATAACAGTGAAAACATGAATACCTGAAAAAGTGGTGTGGAAAGAGTAAAGTACATTTGAAGTAAATTCCTATGTACATTATCAGTGGACTAGCCAACACAAAAATTCAGATAACAGAATTAAGAACATATCCGTTTTCTTTATAAATCAATATTTTCAAATAATGTAAGTTTATAAGATTGTATGTAAAACTATGTGAAAAAAAGTGTTTAATAGGCTACTCAATCAAAAGAGTAAACACAACTACAAGCCAAGTATACTTAGGGTGTACTCACACTTGGCACGGTTGTCTTGTACCGTGCCCGAGTGCGATTGTCCCCTCTCCCCCGCTGGCCTGCACTCACATTACACTTAACTTACTGGGCCGGAGCATGCTTACGTCACTGACTATGCAACTTTTTGTTTTGAAGAGGACAGGAAGAAAAGTGCTTTCGCTAATAGACTGCCTAATAGATTTATCATTTATGCCGTGCAGCGATTTTCCCTTGACTGCACTGCACAGCAGCCAGAAAAATGGAGTGCAGCTGGAAGAAAACAAAACTAGAGGTTTTTCGTAATTCGTGGAAAGAGAGCATGATCGCATACAGAAAGGCCGTAAAAACTGCTAGATCTGCTTATTTCTTGACTCTCTTAGAAGAAAACAAACACAACCCTAGGTATTTATTTGATACAGTGGCTAAGTTAACCAAAAATAAAGCTTCTACTTCTGATGGTTGTAAACAGCACAGCAGTAACGACTTTATGAACTTCTTTACGTGTAAGATTGATAATATTAGGTAGAAAATTATAACCATGCAGCCGTCTACTACAGTATCACATCAGACAGAGCATTGTTGTGTCACAAAAGAACAACATTTATTTGAAATGGAAATCTTTTGTAAAATGAAATGTCTTTACGGTCACTTTTGATCAACTTAATGTGTCCTTTCTGAATAAAATCACATTAAACAAACTTTTGAACTGTAGTATATATTTGTGATTTGGGAATAAGTCAGGATTATGTTTATGAGGTTTGATAAAAGTGAAGTATGAAAAGTATGACACAAATTACACTTTGTACTTTTTGATATAAAGTACAACAAATTACACATTTCACCAACTGGGCTATATGATACTAATATACAGTAAGTATTTAATACACTTCTACAAACTCACACACCTGTTTGTGGGTCGATACGCAGCACTCTTCCTCCATTGAAGCAGGCAACCCAGAGTTTGCCCTCTGTGTCTATACACATCCCGTCTGGTATGCCTTCATCTTTCTCCATCTTGTAAACCATCCTGCGGTTAGCTTAAACAGATAAAAAAAAAAAAAAAAAAATACAGATTTTACAAAACCACGCAAACTCAATTTTTGCATACTTCAGATGCAAAAGCCTCTAAGTCTGTCTGACGTTTTTCTTTAAAATAAGCATTTTTGTCAGGCTCCTATGTATAGGTTTCTACCTAAGTACCGGTACTTCTGAATGGGCTGAGGCTGGGATTTAGCAGGTTTGAAGTGAAAGTATTTTATGAATGTATACTATATGCGGAGAGCATTCACTCAGTATTGTTCTCTCATTTTTGATCAAACTGGCTTTTAGAGGCTTTTCCATCTGAACTCTTCATATCCACAATCCAAACAAACTCACATAGCCCTCCAGTCTGGATGTTGTAATCGAAGGCCTCCACCATGAATGCCAGACTGTCGATGTAATAGAAGATGTGGTGATCCAGTGACCAGTCCAAACCATTGGAGATGTGCACTTGGTCAAAATGCTGGACAACAGAGTGGTCAGGATGGAGGGTGTACAGCGCTGCATCCATCACGTCAGGCTTCATGTCCAAACACATGGTACCTGGACACAGTAAAGGAGAAGTGGGAATGGCACAGTCCAAATGGGAATGATTCCACTGGCTTATTTACTGTACAGAAGTAAAGAGATCACACAAAAATGAAAATTCTATAATTTATTCATCCTCATGTTGTTCCAAACCTGCATGCATTTCTTCCTTCTGCTGAACACAGAAGAAGATATTGTATCCTGTTGAATCCAAAAAAAGTTTCAAAAGTCAGTGGGAACAGAAAAGGTTTTATCGGTGCATCCCTAGCCAGAACTTATAAGTATTACAGTGACAGCTCTATATACAAGCAAAACACGAGGGCTCGTATCATAAATGTTTAAAAACTCTGCTCTCTTTTTTCGTATCCTGGTCTTTATATTGCCTGTAGATAAATTTGCTGGCTTTCACGGCAGATAACAATATAAATAAATGCGTAAACGCTTACTTTAATATCCTCCCTGTAGTGTGCTGCCTTTTTATCGTTCTTTTGCGCATGCGGGTCAGTCCATGACCATGATGTGTTCACACTGGAATCTGACATTGGCCACATTTAAAACCATAATGTGAACAGCTATACAAAAAAAAAAAAAAAAAAAAAAAAATTGGATCTGACCAATAAATCAGAATTGAGGCTTCCAGTGTGAACGTAGACAAGACCATACACTATACAAGATTAAATGATTGATTCTTGCGACCTGACGCCCACTGACATTTACAAATCACTATGACAATACGTCATACGGATTGTGCCAAAATCGAGCTGATATTGTGTAGTCTGAGCCCGGTGACCCTAGGGTTAGGATTAGGAGTAGGTTGTATTAGTAGAATGCCTACTAGGGTCACATAATTCGGTTGATCAAAAAATTTGGCCCAACACCTGAATTAGTTAGCAACATTCTTCAAAATATTTCTTCTTCTGTGTTCAGCAGAAGAAAGAAATGCATACAGGTTCGGAACAACATGAGGATGAGTAAATGATGACAGAATTTTCATCCCTATCCATCCCTTTAAATTCTATCAATCAGAATTATTATCAGCTTTTGTAAATTACAACGCAGAACTTCAACTGTCACAAAATAACACTCACAAGTTTTACATGCAGAGCAAAATTTAATTTCTGCAATACCTGCAAAAAACCTGCCAGCTGGATCTACTTTTCCATCATTGAAGCGGGTGTTTGGTTTTTCCTTGTCATTGACATGGGCAACAGCTGTAATCGAACGCTTTACCCAGTCAACAAATGCAAACCGAGTTCCCTCTGCGATGACATAACCACCTGCCTGCCGTGGAACCACAGAGCCTACAGGTTTCTCTGTGCAAAGAGAAGATATGGCATTACAGTAACTACACTAACAAAAATACGCGGTAATTACATTTGAACCAATGTCTAATGCATCTTTGAATAGAATGCAAGCTGAAAACATTAGATGCATGACTTTTAATGTGGCAACTGGGTGTTATATTTGGTTGCATTTCATAGAAAGTCACTAAAAATGCAACCCACACTAAACTTATATCTTTAAGCTTACCTGTGGGAATACTCTCTATTTGACTGGTCAGAGAGTTCCACCGGCTGACCCTTTGACCCATAATATCAACATACAACAAAGAGGAGTCCTTCTCCTCCCAGACTGGACTCTCACCGACTTCAGTCTTTTCTTTGATAACACATTCGACTTTTATGGACGACATGACCTAAAGCACAAAAGTATAGTTCATTTAAGTGTATGATGTCCTGAAACAACCTTTACCTCAGACACTGCTTAAGTAAACATCAAGAAAAACTAAATTCAGAATAATAAGCCACGTGCCAAATAATAAACTACACTGGCAGCTCCTTTATTTTCAGTAGATTACTCTCACTTTTCACACACACTCCAGATGTTTATGTAAATATAACTTTATCAGCCATATTCATCTTGTGTACATGAACTTCTGATCTGTTGGAGATGAAGTGTATAATTTCTGCGCCACTAGTGGCACCACATGGAATTGCAATAATGAACTGTTGTCAAACCAGTTTCCCAACACAGCCCCTGTCTGCCGTTGGTCGAGCAAACAGGTAGTCCCGCCCCAAACCCGCGCCATTGGTTGTTGAGCCAAAAAGCTCTGATTAAACTGGCAGCGCCATATACTATTATTTAGCATTATGTAAATGTTTGTTATTAGGGATGCAACAATACAGTTAGTCCACGGTTCAATACATACCACGGTTAACCACGGGTTTCGGTTCGGTTTGGTTCTGATGGCTAGTCACATCAGTTTTTTTGCTATTCTATTCTTAGGCGACAGGAACAGAAAGGTTAAGGAGAAAAAAATATTTTTTTATTGCAATACTCTCTTTTATTTTACTTAAAATACTTGAAAAACCTTACTTAAACTTAAAACTTTACTTAAAAAACCCTTGTACACATTCCTAGCGTATTGTATAATTAATAAATATATATATATATATATATATATGGCAGCTAGAGCTGTACAGCAACATTTAAGTATGAAATTGAATGAATAAATGAATTAATACACTACATAGTCTTCAATATAATATAATATAATATAATATAATATAATATTGAATATAATATATATATATATATATATATATATATATATATATATATATATATATATATATATATATATATATATATATATATATATATTGATTCTTATTAAAGCTACTGTATTAAAGGTTTTTAATACAGGTGATTTTCTTTTTCTTTTGTGTTATTAACATTAAAGGGATAGTTCACTCGAAAATGAAAATTCTGTCATTGATTACTCGCGCTCAAGTTGTTTTAAACCTGAATAAAGTTATTTCTTCTGTTGTACATAGAAGAACGTTGGAACTTGGAAACCAAATAGTTGCTGGTCCCCATTGTAGGGAATAATAATATGGAAGTCAATGGCTACCATCAACTGCCTGGTATTCAACTGTCTGTGTTCAACAGGGGGGTATTCCAGAAAGCAGGTTATGTGCCATACCCGGGGATGTTTAAGAGTAAGTTAGCGGATAACTCTTTGACACCAGCATTGCAAGCGTGGCTAAACACCCCTAACTTTGTCATTGGATATTGTTCATATCAGCGCGTATCACAGGCACACTCAAACAGAGCCAAAATAAACAGAGAAATATTTAAAACGGAGAAAAATACAAATAATTAATTAAATGCAAAACCGAAAAAAAAAAAAAAAAAAAAAACGCGATTCATAAGCGCGTACTGAACCGTGAATGCCGGTTCAGTGTTATATTGAGAATTGTGGCATCCCTATTTGTTATAATCAATTATTATTATGAAGTGTGACCATTTAGTATGATTAAAAAAAAGCCTATATTTAATATGGATCATAAATACAGATC
Source organism: Paracanthobrama guichenoti (assembly GCA_018749465.1). NCBI lineage: Eukaryota > Metazoa > Chordata > Actinopteri > Cypriniformes > Gobionidae > Paracanthobrama > Paracanthobrama guichenoti. The sequence goes on along the minus strand of CM031948.1, from coordinate 10,129,313 downwards.
TTCAATAAATTCAGAGCTTTGAGTGAATGTGTGAATTAATTGTATGCAGTGTTAACAAAGATGTAGTTGTCCACAATCATCATCTCGATCATTCATTTGAGACTTATTAACGAAATAATTAATGTTAAATGAAAATGTGAAAAGACGGACATTAATGCAGCATTTACGTTACAAACGAATCATTGCTCAAATCACAATTTGTCGTTGTGTAACACGTCTACAAACGAGCTGTCATTAGAAATACACAACCAAACAATCCTCCTATTATAAAACTGATTTTAAACACATAAGCGATTAGTAAGACAGACGCCGCCACAATGTTTCATGTGTAGATAGCGAAGTTACACCAACAAAACAATCAGAACTGAAGAAATGAGCACATTTGTGTGCAGTCTTCTGGAAGAGTTGAACAACAAAACGTGATAAAGAAGTCACGTGACTCCTGAAACCCGTGCTTTTGGACGTAACACGGCCTGCAAACTAAACTAAGACGTTTGTGTTGTCGTACCTTTTAACTTATATCCTCTTTTCCTCACTGGTCGGTGGTCTTGCAAGTAGTTTTCGCACTTTGCAAGATTTCCGCCTGTATTTGTGACGTGAGCGTGAAATACAGCGTCCTCTACGGTCGTACTTATAAACGCACCCTAAAATCTAGACAAAAGTGCAGGTGAGAGGAGTTTGACCCCAATGCAATCGCTCAATCCTTGAGCATGAGAATGAAGCGGGACTGTGCTGAAAACATCAAAGACCAGAACAAAAGTGCATAGGCCATTTCCGCCAAATTAGAACAAAAATCATGAAATATGACAAAAATCAAATTTTTACAACTTTTAATGTAACAATATTGCCTTTTAAATGTCACAATTATGACTTTTCCAGTCATAATTTCGATTTTTCATGATTTTTTTTTTCTTCTAATTTTGTGGAAATGGGCTATACACTTTTGGCTCTGGTCTTTGATGTTTTTAACACAGTCACACGTTCCTCTCATGCCCAAAGATTGAGACTGGGGTCGAACTCCTTTCATTATTATAACTTAATATGTCATAATTGTTCAGTAATATATTAAGTCATATGTAGTGATATCATAATATCAGCTTTTTATTTCATAATGATGACAGTATAATGTAGCATGTCATAATTATGACTTTTATCCTAGAATTATGAATTTCTATCTTAGTATGTCATAATTTTATCATTTTACCTCATGATTAAAACATTTTCATAATTATGACTTAGCATTTCATATTGACTTTTTCATAGCTATGACTTTTTAAAAATCTTCAATTTACCAAAATCTTGTTTCTTAAGTGGCAGAAATGGGCTTCCATAGTGTGATATAAATGCACACATTGCATCCAACGCATTTTTGTAGCCAATCATGGTTTTAATTAAAATAACAAATGTTTTATTATTCACGAAGGCAGATAATCTCTACAGAACACAGGCATATAATCAATGACAGTATGATTCTACAACAAACAATGGTTCATAATGCAATTATAGGTACAAAGGATAAGGTTTACAGTGAAGTGCAAGATTGGAGCTGCTTCTAGCTGTCCGACAGAGGCAGGAAAAACATCAAATGCTGACATGCAAGTTTTCTTGCTGTGTGTCTTTTTCACTGTGCATCAGATGTTTTCCTTCACTGTGCAGAATTTTCATGAAAATGTTCCACTACATCAGAAGTTGTGAGTTGTTGTTATACAGCCGAAAGCGAATTCTGCTGCGTGTTGCTTCGCACTGGAGAAACGGTGCACAGGGGTTCACTGTTTGGCAGCAAATGCAGTTCAGTTGAGCGCGGCAGAAGTGGACAGGCTCACTTTTTGGCAGCAGTGGCTTTAGCACGGTTGAGGCGTTCCACCAGAAGATGATCAGTGGTGGAGGAACAGCGTGACAGAACAGTACTGATCTCAGAGTCATTACGCCTCTCGATGGCAGCCTCTGCGGCACCTTCCACATCCCTGAGTGAGAGAGAATATTATATAGCGGCTCTTTGTCTTATTCATGAACAGTAATGTACACTTTCAAAAGTTCAAAAGTTTGGGGTCAGTAAGATTTTTTTTAAGACGTCTCTTATGCTCACCAAGGTTGCATTTAAGAACTTTCAACAGCCATTAACCAGTTTTTAGTGTCACAATCATTCTAATATGCTGATTTGGTAGAATTTGGTAACATTTCTTTTTATTATCAACCGTTGTGCTGCTTAATATTGATTGATTGTGGAAACCAGGATACTTTTTTAGGATTATTTGAAGAATGGAAAGTTCAAAACAGCAGCACTTATCACAAACAGAAATTGTTTGTACCTTAATAAATGTCTTTACTGTCACTTTTGATCAATTAAATGAGCCCTTGCTGAATAAAGCCTGTTTACACTAAGAATAACAACTATAAAGATTACTATATTAGTGTCCACAGTAGTAATTCTGTTTATTATAAACACATGCAAAAGTTATGTCGTCTGCTGCTTTAAATGCTTGAGCTCTTTAAAAAGGATGGATTCTGATTGGCTGTCAGTGTTCTTATAGTTTCTCTGTGCCATTGTCAATATAGTTGTGGTGTGGCCTCTGATATTTTTTTATATTTAGAATGATTTTTAGAACTACCGTATATCTTTATCACTGTAGTTGTCGTCTTTGGTGACTTACTGACCCCAAACTTTTGAAGTGTAGTGCATACTGCATAGAATTTAAACTAGTTTGTTATTTTGTTATTTAACACAATGATAGTAATACATTAACACAAAATGGTCTAACTGTAAATCATTTTCGGAATAACCTCTTACCCCACTGCAATGTGAGCTTTGACCTTCTGCTCAGGTGTGACTTTAGAGACATATTTCTTGGCTTCATATTTGTTATGGTGTTTAATGCACACCTCAACAAATGGCTGTAATCCAAGAAAGACAGAAGTATGATTAATTCACAGCAATAATTCTAAGAATAATACACAACAATAATTCTAAGACAGATCAACAGGACATCAGTTACCAGATATCCAATAGGAGACTTTTTGCTTTTGGCAAATTTCTCCAGCTCTTCCCAGTCCTCCTTCTCAGCCAGAGCCTTCAACTTTAGCCACCAGAACCTGATAGTGAGAAACACCTTCACTCATATCATAATGATATTCACATTATATTATTCTTCATTTAAAGACATACATTATATTTATATCATATTAAATATCCGTTGTACCTACAACATTTTGGGTTACATGCATTTATTATAAAATAATAATACATTTGATTAAGTTCCTGAGATTTGACACATTTATTACCACTTGCTGAATTGGATGTTTACATTTGAACCTGTTCGTTTTGATTACACTCATTTACAGCAAATATCATTTTTATAGGCTGCATTTCAACTGCAGTCTTCAAAGTCACTATGAAGTCAAAATTGTCAATTCTTGTTTTTTATAGAATATTGCAGTATTTATTATAAATGATTTATCTGTGCACACTTTTAAAAAAAATGAATGTGCCCTCTTAATCTTTAATCAAAATAACCTGCTCTCCCTCATGCAGCGACAGCTCTTCTCTTCTCTGATGGCGTGTTTACCAGTGATGTTGAGTTTGTGAACAAATCGTTCGTTTGAATCGGTTCTTTTTAATGAATTGGTTGAACCAGTACACCAAATCAGACTGAACCATCTGCGGCTCGAGTCAGCACAGATCTACAAGTTACTCAATCAAAACTCACTTTTGGACTTGTCTAACAGTTACTGCCGCTTGTAATGAGCCAATATCCATGAGTGTATGATCCTATGATGCCAGTTTTTGGCAGCTCATTCTGTGCTCTTCAGTTAGTCCAACAGTACACTGAACTTGCGAACAGTATGGACACGTCTGGCATGCTGAGAACTGTCTGCCGATGGTTTCAGAAATTGGGGGCGAAATGTACGTTTCTGATGTCTTTTGCTGAAAAGCATAAAATATAACAAATAAAACTTGGAAATATAACTGTCCTGATGGCAGTAGTTCTCGAGTCAACAGTAGTACATTTATAGCAGTTCTCTCAATCTTCAGTTAAGAGTCTGTTAATGGTTACAACTGTCCTCGAGTCACCAGTACACTGAATTGAGGAAACAGTTCGGACTCGGACATGTCCGCAAAGAACTGATCAGCTGTTGATACGTAAACAGAACAGCTGACTTGAATGAGGGGGCAAAATGAAAGTTTCTTTTTTTATAGTTTCTTAAGGTTTATGTAAAAGGTGAGTTGATTAAGACTAGTTTATTCACTTTATATGCGTTAGACATGTAAAACATGTGTTTCACATCTTTATTGGGTGCTTTAATAATAGTATTGAGTATATGTGACATCATTACGTGATTAACTAAACTAACTGGTAAATCGTTTTTTGAACCAGTTCATTGAAACGAACCGCCTGAAAGAACCAGTTTGTGGAAAAGAATTGACAACCTGTCACTCGCATGAGATCACAGCAATCGCAATCGCAAACCACAACCATCCAATCAATTCCCCATGGACAAAATTAAGTCCTGTCCTACATTTTTTCTTGTTTAAAAAGCATTTGTGTTGAGGTTTTTGACATAGGTAAACTATAAAACCTATAAATAGAAGGCACACCTCTTGTCGGGCACTCTGAAGTCTTTGTAAAGTTGTTCAGCGTGTTTGTGCAGTCCCACAGACAGCAACATGGTCATGGTGTCATGAAGAGGGAATCCCACGAGTGGCTCACCCTTCTCTTCCTCTAGCTTCCTCTGAAACCGCAGCAGACGCATCTCATCTTCTGTGGCCTGACAGAGAGAAAGGCTATAATTCCTCTTGATAATACACAGATGTAATGTTCTGGCTACAAAGACAATGAACTCTGACCCAGGCTGCTAATTTGCCTGTATCAGAAGAGTCTGAGGTCTTCACCTTGGCAGAAAATTCATTCTTGGCTTTGTAGTACTCGTCCACGGCACTTTGTAAAAGAGCAATCCGAGCTTCCAATCTCTGCAATTACACACATAGACACACACTACATTTATGTTCTTAGTCAAAAAAGTCTGCACATCATGCTAATAAAACTACCATGCTAATATATATATACTTTATCATGCTAATAAAGCTACTAAAAGTACTTAAGGTGGAAAACAAAGAAGACAAACCTCACCAATTGGTGGAAATTGGTTTGATCTTTATAGCACTTCTGTCATTCAAATCATGTAAGTAAGAAGAAAATTAGGAAAAGTCAAAAGCTGCTGTAAAGAATCGTAAGCGCCTACCTGTTCTTTATAGCTGGTCTTTACATAGAAATTGCCAAGTTCTTCATGATCATCATCTTGATTGAAAAGATCTTTTAGTGTATCCTGCTCCTGATGTTTACAGAACTGAAACATAAAGACATAATAAAAATATTTAAACAATATTTTCAGATTTTATTTTTATGTATTAGAAATGTTGTTGTGTGCTTTTGTCTTTTTTTTTTTTATTAGATTTTAGAAATGTTTGTACTTATTTCAGTTAGTTGCAACATTTCCAATTTTCGTTAAGTTTTTCCATATATTCTTTATATTTAAATTTTTATATCAATTATTGAATTAAAAATAAATACAGCTGTGAGCAGCAATTAACGGGGCCAAGCGCAAAGAGGCCAATAAGACATGCCAACATGGCTGGGAGTGTTAGACCAACTGCAACAATGAGAAATGAAAGACATTTTAAGATGATTTTAGGCAAAATGGCAGAAAATTCATATATACAATCACTAATAATATGATTTAATGGTTTATCACTTTTGACCAATAGGTGGCGCAGTTACGAAATTGATGTGGTGCGGTCAGAGTGAGGTGACATTATGTCAAAGCATTGCAGCCATACAGCCTCAAGAGTCATTTTGGCATCATGCCTCAACTTCGTTGCTGTGGTATATGAAAACGGTTTTGTCTGTTGACACGAAATTAGTAACTTTTTGCTGTTATGATCTGATTTTGGTGAAAATCTGACAAATGGTCTATGAGGAGTTCAAAAAAGTAGGCTAGATTTGTAAAGGAAATCAAAATGGTGAACAGGAAGTTTGGCCAAACATGGTAAAATTGGGATCTATGTTATTGGCATGACCCAAGGAATCTAGTAAAACCAGTTTTATGACAATAGTCAAATTTAATAAAAGGTTATTAGCATTTTTGGAAAATTCATTATAACTTTTGTCCACAAGGTGGCACTGCCCCAAAACTTTTTGAGTACTTTCAGGGCTTGGTGCCAAAGACACATAACAAGTTTCATAATGATACACCAATGTGTTCGTAAAATATAGCACTTCAATGGCCGATGCACAAAATGGTTGATATGGGAAAATTGGGTATGGTATGGCTCGACGTGATGCTCCAAATCTAAAGAGACCAGTTTCGTGATTTTTGGCTAAAGCATTCTGAAATTATCATTAAAAAAAGAAAAAAAATTTGTATCTCTGGACCACTAGGTGGCACTGCGCCGAACCGCTGCAGGCAGCCTCAGGTCACGGTTGGCATAACACACAAGTTTGGTTAGAATATGCTAAAGCATTGTGGAGATATAGCCTGACTTTCATTTTTGTGGGCACTTTGTCGAATTCATTTGCACGTTATTCAAGAACAGTTTGACTAATAATCTTGAATCTAATATCGTTTTGTCAGCATAGTCTGAAGATGATCTGGTTACATTTTTGTGAAAATTGGAGCAAAGGCCTAGGAGGAGTTCGAAAAAGTGGTGGAAAATTTTCATGACAGTGCAGTGCAATCGAATCGGCATGGGCCAAGGAATCAGAGGCAAAAGGAGAATTTTGTTTCTAACCCTTATGTTCAAAAGTTATTAGCATAAACATGACTGAAACTTTGGACAGGTGGTGGCGCTAGAGGGATTGAGTCAAATTTGCTATGGTGACAGATTAGACTGTCCTCTATGAGTGTGCCAAATTTCACAACTTTTCCGCAAACGGTTCTATGGGCTGCCATAGACTCCCAGACAAAATAAGAATGCCAACGATTTCAATAGGTGCCTTCGGTACCTTCAGTGCTTGGCCCCTAATTATTTAGTTTTAGTTAACAATAACAACACTGTGGCTATAAAATAGCTGACATGAATTGCTTTGTCCTAAATAGGCAGCAGTAATTTTACTGTCTCTGAAAGTGACAAGTAAATGAAGCAACAAAATAATAGCCAATCAGAAGAGATTTGATGATGTTTAATACAAGGCTGAGCAGAGGGGTTGGGACCAATGAGATTTAATTGTGGGCATTTGTCACATTCACGCCTTAGCTTATGAATATTAATTAGGTTAGCAAAAAAAGAGGTAGGGACATGTCCTCTTCATAAATAATGTCTATGGTTCTCAGGTCTGCAGCAGCAGGGTGTGTGTGTCGTAGGGAAGCAGATGTGTGTACCTGTCTGTAGAGGCTCAGAGCCACAGGTTGGTTCCTCAACATCATGAAGAAGTCTCCTCTGTTCAGCTCATTCTTCAGGTACATGACCACTGTGTACACTAGCATAGAAGAAAAACATGTAGGTAGGTAAACAATTTCTATGTATCCAGTAGTCTATTAAGAAAGTGTGTATCTGTAACAGGGTGTGTGTTTCTAAGTTTTGGAAGATGTATGTGAAAGTGTGTTTACCTAGGTCTGTGTCTCCACTCTCAATGGCTTTGCTCAAAGCCAGAGGACTTTTCTTCATTTTTAACAACAGTGGGACCTGCTCACCAGAGCGAGGCTCAAACTCCAATAACTGAAAGAGAGACCAACACAAACTGACTGACAACCCATAATATCAGTTAATAATAATTCTGTGACCCCAGGTCTTTATTAGCACATGGTCTGTGTGTGCATGTACCTTAATGGCGAGCTCTGTGCGTCCACTCTCATATGCTTTAGTGGCGATTTCAGAGTAGGAGATTCCTGCAGCATCAGCTAGCTTCACACTCACAGTTTTTGCTATGACTTCATCTGATTCCTCCTTCTGCTGGACCTACATAAACACACACAAAGGAAACAAACCTTTGTAGGACTTCACTTGATGGGCATTTCACTTCTTACATGCTTCCTTATGTTTATCGAAACCTCTCAGACTGGACGAAATGTCATACAAGTTTTAACAAGTGCAAAAACCCCCCGTCTGCACCTGTAAATGTGCTCCTGTTCTGTAAACAACAGCTGTGAAAACCCTTTATGTCTGTGGTTTTATAAAATTCATAATGAACGGGAGAAGTGAACATTGTAATGAATGTGGATTTAAAAAAAAAAAAAAAAATTCAATTATGCTAACCAATGCTACATTTATTTGATTAAAAATACAGTTAAAAACTGTAATATAGTGAAATATTATCACAATTTATTTACCTCACAAATTTCTATTTAAAATGTAATATATTCCTGTGATGGCAAAACTGTGATGGCCATTAATCCAGCCTTCAGTGTCACATGATCCTTCAGAAATCATAATAATAAGAAATATTTCACATTATTATTAATTTTGAAAGCAGTTGTGCTGCTTAATATTTTTGTGGAAACCGCAATACATTTTTCAAGATTCTTTGATGAATAGAAAGTTCAAAAGAACAGCATTTATTTGAAATAGAAATCTTTTAGAACAGTGTAAAAGTCTCCACTGTCACTTTTGATCAATTTAATTCATCAGTGCTGAATAAAAGTAGACTTTTATAAAAGTTATATAATTTTTTTATTATATATATATATATATATATATATATATATATATATATATATATATATATATATATATAAAAAACAAAAACCCTTAAACGAGGTTTATATAAAATATTGAAATAATAAAAATAAAATAACAATAAAAAAATCTTAAATATGTAATATTATACCATAAAACCAAACAATATTGATTGTTGTTGTTCATATTAATATTAAAATAACACAAAAAATAAAATATAAACATTACAATTCATTAACATAAAAACATGAAATATGTTCTTCATAAATGCCATTTACTCAGTCTTCAATAATGATCTCTCATTTTCACACACATGTAAAATTAGTAAATGGTAAATGTTCTATGGTTCACATTAACCCATAAACTCAAACCAACCACTTACAGACATCTGACATTTGTAGCTTTTAATAAATGCATTATTTGACCTGTTTTTGCATACTTTCTTATTAGTGAGGACATCTTATATGGGGATATTTTTAGACATTTGACCTTCAAAAGTATAATAAATAAGCACACACACATACACACACCTTGTAGCAGGCCCAGTGTTTGAGTACTCGGCTCACTCCCTGATATTCTGGAGTCTTTAGATAGCGACAAACCTCAATAGCCAGCGGATAGAGTTTACGATACACCAGTCTGAGACAGAGAAAGAGCCATAACTTAAAATGAATAATCTGCTTTGTTACATTCATTTTAAAACTTTACTCATTTCAAAGGAAGTAAACACAAAACAGATCCCGGCAACAGAAACCGATCAAACCGGCTCACCTGTCGATGAGAACCTGTACGGTCATCTGTTTGAACTGAGTGTGGGTAAGAGGAATGCCGACGGTATAGTCTCGAACCGCATTCAACACCCGCAGGTCTCTACACATGCTGACAAACTGCTCGGGAGGAAAATTGCTCAAGAAGCACTTCCCAAATGAAGCCGCCTGCAGGGAGAACAATAGAGAGGGCGATACATCATAAACCCATGTTTAGTGTCATTCCTTCTGTAAATGAAATGTCTCTCCTCTCGCAACATTCCGCTTGTGTGGCTCACCCTCAGGAGTGTTTTCTGAGTATCGGGTTCATGTTCATGTCCAGCGGCCTCCACACACTGCCTCACTGCCTCGCTCAGCAGACTCTGCTCTTTAATTTCTCTCAGATACTCATCTGCCTTCTGACTCTCTTTCTGCAAATATTTTCACATACAAAAGCCATTAGACATAATATACCTGCCGTGATAAGCTTTCAACATTAAGGCTGTGTTCATACTTGACGTCTTTTTTGACAAGAAAAAAAAAAAGCTGTCAGCGTTTGGTTCGAGGGTGTCTTTTGTTGCTATAACAACAGCAGCAACAAGAGTGCTGTGTGGTGCAGAGATACAAAATGTTGAGAAAGAGAACGTCATCCAAGCTCCGGTTGGATGATGCGCAGTTTGCGGAAAATTTTATTAAAGTCAGTTTGAAGACCTACTAATGCTGTTTAGTCGATCTACCGGCACCTTTTTCTTGTTGTTATGGAAACCAGTCAGGTCTCGCTACTCGCTTGTCATTGGTCAGCTGTCAAAAAGGCGCTTGATGTAGGGCGTTTTTATCATAAAAAGTTGAACTTTTTTCAACTTGAAAAGACACGCTGAGCTGCAGAAAAAGATGTCGCCGTTGGCGTTTAAAAAAAGTGCTCATTACTTTTTTGAAAACACGGTTTACTCCATAGGATTATAATGTAAAACAGACGCTGGCAGCTTCAAAAAAGACGTCATGTATGAACACGCCATTCAACTTTTTTATGTTGCCAAAAAATGAAACATCTTGTCCATCTATTATGTATTAGGAAACTTTAAAAAAATTTCACTGTGAAGACACCATGTCAAGTTTTAATAATGTGTATCCAACATAGTCACTGTGTCTTACCTCATATTCTTTATGTGCCTCCAGCAGTAATGCTCCAGGAGCCATTGATGCAATTTTAAAGATCTCCTCGCATGCACCTGCAGAGAATCATGGGAAAATCAAATCACTTGTGGGCTTGTGGGGCGTAGAGCCTGGCACCATTCACTATACAAAACCATTCAAAAGTTTGTGGTCAGTAAGATTTGCAAGTGAAAGAAAATAATCTTTTGAACTTTATATTCACCAAAGAACCCTGAAAAGATTTATTGTGGTTTCCCCAAAATTATTAAGCAGCATATTTCAACATTGAATCATAAGGAATGTTTCTTGAGCACCGAATCTCCATATTAGAATGACTTCTGAAGGATCATGTGACACTAAAGTAATGGCTGCTGGAAAAACAGCTTTGCATATATGGAGAAAAATGTATAATACTGTTCAAATGTTTGGGCTCAGTAAGTTTTTTTAAAATGTATACATCTTCTAACCTGGGACCTCTTGCAAAAGTTCATGGTGTGTTCCACTGATGATCCGGACTCCGTCCAGTTCTGGCACCAGAATCGATTCATTGTCCAGGTGGTACTTAATTGTTTCTTTACACTCTCCCACCACTAGGAGAAGCCCATCCCACATGACCACAGCCGATGGCTGCTGACTCTTGGGCCTGCGACACCTGCAAGAAAAAAACATTACAAACTTGTTCTTAAAACTAACTGGGAGATAAAACAGCATAAACAAAATATACATAAATTATGCAAAGTGTAAAATTATCTTATACCAGGCCATCTGTTTGGGGGGAGTTTTGATTTTAGTGTCCACCTCGCTGAGTTTCTCCTGCACACAACATTCATCACATGATGATGCTTTGTTGCGCAAAAGTATTAATACTGTAATTAACACTTAAAACAATGTTATTACTTAACTAATTAACTAATCAATTAAAGTGGACAGAGTAATGAACTGAATGAAAAACAATTGATTAGACAAGTTGCTACAATTGTGATCGGAATATACAGGTTCATAAAATACATTGAAGTGATATTGCTGGATTTAAGTACCTTTAGGTTGGACGTGCCCATCCACACATGGCCAGAGTCAGTGAGGAGTGCCAGATACTTATAACTGAATGAGACACATATGTGAACTATACTGGATGCTTCTGGAGAGAGACCTGGAGGAGTCTGACACACACACAAACAAATACAAACATTATTTAGCAGATGCTTTCTTATCCACATTGGCTGTTTTCACACTTGAATGTTTGAATGCTTGATCTGAACCAAAGTCTGATTCCACACTGCACTTTTGGGTACGGACTCTGGAACATTATTGTCATGCCACCGTGATTGCTAGTTTCTCAATAAAGCCAAACTAACCAGCTCCAAAATAAATCATATTATACTTTTTTTTTTTTTTTTTTTTGAGGCGAAAAGACTGACATTTTTATGAGGTAATATACTACTCATTATATGAAGCATGTAATCAAATTTAAAATGATGTTTAAATGTTTTGGAAAGAAGTCTCTTATGCTCATCTGCATTTATTTAATCAAAAATACTGCTTTCTTTTAAAATATATTTAAAAATGTAATTTATTCTTGAGATGCAAAGCTGAACTTTCACTACTCCAGTCTTCAGTGTCACATGATCCTTCATGCTGATTTGGTGTTCAAAAATCATTTTAATATCATCGATGTTGAAAACGATTGTGCTACTTAATATTTTGTGAAAATTTTTTTTTTTTTTTTTCAGGATTCTTTGATGAATAGAAAGTTCAAAAGCATAATTTCTTTAAAGCAGAAATCTTTTGTAACATTATAAATATCTTTACTTTCACTTTTGATCAATTTAATGCATATTTGCTGAATAAAAGTAATTTCTTTAGAAACCTCAAACTTTTGAACAGTATTGTACATAAAACACAATACATTTGAAATTTAATGCAAAGTATTCCAATATACACCAAGTATTTCTAGAGTGAGAGTTGAATGCTTTTGGACCTTGGCTATTAAAAAAATTGTTTATTTATATAATATGAAAATGAAATCAAACTGATATTTCAGAAGACAGCTGTCTATGATGTCCTCCTATATTTCTGTTACAGTGAGTGAGGTTGTCTGAAAGTGAGGATTCATTCAAGAGACTGATTAAATCTGACAATCTGTGTAGTCTGAGTGTGTGTGAGTGTTCTTTACCACAGGTGTGCAGGCTGTATTGTCTAAGATGAACAGTTGAGATTCATTGGCCACCAGCACTTTACATTGCCTGTCCTGAGTCAGGACTGCCCAGCATGAGGGCGCCCCCTGTAGACCTGAAATAAAATATCATTAAATAAAAAAATCAAAGTTTGAAACCTCAACCATTGTAACTCACTTACAGAACCAATTCTTACAGTAGCAAAAAGAATGCATTTTTACCTGGAACTTCAGGTAACCGCCTCAGTTTTATGTCGTCAATGTTCGTGGCCAAAGTGAATCGCAAGGCACCTGTCAATATGGCAACTCCTGTCCCATATGGCGAATGGAAAATCTGGGTGTCCAGCACTTGACTCTGAGAAACTTCCTGTAAGAGTATCAATACTATGAACAATAAATCAACACTGCTTTAAAGAAGCAATGCTTTAATAGTATAGAATCACGGATGCATCCTTTTGAAACCATGGTCATTCTCACATTGCCCATGCTAAAGTGTCTCTTAAAGCCACCAAAGAGATCATAGACAAGCACAGTGCCATCCTCCTGAACACACAGTAGGTCATCAGTCACTGTCCAACCCAACTGCTTCACCACTCCACTCTTCCACTAAGACACACAGAGAGAGAGGTTACTATACAGCATTTCTGTTTATAAAAGCATTCAAAAAGAGCAATATTTTTTTGGTAACTCATAGTCAATGCAAGGGCTGCACGATTTGGGGGAAAAAAAATCTAACTGTGATTTTTCTGATAAAAACTGATCGCAATTCAAAATGATCCAGTTTAAAATGATCCAGGTTGGCTGTGATTGTTTTTCTTTTTAGTGCTCAATTTGTCCAAAATCTTCTGATAAAATATGAATATGACAATACAATAATAATAATTATTATTTAAAATAAATAAAATATAAAGTAAAAACAAAATAAAATAAAAATATTACCATAGTAATATCACTGTAAACACTTTACAATAAGTTTTTATTAGCTAATTAAATACATTAGTTAACTACTTTAGTTAACATGAACTAAGAATGCAAGCTTTTATTAATCTTAGTTAATGTTAATTTCAACATAAACTAATACATTATGGAAATCAAATGTTGTATTTGTTAACATTGGTTAATGCACTGTGAACTAACATGAACAAACAATAAACAACTGGATTTTAAACTAACATTAACAAAGATTAATAAATACTGTAACAAATGTATTGCTAATTGTTAGTTCATGTTAATACATTAACTAATGTTAACAAATGATACCTTATTGTAAAGTGTTACCAAAAAATAATATTTAAGAAAAAATAATAATAATAATAATAATAATAATAATAATAACAAATGATAATAATAATAAAAGTGTAAAATTACAATACTAATGTTTACTTTTGCTTCTCTTTTGTTGATAACAGCTTCTCATTACATTTTCCCCAAACATCCATTGAATGGAAACAGGATTTAGTGTACAGAATATGTTGGTAAACGTGGTAAAGAGTTAACAATAATACATTTTCCAATCAAATTCTGAATGAATACTGTCATTATTACAGTATTAATGGGAAGTAGTGTGGAAAGATGGCGGGCGCGTTAAAGTGACCCAAACACACGCAGAGATGGAGGTTCATGTGGAGCAGCATTTAATGCAAACTCTGAGATGCTGCAAACACTGGCGAATAATAAGTTACTCATGTGCAAGAACACAGTGCCATGCTTCACTCCAAAACATATACTGTGTATTCAAATAAGTCACAGCCTTCGCAATTTGATCGCACAAAACCACATCACGATTTCTGTTTTATTTTGATTAATCATGCAGCCCCTGTGTGCCACTGTGTGTTCTTACTGGAAAACTGGCCAGAGGCAGTCCTGAGGAAGAGTAGATCTCTAACTGAGGTCTGGCACTAGGAGAGCGTCGGATGCGCCCCTTTAGGAGAGCTGATAGAGAAAGAAATGTCATTCTCTTTGAACTCCATAAAACAATTGAGATATAATCTTACTCAACAACATTCAGCTGGGCTGATCTCACCCAAAACTCACCAATGGGACCCCCATATGGAGCTGCAGTGGCCAGACAGTCTCTCAGACCATCTTTCAGATTCCAGCCCATCTCATACAATTCAATCTTTCTGTTTCAGGAAAAAAAAAAGAACAAAGAAGGGGCAGGAGAAAGGGGAAAGAAATGAAAGCATAATAGCAACTGGTATGGCTGCTTTGCTGGACAACATAAAGCCAGGCTAATAGCTTTGCCTAAACAACCCATGCTTTCTGGGAAACCTTCTTGGGGTTTGTTCTCTATAGAGGACATTTGTATTTTATATATTTAGGGGATAGGAATGACAAATGTCTGGGTTTTTGGCTGACATTACAGT
Source organism: Paracanthobrama guichenoti (assembly GCA_018749465.1). Lineage (NCBI taxonomy): Eukaryota > Metazoa > Chordata > Actinopteri > Cypriniformes > Gobionidae > Paracanthobrama > Paracanthobrama guichenoti. The sequence continues at coordinate 10,114,208 of CM031948.1, read as the reverse complement.
TCAAAAACATATTATAAGTTAAAAAACAGGTATATTATTTTGTAATCAATTGAATGTGATTATTATTATTTTTTACATTGCTTCTTACACATAAAATCTTTGGGAAATGTCAAGTGTTTTAAAAGCAGTGGATGGAAGAATATTTTCCCCAAAACACCCACTGAAAAGAAAATTCAGGAATCATGCTGCCTTTGTGTGCTATCGGAAATGTCCTACTTCCCACTTTTTAAGCCCACTGGGAAGAAACCACAATATTCAATTTTTCTATTAAATTCAAACAATAATGTCACTATTGCAGTATTAATAATAGCATAAAAGTTATTATAATAAAGAACTCAAAATAACTCTAATTTTTGCCCATGTTCACATAAATTGAGCAATAAATCAGTAAGTAAATAATTCAGTAAGATCTTTATTAATAAAATAGTTGAGAACAAATATGTGAGGTCTGGTTCATGTATTATATATATGAAAAGCATCACTTTTGACTGCAGTTGTCTTGCCTTCATTTTCTTGATGCCCATGAAGTATGAATAAAATAATTTTACCACGGTCAGACCAATGTGATTAGATTATATAAAGTAAGACTATATAGAATAGTTAGATTACATAAAACAAACTAAGGTTTTTGTTGAGAACAGCAACGTTAGCCTAAACACAGTCGGCTGCGCTGCTAACTCATTCACTGCCACTCATGACAGCTGTCACATGACCCAAGTGACAACTCATAACAAACATTTAGTTTAAAAGCTCCAGTGAAGCTAAATGAGCAGGTTGAGCATTTGTGCAGCGTAATGGTTTCATACACTCATATTCTGCACCATTTAATAAGCAGAATGATTAAGCTGTTCCGTTATTTACCTGTAAAAAGCCTCGCCCAAAGGATTCCAGTTCGCTGTAACAAACGCCATGACCTCTCCTGATGAAACCTAGCAAAGTCTTTAAGTTTGTGATAAATGTCCCTGTTAGCGCTGCATTATGCTAAATTATTGTTAATGTGTTGTTTTTACTTCATTCTCCCTCGCCCATCTCGTCCTACCATCTTCTTCTGTCTCTGTGATGACGTTGATCAGAGACTAACGTCTGTGTTTGGCGCCTTCTAGTGTTTTGGCAGTGGCACTACAATAATAGCGTTCACTGAAGGGGCCTCGACGATGCGGTTTATTATTTATTTTATTATATTATTATATAATTTGTTATTTTAAGTGGCTATGAATTTCTCTGTGCTGTTATTTATGTAAATATTATTGTCCATACTGCTGCTGAAACGCGTAGACTGCGTTGTCACGTGGTTTCTGTTACTTTTTTCAGCGCTGTTACCGCCTTGCCGTTTCCAGAGTAACGTTACTCGATTTGTATGTCAGTTACCAGCGATTAGAAAGCGCTCGAAATCCCATGCAACTCCGGAGGAAGACGACTTTCTTCAACAGCAATTTGCCGAGCAATGAAAAATGACTTACCACATGGTGTCGCTGCTCCTCCACATGTCACGTCTATCCAGCTGCACCACACCTGATATGAACACCTGTTGTGTCGTTCGATCCAGGAATGGACAGAAGAATGGCGCAGGTGGGTTGGCTTTTAAAACGTACATAACATTAGGAACCAGTCTGGGCTTAGCTGTTTTCTTTTTGTCTTTGCATTGAATGGACCTTTTTGAAATGTAACCCCATTCAGCTAGAATGTAGCAGGCTGTAATCATTAGGACTTTTGTGGTGGGAGATAACATGCCGCTGTTGAGCGTCTCAAAATCGCATCATTGTTAATATTACAAAAGCAGTCTTGCCATAATTATACTCTTGTCTTGTGAGGTTGGGGGTTGACTATTTAACTGCCAATCAAATGAGACCACTGGGAGTCATTTTTTCATCAAAGAGCACAAAACAAATGAAAGGATACAACATTTTATTAACAATAATACATATACGTATAATAATAAATTGTATTCATTGATGTTTATTTTAAATATAGATTCTGCTATTATTATTATTATTATTATTATTATTATTATTATTATTATTATTATTATTTAATAGCTATACCTTATTGTTAATTGTGTGGGGACTCAAAAACAATACAAAAAATACACAATATTTGTGACGTGAGTCATACTTTAAAATTAGCCACATTACAAAAGCAGTACTAATGTAAGAAGATATGACAAAAGAACATTTTTGAGAGGAGGAGGGCTGGGTTTGGGTCTGGGGAGGAAAATGAATTTATTCTTCACTCTAGCTAGAGCAGGACTTAATTTATGTAACCTTACTGGGATAAATAATGTCATTATTTATGTTAACAATGCAGAACATGCCAAGTTGCCCCTATATAATTACAGTTATTCTAATCGAAATAATGTTATCAGATCATAATGAATTTACTTCTAAAAGTAGGCCTGTATATACACTAGTATTCAAGTTTTGGGTCAGTCAGTAAATGTTTTGTTTAAAAGAAATTAATACTTTTATTCAACAAGGATGCAATAAAATGATCAAAAGTGACAGCAAAGGCTTTTACATTGATACAAATAAATGAACACTCTGAGTGTTGCTCCGTGAAGTTACACAGTTGCAGTCCATACCCATGTTTTGCAACATCACAATGTACTTGGATAAGAGTCTTTACATGAGGATCTCAATATTCTTGCAGTGAAACTGTGGTGCATAAAAATAACTACATTTATGAACGACTAGCCAATCCACTCATTCTCCTGAAGGTGCTTGCTTGAAAACTTAGCTGAAATGAATTTTCAACTGTTTTGAATCTTATAAACGTCATTGCAAGCAAACTTTCCAGTATTGATTTAACCTGGGGAAGTTGAAACAACCATTATTGCTCCTGAGCGGTGTTTGCTGTGTGAGTTAGACAGGGCTTGTGTCTGACTCCCATGCTGGTGCAGATGGATGCTTGGTTCGCCATGATTTTGCCAAGCAAGACATGCTCCTCAACATATTTTGTATAACATAAACAACATTCCTGTCCAAAAATGTAGTCCTACCCCTAAATCTAACCATAACTTATTCCTAAAATCAGAGGGAAATGGGTGAATAACACTGATGAAGAAGCACCTAACCCTGGTCGTAAGCCTAAACTTGACATAAACTAGAAATGTCTGAAAAATCTGATTGTTGTACTTGGTACACTCACCACTTGTATGCCTCTGTGGCCTGTGATTTAGAGAGTGTGGCAGCTCTGGGGTTGTCTGAGGTGGCTGCCACCTTTCTGATCAGGCTGATGAAGAGAAAAAACCAGACCATCCATCAGCGCCCGCACAGCGACCATTGTCACTCATGCACTTACAGCCAGAGAGAGAGAGAGTGGAACTTAAAGCTTGTGCAAAAGTGCCTACTTTTCAAATGTCAGCTGACATGAGCCTTTCTTCTGCTGCAGTGGTTCTGTTCTTAGAAAATAACTTCAATCTTCCTCTATAGTACAAAGCTTTTTCTTCAATGGAAAAGCTTAGGGACAAACATGAAAAGAGATTTCCAGGTTAAGCTCAATGGACAGCATTTGTGGCATAATGTTGATTACCACAAAAATGAATTGGCACTTGTCCCTCTTTTTATTTAAACAAAAGCCAAAATCTGGATTTCAGTGAGGCAATTACACTGGAAGTGAATGAGGCCAATCTGTAAGCATTGAAAATACTCATTGTTTCAAAAGTATAGCCACAAGGGACAATCATTTTAGTTCCATAAACCCTAAAATTCTAAGATAATTGTAAAAATTATGATGTCCTTTAAAATGCATGTCCATTGTGGCAAGTGCAACACAGTGACCAAATTTTTTTACTTCAAGAAAACAAAGGGTCAGCCATATATATCTTTTTTATTTTATTTTTTGGTGGAGATCAACATTTCTGTAGTCAACTGAGCTTAGCTCATAATGAGCCCAAAATATCATTATTGATTTAAACATGAATTCTCCTGGAAAGTCTGGGAAAAACTTCACACTGTTAAATATTGAACACAAATACACTCACCTAAAGGATTATTAGGAACACCATACTAATACTGTGTTTTACCCCCTTTCACCTTCAGAACTGCCTTAATTCTACGTGGCATTGATTCAACAAGGTGCTGAAAGCATTCTTTAGAAATGTTGGCCCATATTGATAGGATAGCATTTTGCAGTTGATGGAGATTTGAGGGATGCACATCCAGGGCACGAAGCTCCCTTTCCACCACATCCCAAAGATGCTCTATTGGTTTGAGATCTGGTGACTGTGGGGCCATTTTAGTACAGTGAACTCATTGTCATGTTCAAGAAACCAATTTGAAATGATTCGAGCTTTGTGACATGGTGCATTATCCTGCTGGAAGTAGCCATCAGAGAATGGGTACATGGTGGTCATAAAGGGATGGACATGGTCAGAAACAATGCTCAGGTAGGCCGTGGCATTTAAACGATGCCCAATTGGCACTAAGGGGCCTAAAGTGTGCCAAGCAAACATCCCCCACACCATTACACCACCACCACCAGCCTGCACAGTGGTAACAAGGCATGTTGGATCCATGTTCTCATTCTGTTTATGCCAAAATCTGACTCTACCATCTGAATGTCTCAACAGAAATCGAGACTCATCAGACCAGGCAACATTTTTCCAGTCTTCAACTGTCCAATTTTGGTGAGCTTGTGCAAATTGTAGCCTCTTTTTCCTATTTGTAGTGGAGATGAATGGTACCCGGTGGGGTCTTCTGCTGTTGTAGCCCATCCGCCTCAAGGTTGTACGTGTTGTGGCTTCACAAATGTTTTGCTGCATCCCTCGGTTGTAATGAGTGGTTATTTCAGTCAAAGTTGCTCTTCTATCAGCTTGAATCAGTCGGCCCATTCTCCTCTGACCTCTAGCATCAACAAGGCATTTTCGCCCACAGGACTGCCGCATACTGGATGTTTTTCCCTTTTCACACCATTCTTTGTAAACCCTAGAAATGGTTGTGCGTGAAAATCCCAGTAACTGAGCAGATTGTGAAATACTCAGACCGGCCCGTCTGGTACCAACAACCATGCCACGCTCAAAATTGCTTAAATCACCTTTCTTTCCCATTCTGACATTCAGTTTGGAGTTCAGGAGATTGTCTTGACCAGGACCACACCCCTAAATGCATTGAAGCAACTGCCATGTGATTGGTTGATTAGATAATTGCATTAATGAGAAATTGAACAGGTGTTCCTAATAATCCTTTAGGTGAGTGTATATTTGCACAAAGTATTTATTTGTTATTTTTAGTATTTTTTTAAAATGTAATTTATTCCTGTGATCAAAGCTGAATTTTCAGCATCATTACTCCAGTCTTCAGTGTCACATGATCCTTCAGAAATACTTCTAATATGCTGATTTGGTGCTCATGAAACATTTCATCTTATTATTAATGTCAAAAACAGTTGTGCTGCTTAATAATTTTTGTGGAAACCATGATAAATGTTCCACCAGGATTCTTTAATGAATAGAAAGTTCAAAAGAACACTATTTTATTTTTAATTAAAACCTTTTGTAACAATGTAAATGTGCTTCCTATCAATTTTGACCAAAATTTTAATGCATCCTTGCTGTATAAAAACATTATTTTCTTTATTACTGACCCCAAACTTTTGAACAGCAGTGTATAACAACATATTAAACCAAGTGGCATTTGCAAACAAATGACGCTTACTAGATTTGCCTCTTTTCATGCTGAGCAGGATAGATAAATTATATGCTATGTGTGTAAATGATGCAAAAGGTGATTTGCAACACAGAATCTCCATTTCCCAGCATGCATCAGACATTTGCCCAGACTGCTTTCATTTAATACCAATCGAGCCCACAGCCGGAGAAGATTTAAGTCATTTCCGCCATAAAATGCTTCCTCATTAAGCTGCATCTCATCGCATGTGTAATCATTAGTCCTTGATACAATGCGCTCAGATTCAGAGAGTGCTGGGGTCATTTTTAAGCAGCACTTAAGCAGCCGTTAGGAAGTCTGACATCATGATAGGGGCACTTCCCTCTCCATTCGTAACACTATCTCCCCCATTAGGCTGCAGGGCGGTGGAGGGGCAGTAGCATACGGGCAAGGGGCAAGAGGGGAGCGTGTGTGTTTATATGGTCTGTCAGAGCGGGACGGGGTGTGTGGGGGCTGTTGGCTTTTAAGGTGTCAGTGGTAAAATTTATAACACACCATAGAGAGACTTTAGTAGCACTTGCTGGCCGCACTCACTCAATAGAAATCAGATTAGAGGGAAAAAGGCCCGTCAGTTATCGGAGTTTGGAGAAGCATGCAGTTTGGCATCAGACCACCTGGACTGGAAGTGAGGGGTGGAGTCTTGGGAAAGATCTCCCTGCAGAGTCATTACTCAGAGAGGCATAAGGCTCAGGTGTCTGTGTTATGGATGTATGCGATGAGGCAGTGCATGGGCTTATGTGAAAACACACACACACACACACACACACACACACACACACACACACACACACACACACACACACACACACACACGCACATCTGGTACACTATCCTTATGGGGACTCTCCATAGACGTAATGTATATTCTATCCCCTCTACACTCTACACATCACAGAAAACTTTCTGCATTTTACATTTAAAAAAAAACTCATTCTATAAGCTTTATAAGCTTGTTTCCTCATGGGGATCTCAATTTAGGTGACACGAGTCCCCATGAGTCAGTGTGCGTTCGTTCGTTCGTTCATTCATTCATTTATTTATTACATGAATTATTTTTATGATCAGTTTTTTTGCCTTTTAGGTGGTTATTTTGATTATGCAACGCAGTCATAGGGACCTGTGTTCAAATCCCGCATTAATTAAACATACTGTACATATTCAACAATGCCTTCCAGCATGTTGCCTATATCACCAAAAAACTTTCTTAAAATAGGTCACAGTTTACTGTATAAATATGAAGATAAATACGCCAATTTGTTTTACAGGTGTTTTACTTGTATTTTGAAAGCTACATTGCATTGTGTTGTGTTTTAGGGTTAATTGAAATGTCTAAAATTACTGGATAATGTTCTGGCAGAAAATGACCAGTAGATTTTCTGGTTTTATTTATTTATTTTTATGTACAGCAGGACCTGCCATTGTGGCCTAAATAGGCTGGCCTGAAGATGTGGGAATTTTTCTCCCTTTAAAAAGCTGCTTATTAACTGTTGATGGCCTGTGGATGATACTCCACAAATAAAAGTGGAGTGGAATAAAAATTTAGATAAAAATGTATAACTTGTCACTCAGAAGTGAGCTCATTTTTAGTTGAAATTGGAAGAGCTGGGGAAGATGCCTTCACTCAATTCTTTGAATTCTGCACAAAGTTTTGGCACACTGTCTGAGAACATATAAAAGGATCAAAATTAGATTTGCTTTATCAAAGTGCATGTGAAGTCCACACTAGCAAGACATGCTCTTGCCTAGAGGCTTCAAACTGAATATCCTTTGGCCAAATAGTCTGAGCTCTCCTCGGACTGGTCGGAGAGAGGAGGTAACGTTATAAGGGTTTACCTTATTTTTTTATTTTTTTTTTTTTTTTAGGTTTTATTACTTCATTGACAAATACAAATAAATGTGACTGACTATTTTCATGCCCTTTGAAGATCTTCGCCTCATCAGTTGAATTCTCACTATCATACTCTCCTCGTCTTCCCTCCTCTTTCTCGCCGCAACTCATCTCTTTCTCATGCTTAATTCACAGGTTTCTCATTTGATATTCAAACATTTCAGGTCACTTAATCATCGAAATCATTTTCAGAGGGGTGTTCTAACCGAATTACATCCCTGTTTTCCATTCCAGGAGGATATACAGCAGAGACAGAGGAGCTTTGAAATGTAAATCTCAGCAGATCTCCTTTTGGAGGCTTTTTAATTAAACCGATGTACCTTATTTACCCTGGATCAAGAGGATATTCTCAGCTCTGAAAAATAGAGCTCATTCTTACACCGAAGAAAAGATTCAATGCATATTGGTATTATAGTTATTTTCTATAATACATAGTCTTACCAAATGCTATTTAGTTGAAGAGGCGAGAACTTATCTCTGCGTGAAGATATTTATTCTGGGGGTGGATTTTTATCTATAATTATATGAAAGAACATGTCATGCATGCTTCACAGCTAATTAATGAATTTGAAATGATTATTCAAACAGAAATTATTTTTATGGATTCTGTTACCTTTTCAAAGAGTTAGTTTTGTTTGACCTCTCTTTCCAATTTTAAACAAAGAGAATGTCAATATCTGGACTACACGGATGTCCTTGAAAACAATGATTTAAAAAAATAATAAAAATAATTCTGCAAGAATCCATATAAAGATGATTGACATAAAACACTATTTTGTAATTTACCTTCTCTCATGGCATTCCAAACCTGTATGATTATTTTTTCTAGCATGGTGGATTTTAGCATGTTCCCAAATGTGATTCACATTAATGTATATTTAAAGGGGACCTATTAACATGCCTCTTTTTTATAAGATGTAATATAAGTATTAGGTGTCCCCAGAATGTGTCTCTGTGGTTTCAGCTCAAAATACCCCTCAGATCTTTTATTATACCATGTTGTATAAATGCCCATTTTCGAGTGGAAGGAAACACGTGCAGTTTCCGTGCAAGTACCTTTAAATGCAAATGAGCTGCTGCTCCCCACTCCACTATCCAGAAGAGGGCAGAGCCTTTTGGTAGAGCCAAAAACTATCTATACTATAACTATAAACCTATCATCTCTATCGTAACCACGCTCACGTGACATTGCATTTCCAGTTAAGTCGGTTTAATCGGTCACTCTTAACGTCACCTCGGGAGACAGACAAATAGGAATCTCACTAATGAGAGCCAATCTACTTTGAGTGTAACTGAACGAGCCAATGCACATTGGCATGCAATAATTGCACCAGCTGCTCACGCCACGCAGCACGGGTATAAATGAGCTGCAGGTGATTGCATCAAATTAGCTTTTTGCTTTGAAGCCGAGTGGTGGATGGTTTGTCCTGAAATCACTCTCTACAAAGTGGTGAAACTGACTGAGCCTGCCTTTTGGAAGTAAATCTCTTCGGTCGGTGTTGGTGTGACGGTGCAGCAGCGGGGTTGTGTGGTATTTACTACTATCTCTCTGTGTTGTTCGTTCAGCACGCTGAGTCAGCATTCGTGGATGAGTCATGCACCCATTTGCAGGAAGATGACCATCGCAGAGTTGCAGTCGAGTTGCGGTCGAGACTCCTGCATCGGAGCAAGGGTCAGACTTCTCGGGAGATGACTTTTAGGTGCAGTTGCCTCCTTCGGGAACTGCAATTGTGCCCGATACGGATCCCGAGATGATGGCTATGCTTTCCGGGGCCTTACACGCTATGGCATTGTTGCAGTTTCATCAGGCCAAGGCAGTGAAGAACCTGCATGAGGGTGGTCACAGTCCCGTAGTTCTCCAGGAGCCGTGGACTGCGATGGACCTCGCTCTTCGTGCAACGAAGGTCACGGTGCGATTGATTGTGCAGATTGTGACTCTGGCTGTGTGAGGTAAACCAATAATGAGGGAAACCAATAAGATCAGGTTCCTTAATTCCCAGACTGGCCTCTTCGCCAACAAGGTAGAGAACTTCGCCCGACAGTTTTTGGCCGCACAGAAGCAGACTGAGGCCATCAGTTACATCATCACCCCACCCCAGTCTCCACCCCACCACCGCCGTCGCAACAGCAGCCTCCACCTAAGCGGTGATGAGGAGCTTGGGCACAAGTGGGCTGCCCCGCCCGTCCAGGGCCCTGCCAAGAGGCCAGGGGCAAGCGACCCGGAGATGGACGGGACTGCTTTTCAGGAGATGGTGACCGCACCACTCCTTCCCCCGGAGGAGGGCTGGGCGGAGAATCTTTTGTTCCGTTTTGTTTCTGTTCCGCCGCTGGGCTCACTTCAGAATGCCCCGTTTGAGGTGGCGCTAAAGATTCTGTCTATGAAGACTTTTCTGCTGGCTGCACTGGCCTCTATCAAGAGGGTAGGGGACCTGCAGGCATTTTCAGTCGACGAATCGTGCCTAGAGTTCTGGCTATGACTATGCGTCCAAGGCTCCTACTACTCCCTTTAGGGGCCAGGTATTGATCCTGCAAGTGCTGCCCCCGGAGGAGGCAGGCCCAGCCCTGGCTTTGCTCTGTCCTGTCCATGCTCTGCGACTGTACGTGGATAGAACACAAAGCTTCAGGACCTCAGATCAGCTCTTTGTCTGTCACCTAGGCCAGCAGAAGGGAAAAGCTGTCTTAAAGCAGAGGGTGGCCCACTGGATAGTAGATGCCATTATCTTGGCTTACCAAGCACAAAGTGTACCCTATCCACTCACGGTGTGAGCACACTCGACTAGAAGTGTTAAAAAAAAAGTGGCATCAGGTCTATTGCCGCTGAATCCTTGAGAACCGGTATTGGGTTTTGTATATATGAGTGACCCTGCGGGGCTCCCATATATTTTTCCATGGTCACTCCATGTGCCAGTTTTGACATCAGTATTTCTAAACGACATTGAAGAGCAGCATGAACATCCTTCCTAACGTCTCCTTTTGTGTTCCACACTATAAAAAGGCTATGGGTTTGGATTAATGTGAGGGTGAGTAAACTGATGGCAATGGTCATTTTTGGGTGAAATACCCCTTTAACTACAGCCTTACCTCAAAATTTGGCAAAATAACCACCTTTATTCATGCATTTGAAATGTGACCAGTCATATACTCAATTGTTTTGAGACCACTTTGGTCAACCACTTCAGTATATAAATATCTGTTCTTGCTAATGGCAGTGTGATTTTCTCACTTATAATTACAGTTTAATGAGATAATTTTTCAGTAAAGGCTAACAAATAATAGCCTTTGAGGTCAATCAACTCGCACCAAGTTGATAATGGGTTGAATTCTCTTACAGAAAATTATTTAATGAAATAATATAAAATATATTTTTATATTTCAAATACATTTCAGTAAAGACATATTGCTCATTACTTTCTGTCTGACCTTGTTATTATTTATGAGAATTGGTTATGATTATTAACTATGATTTGCAACAATTTAATAGTGACAAATTCATTAACCAATCAGTCATATCCGACTCTTGGTAATTCTATGGGCCATGTCTCACCATATACGCGAGAGTCTATCCATTTATTCTTTTGGCAATGATGTTTTCCAGGTTAGGTTGCCAGGTATTCCCCCAATCCTCCCCATTACATTGCTTGGGACACACACACACACACACACACACACACACACACACACACACACACACACACACACACACACACACACACACACACACACACACACACACAGAGACAGAATAAAAACTCAACCTCTTGTTCAGTAACATATATTAGAAAGTAAGGAGACATGAGACAAGGGATTGTAAACATGCATTTATTTATTTATTGCATTAAGGATATGTTTAGAGTTAGTTTACTCCTCAAACTTATTGGCCTGTCTTGAGGTTGCTATTAAGCAGGAGTTGAACTTGGGTCGATTTGCGTCAAAACTTCTTGCCACACACCTTACCCCTACACTGTTGCTACTGTTGAAGGTCCAGTGTTTTTTGTCATTTTGTCTGGCCCAACCAGATGTCAGTGGGCGGAGTTTGTGTAAACAATGTGTCCTCTGCCAACAATGTGGGCTATTTGCACTTACTGTAAATTGACACTCTGAATTGGAATAATTGTGACAGATGTGAAGGGGAGGAGGATTTACACGTGCGTCAGGTTTCTCGACAAGAAAGATTTACGCATAGGATATACCTGTGTATCCTCGCTCATCACTCCTTTGGATGCATACTCTCTCCTTGTTCCTTGCCTCCTCATGGTACAATTAAGTATTGAGATGTCCTTCAAGATGGTTAACTTTGATCGGTTTCCAGGTCACAGGAGGAGCTAGGAAATTAGGAAGCATCAAATTGGGGCTTTTGACATCATGACCCATCATTTAAGAAACCACTGCAATTTTGACCACAAAACTAGTTTCAATTTAAAATGGAGTGCCCTGGTTGTCATCTATTTTAGAGACTGCACCCCAGACTATTGACTATTCCACTACAGCATTGGACTTCATTTCCCATCATCCTCTGCCCGGTTTCAATATCACTGATTGTCCAAAGCTGTTTCTCATTATTTTGTTAGCTCTGTCTATACAGGGTATGCAGCGACGTCAATTTCCCGTTGGAACATGCCCCCTCAGTCGGGACTGAGTGGCAGAAGAGCTGCTGCATGACTGGATTTAATAGGGGAAAACGCGAGTAAAGCGAACGATTATCAGTTTAAACTAAATAATACTAAAAAGACTCGATATAGTGTTCCTTACAACTTATATGTAGCCAGGAATTGTTTATATGAACATTTATATGAGCCTGATATTGATACATAAATATTTATCACTGTCAGTCATCACAATTTCAAGAGTGAATCCCACATGTATATCTCACAAACTTGATCTCACAAAGTTCCTTTTTATTAATCAGTGAAGCTGACGACACAATCTCTTATTTACACAATGTCTACACTTTGTGTGTGCAGAACTCAGCACTGGACAAACACTCAAGCGGTGAGTGGATTCTAACTTCAACACCTGTGATTGGCTGTTGCGTTGTAGAAATCAACAAACATGTCTGTGATTGGCTACATTACTCACCGACGCGAAAACCGAAAAGATACGGACTGGATCTTTTACCAACTCTTTTTTGCTAATAATATACTATTATTACGAAGAAAACAGATCTTAGACCAGCAGTTATGGGCAGCTTTTCCCTCTAAAAGCAATCAGTAGCAGAAGCAGCAGGTAGCAGTGGTTTGAGTGAGAAAATTACACACTTTTATTAAGTCTGTCTCCCTCTCAGTCTTGGGAGGTGGGCACACTGGCAAAGCAATGTCCATGGGGTCTGTGGCCAAGCCTCACGCTGAAAACCAATGCTGCCTCTCAATCTTTTTGCCACTCAGTGTCCATAACTGCAGTCACTCCAGCTGACGGTGATGTCACGTGCATACCCTCTATAAGAGCCTGGTTTACTCACTCACTCTTCACAATCTCTTGTATGTCTGTTATCCTGCAATACTCAGGCTTTGTATCTTGTTTCTCCTGTGTCTTGGTTTTTGGTTTGTTCTCTGGATTTTCTTGTGCCTATGCCCTGGACTTTACCTTTGTTTGGACTGTTTACCCGTGTATTGACCTTTGCCTGGCTTTATGGTTTTGCCTACGTCTTTGGATTACCCTTCAATAAATACTGCGTGTGGATTCTCAAGCTTCACGTCCCTGTGCAGATTATGACAGTAACACATTCATTAGCAGGTAATTGATTTACTATCAAGAAAATGTCATGTATTTGTCTTTTTCTGTCTTTTCCCCTCCAGTGTTAAAAAGGTAAGCATAAATGATAGAATAAACATTAGGAATCTCACTCTATTGCTCTAATGCTCAATGTCTGAGATTTATCCAAGTAATGAATAAATCGCTAAGGGTTGATTGGATACACATGTGGCCTAATACCACTATCGGAGTTGCTCAGTGGGAGTAAATAAGGAAATATCGATTGTCTACCACTTTTTGAATTTGAGTTTACAAACCATACAAACTTTTACACCGTTTTCTTTGAGGATTCTACTCCAAATACTTTTTTGGGAGGCCTGCATTTCCATGCAAATTAACTTTAATGACATCCCATTCCATAATCCATTGGGCTTAATATGGAGTTGGCTGACCCGTTGCAGCTATAACAGCTTTAGCTCTTCTGGGAAGGCTTTCCACAAGGTTTAGAGTGTGTTTATGGGAATTTTTGACAATTCTTCTAGAAGCACATTTGTGAGGTCAGGCAATTTGGACGAGAAGGCCTGGCTCGCAGTCTCCGCTCTAATTCATCCCAAAGGTGTTCTGTCGGGTTGAGGTTATGCAGGCTGTGCAGTCAAGTTCCTTCACACCAAACTCGCTCATCCATGTCTTTATGGACCTTGCTTTGTGCAGTCATGTTGGAACAGGAAGGGGCCATGCCCAAACTGTTCCCACAAAGTTGGGAGCATGAAATTGTCCAAAATATCTTGGTTAGAGTTCTAAGAGTATTAAGAGTTCCTTTCACTGGAACTAAGGGGCCAAGCCCAAACCCTGAAAAACAACCCACACCATAATCCCCCTCCACCAAACTTTACACTTGGCAGTCAGGCAAGTTTTGTTCTCCTGGCAACTGCCAAACCCAGACTCGTCCATCGGATTTCCAGACAGAGAAGCGTGATTCGTCACTCCAGAGAACACGTGTCCACTGCTCTAGAGTCCAGTGGCAGTATGCTTTACACCACTGCACCCAACGCTTTGCATTACACTTGATGTAAGGCTTGTATGCAGCTGCTCGGCCATGGAAACCCATTGCATGAAGCTCTCTACGCTCTGAAGGCCACACGAAGTTTGGAGGTCTGTAGCTATTGATTTTGCAGAAAGTTGGCGACTTCTGCGCACTGTGCGCCTCAACACGCGCTGACCCCGCTCTGTGATTTTACGTGACCTACCCCTTCATGGCTGAGCTGCTGTTGTTCCCAATTGCTTCCACTTTGTTATAATACCACTAACAGTTGACCGTGGAATATTTAGTAGTGAGGAAATTTCACAAATACACTTATTGCACAGGGGGCAAACTATCACGGTACCACTCTTGAATTCACTGAGCTCCTGAGAGTGACTCATTCTTTCACAAAAGTTTGTAAAAGCGTCTGCATATCTAGGTGCTTGATTTTGTACACCTGTGGCCATGGAAGTGATTGGAACACCTGAATTCAATGATTTGGAGGGGTGTCCCAATACTTTTAGCAATAAGTGTATATTATATAATACAAGATAAAATAATGTGTATCCCACAAATTTTTCCATTTATGATATTACTTACTAAAACATTTTCCTGATTATTTTCATTTTGTGAATCAGACATCTCAAAATATTCCTCCTCGAAGAAGGAAAAAACACACATACTGTATCATTTATAAGAGAAATAAATATTACAAATTCCTAGCCTCAGAAATCTTGACTGTGAATATGAGCATTTAAATATTGTTTAGCTATAGCATTATGGTAGACCGGGATAAAGCCCTTAATTTAACACTGAAGCAGCAGACCAAGCTACCAGGTGCTCCAGGCCAAAGTTACTCAAAACGATAAAGCTAATGAAGCTTTTGATCCATAGGACCATGTTATAATGTGTTAAGTGTATTATAGGGTTTATTATATGGTTCAGGAATGGTTTGAGCAGCACAACAAGTTTGAGGTGTTGACCTGGCCTCCAAATTCCCCAGATCTCAATCCAATCGAGTGTCTGTGGGATGTGCTGAACAAACAAGTCCGATCCATGGAGGCCCCACCTCACAACTTACAGGACTTAAAGGATCTGCTGGTAGCATCTTGGTGCGAGATACCACAGCACACCTTCAGGGGTCTAGTGGAGTCCATGGCTGTTTTGGCAGCAAAAGGGGGACCAACACAATATTAGGATGTCATATGTGGATGCCATACACGTGGATGCCTTGAAAATGCATCAAATATTTTATTTTACTGTTGTGGTGTCTGCTGTTTTGCTAGTAACAGATTGTGCAGTGACAGATGAGTGTCCATATACTATTACCAATACTGGAAATTGTCTGATCATCATTATTGCATTAACCTCCTACCATTAGTTACCCATACATTATTGCAAGATCATCAGTTGCATTGTTGTTGACATTGTCTACACAGATTTTTGTGTAGTATTTTCCATGAAACAATTTCAACTCAGAAATTGCTAGCAAATTTCACAAAAAACAAAACAAAACAAAACAAAACAAAACAAAAAACACATTGAATTCTGATGTACTAAACAATGAAATAGCATTTTCTTGTAAAACGTACTCCAACAATATTTGAAAAATTTTCAAGAACAAGTAACGTTAAGAACAAGTAACGTTAACCCCACAATCAATGAGAAAGTTGAATAAAATATAATAATTAGAAATATATTTTTTGATTTCTGGTAAAAAAAATAAATAAAAAAAAACCCGATCAGGACATGTTAATGGCAGTTTTTATTTTATGGTGAAATACAAAACCTGCCTTACTGAGTCATGAGAAAGAGTCATCAGTAATCAACGAACTCACCTACAATGTAAGGATGCAAATACATAAATATAGTAAACTAGTTATTTTTACAGTGTAAAAAAACTCTCTCTTTTCCTCTAAGGTGATTTAGAGAGAAGCTCTGAGCCTTAATTAACAGGCCACAGCACTAATTACGCCTCTGATAGAAGATGACACTTGCATCATAATATCGCTAATTTTTGTGAGTGTTTATGATGTTATAATGTAGTGGACCATGACTAACAACTCTGGTTAGAGCACTGATACACAAGAGGTTTTTGTTTTGCAACATGGAGGCATTAATAAACTCCCTGAGTTCATAAACCGCATGTCAAAAATTCAAACAAACCCACAGCTTTCCTCAGTTCTACTCTAGTGGTAATATGATGATCTAATAAACAGAAACGGTGACATAATCCACTAATGAATTCACTTTGTATGTTACACGTCAAGCCTTTTCTACACTGACTCCCCAAAGTACAACCAATTCAAATGTCATAGAGTTCTCCATTTCAACAATCTCGTCTCACACAGAAGCTTCTTTTTTGAGCAGGTTGTTACTTTTTTTCAGGAAAGTTTTGTCACATTAAAAGTTTAAGACTTTTAAAATAAACTTAAATTTTTTGTAAATTGAGGGACAACTCTGGGTTTGGCTGTTTATGTAGAGGGAGATATAATATGGAGGATGTTATAATGGACTCTGACAAAGTGAGCAGATGTATGCACAGAAGGAAGCATGGAGATACGGCAGGACTGCAGAAGTAAAGCCCCAGGCCTTCCCATCAGCTGTGTTTAGTGTTGTTGCTGTGTATGTGTGCCCAGCTGTGTCTTTCTGAGGATGGACAAACTACAGACAAAATGTCAGGCACTTTATACCATATTTAATCACAGTCTGCATTTTATTTTCTCCTAAAAAGAAAAAGAAAAAAAAGTGTAACGTAGTTCTTTGATATGGGAAGGAGGAGGCGGGAACCGGCGAATGTTTAAAAGACTTTAATCAAATAAACAAACTGAAAGTAAAACGCAGGCAGCCCCTCACGGATGACTGCCGCGCACACACATAATAACACGTAAATAAAACACAACATAAAGTCCAGGCCTGGTCCTCTCTCGTCCCTCACTGGTGTCGCTTGTCCTTATATGCCTCCGAGCTCCCTCATGAGAGGTCTCGCTCGCTCCTCCTACGTCTCTCACTCGCCAACCTTGCCACATACCCCTATCGCCCCTCCCAGGCCGGGGGATACACCCGAGATGAGAGAAATGGGAGACGGAGACACAGAGAGCGACAGGACGAGAGAGTGGAGCCAACCTCTGGTTGAGGGCAGCCGGCAGTGAGTCCCACGCTCCCTGCTCCTCCCCATCATGGCGGACGGCAGCAGGCTCTAGCCCACGGTGAACGCAGATGACTCCTCTGCTCCCTCTAGGATGGCAGCCACCCCACCTCGACCCAGGGGCACGGCAGTGACCTCTCCGTCTCACCGATCTTCACTTGCTCCCGCACCACCGCCTTGGCCAGCCACTCGTGGTTTTCTTTCTTTCTCGCCAACCTTGCCATTTTCATAAAGCACTTTAAATTTTGCTGTTTAATATAAAAAAAAAGTGTTATAAAAGCTTGACAGCAAAATGTTATAAAAAATATTTGTAATATTGTTTTAAATATAAGAAGCATGGCTCAACACAAAATCTTTTTTCCCAAAAATAAAACAACAACAACAACATAATTGAGTCCTAAAAATTTTTTACTAAATAAATGTTGGGGGTATTCTTGTTCCTCCCCATTAAAATGGTTACTTTTTAGCTATAAAACCTGGTAGATGCCATAGCTGCACAATTTGGCCCTAAAAAGTATAGAGGTAGATGTTTTACCGTAGACGGATGTTTTTGGAGGGCTCTTAATGCATGAAATAAACATATAATTTTTCCTATCTGTTGCTTTTATGGTAACAACACAGTTTGGAAGCAGAAATTAAGAAATCGAAAAACCGTGCCACGCCGCTTCTCCCACCAACCACCATATCCCCCTCCACTGTCCAACAATAAATCGGAGCATTGTGGGGTCTCTTGACAGGGAATGACCGTGTTATAATCTATCCCTGTTTGGAAGTAAATTAGTTTCTTTACATACAAAATGTTTACTTCCCCTGATGACAACCAGCTGCCCTACTTCGAAAAATGGTTATTGATAAGAAAACTTGAACAAGAAATATTTATTGAGATGCTGCAAGGAATAAAAGAACCTTTTATTTTTAAGAATGTATGGAGATCTTTGACTAAAGGCATCTAGCTTGCTGTGGATCCCTTTTAAGTTTTGAGAAAGAAAGAGAGGGAAAGAGTGAGAGAGAACTGACTCAATGGTCTCTTGCACTGACCCTTTATGAGAATATGAATTATTCTCCTTTCCTCCCTTTCCATCGCTTAGTTCGACCCCTTTCTGGAACTGACCTTCACACAAGATGTGAAACGGTGAACCGAGAATAATAGGAACAATATTCCCTCTGTTCTTTCCACAGAGGTCATAAATGCTTGTACGCTTGCCTGGCCACTTTCATTGTTAATAGGACCCTGCGGCATGCTTTGGCTCGCTATCTGTTCTGCTGATCGGTGAGTGTGAATGTACAAGCCCACAAAATTCCTTATCTTTTCTGGTCTGCTGAGTCTGGCTGCGGCATGCCTCAGGTGTCCGCTTTAGGACCACTTGGATTCCTCCCTAAAGATTATGAATTTTCTGCAATGATCTGCAATTTTGTAATAAATGAATTTCAAGCCTCAGCACAGACCAGAGATTTAGGTAATAGGACTCTATAACTTTTTATTTTATAAATTATATTAACCAGCTGTCGTTATTTGTTCCTGGTCAGACATCTAAATACTTTATTCTGGTTACTTGAGCATACTTAATATGTTTTTTCTCCTTGCAATACATCAAGACCAATTATTTTTCACTCATAATTTACTAAGTATATTATTATCTTATTTTAGGTTTATTATTAAAGGGATAGTTCACCCCAAAATTTTTATTCTAAAATAATTATCTAATTTTCCAATCCTGTGTGAGTTTCTGTGGAACACAAAATTATATATTTTATATATATATATATATATATATATATATATATATATATATATATATATATATATATATATATATATATTATATTATTTTTTTTTTATGTCCATATAAATGAAGGTCATTGGGGTCCCATTGGCTTTCATTGTATGGGCAAAAACAGGTTCCACTGAACAAAGAAACTTGTACAGGTTTTGAAAGAAATTCTACTGGCAATTTATTTTTGCTTGTTTAAGAAAATCGTCAGTCATGCAGAAATTTAACTTGCAACATCTCGTAGGCTACGCTAATACCAAAAGCAATCAGTAACTCATTAAAAATTAACGACTTTTCGTTGAATTGTTGCTGCATAGAAATAGAGAAATGTGTTGCTGGAAATCACTGTCAGTTGACTTCCAATGAGTCATACTCATTTTTAGTACACTACTTGTTTACTTAGTAGTAAATTTATTTGTCTTGATGTACTTACTTGTCAGCTTTATTAAGTAAAGGTTGTCAGCAATGTTAAGTTGAATGAACCTTATCAAGTAAAGCTTTTTAGTATACTGAAAATAAGTATTGTCAGCTTTACTTAATGAAAATTTAGAAAATGAAAATGAAAATGAAAACTTAATGTTTACTTAACATTGCTGAGTGAAACTTACAAATTAATGTTGACATAACTAACTGGCAGTGGATCTGTAGTTCCCAGCATGCTTTGCAAGGGACTGCATTAGGAGAGTCAATTTAGGGATTAAGTGTTTTTCAGTAAAGGCAAAGATGTTGTTAGTTTATGTTAGTGTTTAAGTTTCAGTTAAGTTTCTGCTTTTGAATTTTGTGCTTACCATTACACAGAAGAGTGGCGCTTGTTAAATTTATTTTGTTCATGCAACTAAATTATTATTTGTACAAATGACTCTATATAGTTACGTGGAACCCACTTGACACTGCTTTTTTAAGTAAATCCAACAATTTATTTTTGAAGTTAATTTTTTTTTTTTTTTTTTTTTGAGTGAATACAAATATTTTCTTTCTGAAAATGTTTATATTTAGCAACAAGTAAATCGACAAATCAACAAAATCTTATTTTTAATGGCAATACAAACAGTTTTCAATCAGATTTTCAACAGCTATGGCCAGTTGCTCAGCACACCAATAACTTTCAACCAACCTACTGATCAAAAATAGGGCAACCTGGTGACCTGACAGACTGTCTGTGTGAACTTCAAAATCACATACTGGGTTAAGACGATCTGTCCTAAGGCTGAAATCAAACCCTGGTACTGTGTGACTGCCAGGTGATATAACATGGTTTCTCTCTCTCTCTCTCTCTCTCTCTCTCTCTCTCTCTCTCTCTCTCTCTCTCTCTCTCTCTCTCTCTCTCTCTCTCTCTCTCTCTCTCTCTCTCTCTCTGTGTGTGTGTGTGTGTGTGTGATGATCTCTCCCAAAAGCCAGTATACAACAGAAAAACAGATGCTTCAATCACATTGAGTTCCTCCCTGTCTATCTCTCTGTACCACACACATACACATGCTTCTCTTTCTCCCGTTCTTTAGAAAAGATGAGAACAGGTGGCCAGCCAGTAAAAGCCACTTTTTCCCGTCTGTTCATCCCAAAAAATCGAGTGGTTCTCTGAAATAAGAATGAGCACATTTAAGTGCTCCGAGAAATGAGCCAAGCCCTGGAAGATACTTCTTTAACAGAATACCGCTGCATGCAGAGGTACTCTGAATAGCTCTAAAACACAATAGAACCAAAGCGGAGAGCTTTCTGCTGTCGTTTCAAGAGAGAATCGAAGAAAGAAGCTGGTAAAAAAAAATGCATTGAACATTTGGTGTTCAATGCGGTGTGAAAACCCCAAATGCAAAAAGCTTGTGAAATCCAGTAAAAGGCTTTTTATTTTTTGTTGTAGTGATATCTTTGCTTTATGCCTGCCCACGCACAAAGCAGATAATTGTTCTATGCGATCATCTAACAGCCTGTTAATTTTACTGCCAATTTCACAACACGTTTTCGCACCATCCATAAAAAACATGAGCAATAATTACGGCATATTAAACAACAAAGGGCTATAACACTGATGCAGTAACTCTGAGTTTTTGGCGATGCTGTTGAAAGCAGCCAATAGATTTAAAAATGTTTTAAATGAGAAAAAAGGGAATAAAAGAGTTGAGTAAGTTAGGGAAGTCTTTAGTGCATTTTCAATCTAATTGATGTACACAGTGGACTTTTAAGCCTAGCTCCCTTTAAACTGTGAATTTCATAAACATTGTTTTTATCAAAACTATCTTATAACTTTCTGAGGCATTTTTTCCCCTTTGCAATTACTCATAACCAACTGGTGATTTTTAGTGGATGTATTCCCTCAAGTTCACACTGGCAAACATGTAAATCTGTGTTGATTTAAAATAGATAGGCTACATTGCCAAAAGTATTGGGACACCCCTCCAAATCATTGAATTCAGGTGTTCCAATCACTTCCATGGCCACAGGTGTACAAAATCAAGCACCTAGGCATGCAGACTGCTTCTACAAACATTTGTGAAAGAATGGGTCGCTCTCAGGAGCTCAGTGAATTCAAGAGTGGTACCGTGATAGGTTACCACCTGTGCAATAAGTGTATTCGTGAAATTTCCTCACTACTAAATATTACACCGTCAACTGTTAGTGGTATTATAACAAAGTGGAAGTAATTGGGAACAACAGCAACTCAGCCATGAAGTGGTAGGCCACGTAAAATCACAGAGCGGGGTCAGCACATACTGAGGTGCACAGTGCGCAGAAGTTACCAACTTTCTGCAGAATCAATAGCTACAGACCTCCAAACTTTGTGTGGCCTTCAGATTAGCTCAAGAACAGTGCGTAGAGAGCTTCCATGGTCGAGCAGCTGCATCCAAGCCTTACATCACCAAGTGCAATGCAAAGCAGTAGATCCAGTAGTGTAAAGCACACCGCCACTGGACTCTAGAGCAGTGGAGACGTGTTCTCTGGAGTGATGAATCACGCTTCTCTGTCTGGCAATCCGATGGACAAGTCTGGGTTTGGCAGTTGCCAGGAGAACGGTACTTGCCTGATTGCATTGTGCCAAGTGTAAAGTTTGGTGGAGGGGGGATTATGGTGTGGGTTGTTTTTCAGGGGTTGGGCTTGGCCCCTTAGTTCAAGTAAAATGAACTCTTAAGGCTTGAGCATACCAAGACATTTTGGACAATTTCATGCACCCAATTTTGTGGGAACAGTTTGGGGATGGCCCCTTCCTGTTCCAACATGACTGCTCCAGTGCACAAAGCAAGGCCCATAAATTAAATTCACATTTATTTGTATAGCACTTTTCACAATACATTTAATTTCAAAGCAGCTTCACAGAAAATGCATGCGTCTACATTACAATTTAAAGTGATTTGTTATCAGAAGAGACTGTGTACACGTTATGTATTTCAGAAATGTTCATATACAAAGCACACAGTTAGCACACACACAATGGGCTAAGTGAAATAAGAATACATGATGTTAACAATGATTAGGGTATATAGATAATTGAGCATGGGTGCATGTTGATGCAGAGCTGCGTCATCTGAAATCCTCGCAGGAGTTGGAGTCGTCTCTTCACAGGTGTTCATCTGAAGTCTTCATGATAGGCTGGATCCAGACTGGAGCTGACAGACTCTCTAGTTACCTCGGGATGGGCGTCCCGAGATAAAACAGAACAGGAAAATAATTAGTGTAGCTGCTGTTCAAAGCATTAAGAAAAGACAATCATGTGCACTGATATAACTGGAGTACAAGGTTATAAGATGCATTATGTGAATGCTTGGCTAAAGAGATGCGTCTTTAATCTAAATTTAAACTGGGGGAGTGAGTCTGAGCCCCGGACATTATCAGGAAGGCCGTTCCAGAGTTTAGGTGCCAACTATAAAAACGTTCTCCCTCCTTTAGTGGACTTAGATATCCTAGGTGCTACTAGAAGCCCAGAGTTTTATGATCTTAAAGCGCGAGATGGATTAAGAAAGAGTTTGGTGTGGAAGCTTGACTGGCCTGCACAGAGTTCTGACCTCAACCCGATAGAACACCTTTGGGATGAATTAGAGTGGAGACTGCGAGCCAGGCCGAACATCAGTGCCTGACCTTACAAATGTGCTTCTAGAAGAATGGTCAAAAATTCCCATAAACACACTCCTAAACCTTGTAGAAAACCTTCCCAGAAGAGTTGAAGCTGTTATAGCTGCAAAGGGTGGGCCAACTCTAAACCCTACATAATAAGGATGGGATGTCTTTAAAGTTCATGTGCATGTAAAGGCAGGTGTCACAAAACATTTGGCAATATAGTGTATTTCATCAGTGCTATATTAGACCGAACCAAATAATATAAGAATATTAAAACCATTTCAATATTCTTAAGCCAATCCTCTCCTCTTTTCAGTATGATTTATGTTTAAAAATGTAGGGCAAGGGCAAGAAACAGCAGGTAACTGCAAGGTTACTATGTAAAATGTAGCAGATAATGTTTATGCATCAGAGGTCCTCGTTCTTCATCAAGGAGACAGGAAGAGTGTGATCAGACTAGGGCCTCTTTCCTGAGCTGGCTGCTGCGCTGCTGAACCATGCAGGATAGCATAAATATTTATTAAGCATATGTACTCACAAATAGCATTATATGCCAGTGTGTCTTTATCTAAAGAAGCATTCATACCTCATGAAACACCCATCAAGTACTCTTAAATGTGATTATGGCATTTTTCATGAATAGGGTCTGAAACTCGTTTTTGTTTTTTCTTCAAATGATCAATGAAAGATGGTATATCGGAAAATGTAAACCTTTGGAAATTAAAATAAATATTATATAAGGAAGTTTTAGTTCACATCTATTTGAGGTTTGAGACAAATTTCAGTCTTAAGTTTAGATGATTTCCCATAAATCAAAGAAAAAATATTTGTTTGATCATTTTTCTTATAACTTGAGCAACAGGGTTGAATTATAGAGTCTGACTAATGTAGCCAGTGCTACAAATTATTTGAAAATATTTTTTTAGGAATAGGGTGAAAACATAGAAAAAAAGTAGGATGCAGCCTCATGTTTTTGGTAAATAAAATTTATTTAAAAATGTTTAAAGCACTACTACTTTTCATTAAAGGGATAATTCATTTACGCAATCATTTATTCACTTTCATGTCGTTCCAAACCAATACGGTTTTCATTCATCTTCGAAACACAGATGAAGATATTTTTAATGAAATCTTTTTCTGTCCCTCCATCAAAGTCCAATCACCCAAAACTCTGACGCTTCAAACATTGATATATCATTTGATAAATAAATCCTAATCGAGTGGTTTAATCCAAGTCTTCTGAAGAGACACATTTAAGAACAGATTTAATTTAGCTTTTATTCACAAACATTGATCGATACACTAGCAGTCAAATTTGGTAAAAGGAAGTTCAAATACATGTGCTTGACTTGCGAGAACAAATATAATTGGTTCTTGCGAAACCTCAACCATACTTACGTGACGTGAGAATAAACCTCAATGGTTCTTGTGCGTCAGTAAAGCATGCTGCATTTTGGGTGAATAGATTTTCAATGGAAGGACAGAAATCTCTCAGATTTCATTCAAAATAATCGTTGGAAGATGAATGAAAGTCTATGGTTGGAACAACATGAGGGTGCATAATTGATGACAGAATTTGTGCTGTCACCAAGGGTTAACCTATTCATGAAAAGTGCAATACAAACCCCTTAAGTTCTGACTGTAATGCTAAATCATTGGTTGTCAGTCATCGATAGCAGCAGGTCATCTCCCGGGCTCACTAGCCTATCTGAGCCAGGGCCGGATCAATGTCAAGTGTAACCCCATCTCTGTGTTTTTTTATCATAAATCCCAGTTTGAGTTGAAATCAGACACGGTTACTTCACTCCTCTAATCTGTGCCGGGGTGGGAGCATTAATCTCAATCAGGCGGAGGGACAGCCATTTTGAAGCTTTCTGCATCTGGCAGGCTCCATTTTGTTTATAAATGATCCAAGCCGAAAGTGGACATCAAGGAGAGAGAAAGAGCCATCAGCGAGGGCCTTGATGAGCCCTGCACAGTAAACTGCATTCCCTTCTGGGATGCTTTAAAGAGACTTTCTTTAATGGTATAATCCATAATTGCTGATACACTCTAAATGCTGCACGAGTGGTCAGCTCTGAAGCAGAAAGAAAACACTGTTAGTAAAAAATGTGAGCCAAAGTCCAAATAAGAAGAATTTTTATTGTTTGAACATGTTCATTATTGCACTTCCACTAATGTACAGAAATGTATAGCCTTTTAAATGAGACTTTTAGTTTTTCTTTGTAAAGTTTTAACTTCTGTGAGACTGTAGCTGCATAATCGGTACACTTTACAATTAGATCCCATTAATTAAAGTTAGTTAACTAACAATAAGCAATACATTTGTTATAGTATTTATTGTTTTTATTTTTATTAACATTAGTTAATAAAAATAGAACTGTTTATTGTTAGTTCGTATTAGCTCAAGTCCATTAAAAAATATTAACAGATATAGATAAATCATACTTTTGATTTGAAAGGATTAGTTCACTTCAGAATTAAAATTTCCTGATAATTTACTCACTCCTGATAATTTATCTCATCCAAGATGTTCATGTCTCTCTTTCTTCAGTTGAAAAAAAGAAGTTTTTGAGGAAAACATTCCAGGATTTTTCTCCATTGTAATGGACTTCAATGGCAACCAACGGGTTGAAGGTCCAAATCAATGCAGTTTCAAAGGGCTTTAGAGGGATCTGCACGATCCTAGTCGAGGAATAGGGTCTTATCTAGCAAAATGATCTGTCATTTTCTTAAAAAAAATAAAACGTATACAAAAAAATATACTTTTTAACCACAAATGCTTGACTTCTGTGTTCTGCTTCTTCACGACATATGACGTCATCCCGTCGGAAAGGTCACGTCCGTGACGTACGTGGAACTACCGACCCAGTGTTAAAATCAAATGCCCTTTACAAAAATAAAGGTAAAACAACAATGTCGGATGATTTTGAAGTTGGAGGAGAACATGAGATGGAGTTTTTTGGCACTGGGTCGGTACTTCCATCTATGTCATGGACGTGACCTTTCCGACGTGATGATGTCATATGTCGTGAAGAAGCAGAACACCGAAGATGAGTATTTGTGGTTAAAAAGTATATACATTTTTATTTTAAGAAAATGACAGATCATTTTGCTAGATAAGACCCTATTCCTCGGCTAGGATCGTGCAGAGCCTCTAAAGCCCTTTGAAACTGCATCGATTTGGACCTTCAACCCGTTGGTTGCTGTTGAAGTCCATTATAATGGAGAAAAATCCTGGAATGTTTTCCTCAAAAAACGTAATTTCTTTTCAACTGAAGAAAGAGAGACATGAACATCTTGGATGAGATGGGGGTGAGTAAATTATCAGGAAATTTTAATTTGGAAGTGAACTAATCCTTTAATAAAGTATTGTATTAAAATGAGCTTTTACTAAGATTAATAAAAGCTTTAGTGGTTTTAGTGTTGTTCATTAGTTCATATTAACTAATGTTGAAATGAAACCTTATCGTAAAGCGTTACTAAATAATCTTGCATTGTATTTTCTTTCACTCAATTGCCAATCATTTTGAATGTTTAATTGTTTGATATTTTGAAGCTTTCTGCATATGGGATTTTGAAACCATCTGATGTTAAAATGGTTTAGTTGTATTTTATTACTTTTTAATGGTTTTGTGAAGTTCTACAATAAGTGATTGTTCTACAAAAGTCATTTTTGCTGAACAAATTGGGAAACACTGTTTTGGAGATTGATATTATGTGACATAAAAAGCCTGTTTTGTTTACAGTGTTCGGTTTTGTTTTTGAAAATGTATCACTCAGTGAGCATCAATTTGTCTGTGATTTCAGTTTTTTTCACATTAATGCAACTGGTTTACAAACAGGTTTTTTTTTTTTTTGGGTATGGGTAATTCTGTGTAAAAGTAATTCTGTGATCTGGTCTAATGGTAGAGCCTCCCAAAACATAAATGTGCATGCTCTCACTTGGATCAAAGCAGCTTAACAAATCTTTCAGCCTACATTAATTGACCAATCATTTAATAGAAGAAGGCACAGCCTTCAGAGCATGAAATAAGCATCTGTGTCAGCTGCTGCCCCAGAACATCATGCCACATCTCAGACACTCCACTGCGATCACTGCCTCCTTCACAGACTGCAGCTGAGCTTTCCTTCTAAAGAAAATGGATGAAGAAAAAAAAAAATGAATGTCTGACTAGCACAAACAGCTTTGATTGAGCCGTTTAATGTTTAACATCTAGCTAAAGTAACAGCAGGTTGTGAATTATGGAAGTGTTTTGAGGCGTATGACCCCTTTCTACTTAAAAGGATAGGTTAACAAAAAAAATAAAAATAAAATTCTCATTGCCATTCCAACCATTTTTTTATGTGTTCTCCTGTTGCAAATGAATACATTTCTGTCAGAATATCTCTTTTTTTCACAAAACAATGGCCAAATGTGGAATCTTGAGTCTCAGACCTTTCCAAAATATGTATTTTGTCAAGATTAGAAAAGGTTTTGATGATAAATTTAGTAACATTTGAAACATGAGACTGCCCACTAGAGAGAGGAGCCTGCTAAAAGGCTGTATAGTAATGCAATGTCCAATTTCAAAACGTTTTTTACAGTATGAGTTTTGAGTGTTTAAAATGTCAGATGATACCAAATTTATTATGATTACTGAAATATGTAATAAGGTCAGTAGCATCAATACGTAATAACTATAATATGTAAAAGGCGATACATAAAAAAAGCGCAAGCGTCCCACCAACGGGACATGGACACTGACATGGATAAATATTGCATTAAACTTGTAGATTGACACCCAAAAGTGTTTTCATGCCAGAACTTCCTGTTAACCTTTTTTTTTTTTTTTTTAAACTGTCACTTTAGTTAATTAATTGTGACTTTGCTCTTATAATTAATTGTTTGCATCCTAATTCCATTCATAATTACTCTGTCTATTCTGTGGGGACAACGAGTGACACCTCTTAATTTAGCATTCATAATCACTTTGTCCTTCGTCTGGAATTGAGGTGGGTTTTGTTTGAGGTCTTAGAGAAATGAATGTTTGACTACCACTCATTAAGACAGGAATTTCAGGGTATATTTATTGTACACAGTAAATAAAAAGCACAAAAAAGAACTACAGAACAATAATATATTGTGATTAAGGTAATTACAATTCAGACGCTCAAACCTGAGGCACATTCTCTTGCGTATACACAGATCATCTTCGACCAGAAAGGAAAGGCAACTCCGAGAGTGCAGCTGTTCAGCTGGAGATAAACGACTCCCCACAGTCATAATTAGTTTATATATTTCTAAAAGAAAATCAAAACTAAAGTGTTATGATCATTATCCTGAACATGAGAGAATGGAGAATGATTGAATTTTGAGTCCTGAGTAGGCTTCATCATTCTGGTTTCCTTCTCAGATTAAAGTGTGATATAGCCGCTCTGATGGTTGGCATTAATCCGCCCATAATGACATTGCGAAACACATCAGGGTCATAATGGGCCGGTTGAGTCCAAGCCTCCGCTTCTTGTAATGACCCAGATGTCAGAGGAAACAAATGTTATCGCTGGAGTAATAAATACCCCAGTCAATTTGCTCCAGGCCAGTAAAGAGCTTTAGGCCATTCTGAGGAATTTCCATCAGGGAGAGGGAGGAATACAGACTGATGGTGTCATTATGACAGCACTATGTCATTACCAATCAACTGATCGCCAGCAAAACATAAACAGCCATGTTTCTGAAAATCTATTAGTTCTTCCACTTGGACATTGCATTATACCCTTGCTCAGACAGGCTGAGAGGACCTTTCAGAAATATTTCCATCCATATACTCTCAGTAAACTACTAATTTAGTAGTTTTATACTTTAAGTATACTTTTACATTTTCTTTAAGTGAACTGAACATCACACTTACAGTTTACTGTACTATTTATATATTATCTTTGCACTATAAGTATACTACTATGTTCCTATTTAGGTATTAATTTTTACCTAAAATTCGGTTACTAGTCTGATTACAAACAGATTATTAGGGTCCATTTAAACACAGCTACTGTATCAAAGAAAACAGACACTAGTTTTAAATGTAAAAAAAAACATCTCAGGTTAACCATGGTTACCTGATAAGGGTAAAGAGACACTGCATCTGGATCGTCACTATGGGGAACACCATTAGCGTGTCTGGTGTCTGAAGCACGTGTGCCAACACAACAATTTCATTGGCTGATGACAGTCCATGACATCACTACCAGAATGCCCGTCAACTTCTTTGTCTGAAGGAGATGTGCAGGCAAACCTGAGGCATGGCAGCGACATGCAATGTCTCATTCCTCTTCTCAGGGAACGTTCCCTTTTGAAGTGGAACTAGACACTGTCTGGATCGATGCTATGGGGAAGAAATACCCACTAAATCATGCTGAGGGAATGCCTGCCTCATTAACTGTGCCTATGCACAACCATAATTGGCATAGCATACATTGACCCTATGGAATTATTTAGCTGGATTCAGATGCATCAATCATTCAGGGCATGTCCTAGGCCTCATAGCTGTCAAGTGGTAATATTCCCTCGGCAAACACCCAAGCTCGTATACTCCGACAAGGAAAGTCCCGGCCTCTACAGCCTTCCTCCCTTTCTTGTGGCCCAGGCTTATTCACCTGCGACCCAAGATTTGACACCCATGTCAATTTCTCATGCATGACACAGCTTCTGGGGAATACCAGGGAGTACAATTCAAACTGTGACTTTGGCCTATCGCTTTGGTGGTGCAAATATGGTAGCAAAATCAATTATTCACCATCCTCATATCATAGAACTCCAACGTTTAGGGAGCTGCAGGGGAGCTTTAGCTCTACCACCACTGCACAATCGGGGGAAAGCGGTCATACCCTGCCTGGACTCATCCAGGATTCCAAGACTCCCGGCACCTGCAAAGGTGCCCTATAACAACAAGGAATGCTATATGGCAAACTACTTTCGCTTGCTAGTTTCTAAGGGATCATTTAGGGCTCTAATAGGGAGTTGAGGACCATACTTAAAAACCCAGACAGTAGGAGAGGTTTCTACTCAACAGCCTACAACCCTCAATGCTTCTAGAAGGGAGCCACTGGGGAGCTATCCTACTGAAAGACCCCAGAATCCAGGGGGAGGCAGCTCAACCCTCCTAACACACTCATCTGGACCTGCTATAGCTGGTACTTGATTCAATCAGCACTAGCCATAGTGACAAAAAACAATACAATACAAATATACAATATACAATATTGTAAATGCAGTTCACCCTGCATCTCCCTTGAGGAAATACTCAAAGGGGAAAAAAAGCCATTAATCAAAATCCAACTTTCGTTGGAGAGGGTGTCTTGCTATTTCAGATATATCTTGTCAAGTTGATATATCTCACCAAAGGAGAGCAGTTCCAGCCCAGTGCCATAATTGCTAAAGGGGCTAGCCCTGCTCTATCCTACGGAGTATCTTATAGTACATGAAGATGGGCAAGGTTACTTAAGCTACCAGAGCAAAAAAAGATTAGCAATCAGTATCCAAAAACAGGTTACCTGGTTACATACCCCAGCTGTTTCCTTACTTAAAGACCCATTTTTATGGGAAAAGAATCAACAGCTCTACCCTGAAGCCCTGTGCCAGACCTCAGACCTCAGACCTCAGAAGGTGGATCGTAAAATATTTGAAGCAAACCATTTACATAATCAGTCCAGTCTCTTGTAGCCCACACACACCCTAATAGGTCTCTACTGTCTCTACAGACATGCCAAAAAGCTTTGAGGGTGAGACCCGCACATCAAGGAGAAAGTTTCTCTCCTTCTCCTTGATGACTGCCAAGTTAAACCACAGATGCCTCTCTGTGGCCACCATTGCTGCCATTGAACGACTCATTTGAGTGACTTCCTGTTTCTTGCGCCCCCAAACTAGATCCAATCTAGTTGTGGCACAGATCATTACCTCCAGCAACTCCTCATATGTGGGGCTGGCAGGCTGAGAGGGCACTACCACCTCTTCAGCCACATCTGCCTCATCCTGGCTGGATGGTGAAAGAAACATGCTATCTGCTGGATACAAAGACTCAAGAGAAAGTACATCCTGATCCAGCAGCTCACTCGAGCCAGTGACTGAGGAACTGAGGAGAGGCATACACAAACTCCTCGGCCAGCTCGACCTGTGATTCCCACGATTTCAGTCTTGCTGTGCCTCAGAAACCATAGGGCCAAACTGCAGGGTGCATGCTCCTCACCCAAACACTAGTTGTGTGTGTCCTCAGATGTCAAAAACCTGGGACATGGAGGCACGCACTTACTGAAACACTTGTATGAGTGCTTATCCATGATCCATGTCTTCACATGCGCTAACACAAATGGCTCCTAAAGACAAAAAAGCTGACGACGTACACTGCAGTCACCCACTTATATTCACAGGTGCTCCAAAGTGACATCATGGACTATCACCCAATGAAATTGTTGCTGTGCTGCAATCATGCTGATGCTGTTCCCCATGGCATCGATCCAGATGCAGTGTTGAGTTCCACTTCGAAAGGGAACTCACATTTTATTTTGATATAAACTACAGTTTATGAAGTTCTTTAGGTACGGACACACCAAACTGACACCAAAGAACTAGCGCTGATGAAAGCCGACTGTGTTGTCACCTTGCGTTGGGGAAAAAAACAGCACCTGAACACACTAAAAGGACTACAGGCAACTGTCAACAAGCACACACGTTCTGCGCCTGTGTGTGAAAGAGATAACTGTCTATTTAAGCAGATATATTCATCTATATTTGTCATTCAAAAAGGGAAAGCGAAACAACTAATACTTCAGGTATACAAACCATAATCAAAGCAGCGCCTGCTTATCGTTTTGAATATCAGACACGCTGATCACGTTCTTTATTCCCCTCAGCTCATGTTATTATGAAAATATCTGCGCAGTGTTGCTCAGGTAAGATGACGTAAAATTATAACAGCCTTCTGTCTGTTCAGTTTTGATTTACAGTTTTCGCTTTCATCACTTTTGCTCTTATTCTCGGGTACTGATTTGTTCGGCTAAGCTGAACAGCTAGATTCAAGATTCAAGAGTTTTATTTGTCACATACACAGTTATATACAGAATATACAACCGGCAGTGAAATGTAAACAGGTCCGCTCCATGGACAGTGCAAATTCACAGTTAAAAACACAAGGAAGAAATTATAATAGAAATAGGATATAAAAAAAAGTACTATCTATATATATATATATATGTCTATATCTGTAGAATTATAAATAATCAAGTCAAGAGAAAAAAAAGGTAACAAATAAGGATAAAGTGGAATAAAATAATTGAAGTAAACTGTGCAGTGAGTAAACTGTAGACTTATAAATATGTGGTTAACAAATGTATAAGAGTATAATGTGCAAACAGGTTTATGACAGGTTGTTACACAGTAACAACGAGAACAGAAAGTGCAGTGCAATGACAGTGTATCGATGTTTATCCTGACGTGAAGTCACATGATGTTAAGTTCAGGAGTCTGATGGCCTGGGGGAAGAAGCTCCTCCTGAGTCTCTCAGTTTTGGCCATCAGGCTTCGGAAGCGCTTACCAGATGGCAGCAGCGTGAAATGAGGGTTTGCAGGGTGATTAGAGTCCTTGATGATCTTGGTAGCTCTACCTTTGCAGCGTTTGGTGTAGACGTCCTGCAGAGACGGGAGAGCTGACCCTGAGATACGCTCGGATAAGTGCACTACTCTTTGCAGGGCTTTGCGGTCATGACTGGTGCTGTTCCCATACCACGCTGTGATGCTAATCAGAGTTCTCTCTCTCACTGACGGCCCGATGGCGATTCTACATGTTGAATCCTCCAAAAAAAAAAACCCAGATGGTGTCTGACTAGAGCCAATGGCCGACGCTCAAAAACAGCCCGGCGGCCGACCGTCAGCTTGGTGTGTCCCTGGCTTAAGAAACGTGCTACTTTAAAATGTATATTTACACACTTTAAAATGTTGCAAAATATTTGTGTTTCAAGTAAATGCTGTTCCGTTTTGATATTTCTGTTTATCAAAGAATCCTAAAAAAAAGGTATCATGGTTTCCACAGAAATATAAGCAGCACATCCATTTTTAGCATTAATAATAATATGAAATGTTTTCATATTAGAATGATTGAAAAAGTTGCATATTAAAATGATTTCTGAATGATCATGTGACTGAAGACTGGAGTAATGATGCTGAAATTTCAGTTTTGACATCACAGGAATAAATAAAAAAATAAAACAGTTATCTTCTTTTAAAAGTAACATACTCAAATTGTGATGGCTAGATGACTGGGTCAGAGCATCTCTAAAACTGCAGCTCTTGTGGGGTGTTCCCGGTCTGCAGTGGTCAGTATCTATCAAAAGTGGTCCAAGGAAGAAACAGTGATGAACCGGCGACAGGGTCATGGGCGACCAAGGCTCATTGATGCACGTGGAGAGTGAAGCCTGGCCTGTGTGGTCCGATCAAACAGACGAGCTACTGTAGCTCAAATTGCTCAAGAAGTTAATGCTAGAAAGGTGTCAGAATACACAGTGCATCACAGTTTGTTGGGTATGGTGCTGCATAGCCACAGACCAGTCAGGGTGCCCATGCTGACCCCTGTCCACCGCCGAAAGCACCAACAGTGGGCACATGAACATCAGAACTGGACCACAGAGCAATGGAAGAAGGTGGCCTGGTCTGATGAATTGTGTTTTTTTTTATTTACATCATGTGGATGGCCGGGTGCGTGTGCATCGCTTACATGGGGAACGCATGGCACCAGGATGCACTATGGGAAGAAGGCAAGCCAGCGGAGGCAGTGTGATGCTGGGAAACCTTGGGTCTTGCCATCCATGTGGATGTTACTTTCACACATACCACCTACTAAGCATTGTTGCAGACCATGTACACCCTTTTATGGAAATACCCTGGTGTATTCCCTGATGGCTGTGGACTCTTTCAGCAGGATAATGCGCTCTGCCACAAAGCAAAAATGGTTCAGGAATGGTTTGAGGAGCACAACAACGAGTTTGAGGTGTTGACTTGGCCTCCAATTTCCCCAGATCTCAATCCAATCAAGCATCTGTAGGATGTGCTGAACAGACAAGTCCGATCCATTTAGGTCTCACCTCACAACTTACAGGACTTAAAGGATTTGCTGCTAACATCTTGGTGCCAGACACCACAGCACACCTTCAGGGGTCTAGTGGAGTCCATGCCTCGATGGGTCAGGGCTGTTTTGGCAGCAAAAGGGGGACCAACACAATATTAAAAGGTCATAATGTTATGTATATTGTACATTAGTTATAATGTTAATAACATTTTATTAGACTAATTGTAGTAGAAAAAAACATACTCAAAAATGTTTCAGTCTGATACTACAATCCTCTCTAAACCCTCTTTGTTCTCTTGGCCTTGTCTGCTCTGTTGTCTGTTTCTCTATTCCTGACTATCAGAATTTCATTCAGTTTCATTACAGAAGATGTGTTTAATATCTAAATAACCAGAGGGCTTCTTTAGTCTCTTAGTATCAGATAACTGGTGAAATCTATGAATGTCAAAATGCAAGTTTAATCTCCCAGTGCCAGAAGCATGGTTACTTTAAATCTATGAATTCAGAAGATGTCTCTGAGAATCACAAGGCTGTTTCATCTAGGGCCTTGTCCACATGTCTTCGTTAGAAAAAGTATCTTTTTCTCTTCGTTTTGGCCTTTAGTCCACACTGAGACTGAGCTTTTTTGTCAACGAAGACAGAGCTTTTTGAAAACGCTCTCCCAAGTGGATACATTTGAAAACGGCTTTTTCGTGTTCAAGTGTGGACTGTGAAAATGGATGTATTCACAAGTGATGAAGAATGTTTAGTCATATGATGCATATTGTGGTGTGGACGGGGAGCATTTTGAAATGAAAATACTGTGTCCAAATGTATCCGGATTAATGTAGACAGTCAAGGAGTGTGAAATCTCTCAGTATATGCATCTGTTTGAGTCACGTGACCTTATCATCACAGCCACCATATTTATGACCATCGGCAGGGGAAAGCAATAGAAGATTCAAAAGCAAGAAGTGATATTAAGAAACGTCAATTATTGGTTTTGATCTATACCAAGTTTTAAGAATAATTTATGGTATACTGATCTGTAGTCAACACAGACATCATCAAATCTGACATTGGCAGACATTTACATATATTTAATCCATAATCCATCTCTATGCGCCAGCATTCAAGGGTATAAATGTCACGGTTTTGTATTCTGAAATAGTTCAAAGTTTTCATTGTGTTCAGGTCATGTTTGCCAGTTAATTTGACCCACCCTGCGTCCCAATGTGCATATATCCACCCTATCTGTCCTAAATAGTATTGAAAATGTCACGTACTATTTATGATGGATATGCACATTGGGACACAGGCCCAGTTTCCATTCCGCATCTCCCACATATGCGTGTTTTAGCAAGGCGGTGAATGAACTTGCCAGGTTACGTGTCACTACTGCTGTATTCATTTATCCAATTTTTTAACAGAGTAACAGCTCACTACCAGTTACAAAAGACACTGTAACAGTATGTCAGGCAATTCTAGTTGTATTTTTCATCAATTTATTTCTTAAATTATCCCTTGAATATATTCTGGCCCACCATCTAGTGGCGATTTTTTTTTTTTGGCCCATGGCCAAATATACTTGACCCCTGATGTATACTATTATATATTAATTCTAAATCACTATTATAACAAGGTAATGTTTAAATGTTAATTCAATTAAAATATATGTATTACTTATTTTATTGTCATCTCAGACATCTGCATTTAATTAATTAGCATCAAACAAACAATATAATTTTTTAAAGATTACTTATACCAACCACCAAATAGGTGGCGACGAAGAAGGAGGAAGTAGACTGGCACGCTTTTTCTTAGCGTCTGTTTCCATGGTGAATCATCAATTCGTCTCTCTGTTGAGAATGTCTTGTGTGTTCACGGTTAACACACTCTGAGTTGTCTGAACTTACTCACGGACTCATTTTTGGAACCAACATACCTCGAGTAAACAAGGTTTGGGTTAATCATCCGAGAGTTCAGGGTATATGTGATGGTAAGTTAACCTTGCTTTCTGGAACACCCCCCTGGACTTTGTTTTGTTTTGTTTATTCGTTTATTATGTGTGTGCGCGGCAGTTGTCCGTGAGGGGCTGCCTGCTTTTACTTTCAGCTTATTTATTTATTAAAGTCATGTTGAATGTTTGCCGGTTCCCTCCTCCTTCTTCCTTATTAAGAACTCTGTTACATTGGTGCCGAAGCCCAGGAGGAAGGAGGGACATGCTATGGAAGAGCCCTCTCTGCTGAGGGAGGTCGGGCAGCACGGAAGAGAGAAGACCGCAAACGGCTGCCCAAGGCGGTGGTGCTGGAGCAATGGAAGACCCGGTGGAACAGAGAGCTCATTGCCGTGCCCCTGGGTCGAGGTGGGGTGGCTGCCGTCCTAGAGGGACCAGAGGAGTCTCTGGCGTTCGCCATAGGCCTGCGCCTGCTACCATCCACCATGACGAGGAGGAGCATGGGGGTATGTGGCAGGCAGGACGAGGCAGCGGGACCGTGAGAACGGGGCGAGGCCGGTGGTGAGTGATAATGAGCACCACCTGTGCACCGCACCGGTCTCGTGTCTCACGGAGGAGCTTGGGTGCATAAAAGGAGGAGCGATGACAGTGAAGGATGAGAGAGGACCAGGCCTGGACTTTATGTTTTGTTTATGTTTATTTTGTGTGTGCGTGGCAGTCGTCCGTGAGGGGCTGTCTGAGCTTTACTTTCAGTTTATTTATTTATTAATGTCATGTTGAACAATCGGCGGTTCCCGCCTCCTTCTTCCTTATTAAGAATTCTGCTACAATCATATATTAAGTTGGATGTCCACCTTAGATAATCACCATATTTATAATGAAACCAACAGATTTAAAAATGTGATATTAATCATATCATATAATAAAATATAATTTATTGTTACTACTGTCAAGACTTTACTATCTATTAAATTATTATGAATTTTGTTTTACTTTTTTAAATGATTTTGTTTCTATATTTTTCCGATATATTTCTACATTAACATATTTTAATGACAGCATATTTATTCATCAGAATAAACAGAAAATAGTTCAACATTTTCTAAAGTGATTATTTTGAACAAGTATTAACTTGGACATTATTAAAAACATTATTTTAGCGAAAGTATTTGTATCAATACTGTGTGCCTTTTGCTCCATGCTGGTGAGCCTTTTACCCCATGTGTGAGGTAAAAGGCCCCCCCCAGCACCTCATACATTAAGATTTTTAAATAAAGTAAACCACTTTTATGATTTATTTTCACACGAATTCTGTTGCTCCATAAATGTTCAATACAAACATATATATTTTTCTGTATCATACATCATAGGAGTAGTGCCTTTAGACCTGTTGTATCCTACTTGTAAATTATTGTTAAAAAGTTTTCTTTCTTAATTTTTCATGCTTATTGGTCTGATCTTGCCACAGTAAAAAAAAAAAAACATTGTTCTGATGCTGTTGGTATGATTGTAACAGCGGCTTTTAGAGCAGAATTGAGGGTCCAGTTC
The DNA here is from genome assembly GCA_018749465.1 of Paracanthobrama guichenoti. Classification (NCBI taxonomy): domain Eukaryota; kingdom Metazoa; phylum Chordata; class Actinopteri; order Cypriniformes; family Gobionidae; genus Paracanthobrama; species Paracanthobrama guichenoti. The sequence goes on along the minus strand of CM031948.1, from coordinate 10,076,408 downwards.
ATGTAGAACACAAAAGGACACTCAGCATCAATTTCCATTTTGTGGGTGAGTTTACAACTACTGTTGTATTTCACTGATGCCAGCATGCATTTAAAAAGTGTGTCTTTTGGGGCTTCAACATAATTTAAAATATCTGTGATGCTGTGAATACACCTGTGTCAGAATCTGTTTAGTGTTTTTAGAATCTGTTTCATTAGTGTGAACACATTACTCACCTTTTTTTCTAATACTTTTCACTAGTTCGCACTCAGATTAGGTACAGAATATGCGTTTTTGTCATGCTGTCTCAGAGGGCTCTGAGCTCGGAATTTGGCCTAAACCCAGAATACAAATTTTTATAGAAAAACTATATGTAAAAATGTTCTTTGATTAAAGGGAACCTATTATGCAAAATTCACTTTTACGTGTTTGAACATAAATGTGTGTTGGCAGTGTGTACACAACTGCAATAAAGTGTAGGCTTTGCTAAAAGGGTGTTATATTTTTATCTGTATATAATTTTTTTACGGTCAGTTGTAACAAGTGTTTTTGTGTAATTCGTGGTGTGTTAATGATAAGGGAGAGTGTTTATGGACAAGACTTTAACACGCACTTCATTTACTGTCTTCTATTCAGCTCTTACATTGATTTTGTGGAGTAAAACGGACGCTTTATCTTTAGTGTGTATAGTATAATCAACTTAATAAAATCCATCAGTAAAGTCTTGGCCATCATTCAGATGGGGTCCTCTACAACAGGCTTGTACTAATATTGGATAAAAGCAAGATGACACATAAGTTATAACCATAATTAAACAAAATCTCCATACAGTATATATTCTCTGGTTCTGTAGGCATTATTGTCCAACTCCGGTTCGAACTGAACACCGCTATTGAGAGTTTCTGTTCTGAATTCTGACATATTCATTCCGTGAGATGAGTTTGTCCTGACACCGGACACAAGCTCTTGAAGCTCCGCCTCTTCTTGAAAGAAGGGGGCCGGAGGCACCAGCTCATTTGCATTTAAAGGGATACTCACAAAAACAGCGCATTTTAGCTCACCTCCAAAAAGTGAGATGGTCCTCACTGCAGAACACGAGATGCAGGGGGCGAGGTTGAATCCAGATTCAACTCCTCCCACTTTACATATCCCCAAACCTACTCGTCTCCGCCCCCCTGGACCCTAAACCTACCCATCTCCACCCCCTGGATCTGGATCCCGTGTTCTGCAGTGAGGGCCTACTACAAAAAGTGGCAATTTTAACATGCTGTACACTCTAAAAAATGTTGGGTTAAAAACAACCCAAGTTGGGTTGAAAATGGACTAACCCAGCAATTGGGTTGTTTTAACCCAGCGATTGGGTTGTTTTAAGCAAACATTTAACCCAACCACTGGGGTAAAACAACCTATTTACTGGGTTAAAACAACCCACTTGCTGGGTTAGTCCATTTTCAACCCAACTTGGGTTGTTTTTAACCCAGCATTTTTTTAGAGTGTATGATCTGTGGGGTATTTTGAGCTAAAACTTTACACACTCTGGGGACATCAGGGACTTATTTCAGATTTTGTAAAAAAGGGCATAATAGGTGCCCTTTAAGTTACAAATCGTAACAGTAAAGAATGTGATTTAACAGGATAATACAGTACATGTACTTTTACTATAAAATTTTGTGAAAAATAGTATTATATTTTGAATATTAATAAAACAATATTTTGAGAAGCCATCCAAAATGTTTCTCATGCCATCCTGTAACATTGTCTCATTTTTTTTTAAATTATTTTTAGTTTTTGCAGCTGCAAGTTTTTTTTTTTTTGACTGTAAATGTAAACAATTCAGTGCATGTCTGAGCTTTCCACCCCTTTCACTGAGAGTGATTGCTGCCAAACAGGATTAACATAGGATTGCCTTGTGAACTCTCATTCCACCTCACAGAATCAATTTCTAGCTCTGATATAGAGTGCACAAATCCTGGCCTTTGCTTCTTGCTACCTTTTTGCATTCGCACTGTTCTTTTCTCCTTTGCTATCCATCACCAAACCACACCCCCTGCTCCGCCCACATGAATAATGATGTGTAAAGGCTGAAAGGAGAAACTTGAAGCTTATTTCCTGATTTACATGCATACACATGCATCTCTTTCTCCCTCCCTTTTTTTTTCTCACTCTCTCAACAAGCTGTTTTAACACCACTTTTTAATGCTTTTTCCCCAAATAAAAAAGTTCAGCTGGCTAGCACATTTTTAATGAATTTGCGACCTGTCATTACTTCCACAGACTGCCAAAGTCTTTATAAATGCCTTAGTAGTAGATTCAGTTTAATGTGCATGGATTATACACAAACACTATGCTATGTACAAGACAGGAGCAATAGATAACTGTCATTCAGAACCAAGTGTTGATCAAGACAAAGCATTTAACAAGGTAGATAACAGTTGTCTCAGAGGCTGTGTTCTTCATTAAGGGTGTTCTCTCATGGTCAGGAATTCTAAAGCTGCCTGAATGCAAGAGCTGCTGAGACCTCCATTGTCTTGTCATCAATTACGAGTGTAAATCTTGTTGCAGTTGATTTCTGCTAGAATAAAATGTTTTCATACACCATGCCAGAAAAGCAAATTAATAATTTAGTATTTTTTTGTGGTTTGTTGTGGGATAAACAGATACATTTAAAACAAAATTTCTTTGCAAATAGCCAATTATTCAGAATGATTTCTGCTGATACCGAACCCAAATAATGTTGCAAAGGGAGACCGGGGGTAATTGTAATGCACTCAATTCCTCCAATCAGAAATGAACTAGAGTGATTACACTTAATCTGCACATGCTCAATAGGATTCTCTCTCTGCCTGTGGAAAATGAGCACAATCATTTCACCTCAGCAGAGGTTTTAAACAAAATACTGATTCTGAATTATTAAAGTTACTTTTTTGATGTAAATTTTTTTTTTCTTCTGCTGTCTAAAATTTAGATGACTGCTAATTTAAACTTACATACATTTGATCTTATTGATAAATTAACATGAACAACATATGCTAATATAGGTGTGGCTAGCATACAAGATTTTATCATGGCTGCAACACTGAGGGCAGTTGTAACATTGTGTTACAACTGCCCCCGAGCCACATGGCCCAGTGTAAGCACCTTATTTGTCTGTGTTGACTTACTTTTCTGTTATAAAATGAACATATTTCACTAAATTTAAATGTAAAACTACATTAGTAGATTAGTTTGTAGTAGAAGCATTAATCAATTAGCCTAACATACATTATTTGCATAAAACAATGTTTTATATGTGTTTGACAAAGTGTGAATATTATTATCAGCTGATTCATGTATTTGAGTAAAATATACACTCACCTAAAGGATTATTAGGAACACCATACTAATACTGACCCCCTTTCACCTTCAGAACTGCCTTAATTCTACGTGGCATTGATTCAACAAGGTGCTGAAAGCATTCTTTAGAAATGTTGGCCCATATTGATAGGATAGCATCTTGCAGTTGATGGAGATTTGTGGGATGCACATCCAGGGCACGAAGCTCCCGTTCCACCACATCCCAAAGATGCTGTATTGGGTTGAAATCTGGTGACTGTGGGGGCCATTTTTAGTACAGTGAACTCATTGTCATGTTCAAGAAACCAATTTGAAATGATTCAAGCTTTGTGACATGGTGCATTATCCTGCTGGAAGCAGCCATGTACAGAGAATGGGTACATGGTGGTCATAAAGGGATGGACATGGTCAGAAACAATGCTCAGGTAGGCCTTGGCATTTAAACGATGCCCAATTGGCACTAAGGGCCTAAAGTGTGCCAAGAAAACATCCCCCACACCATTACACCACCACCACCAGCCTGCACAGTGGTAACAAGGCATGATGGATCCATGTTCTCATTCTGTTTACGCCAAATTCTGACTCTACCATCTGAATGAAGAATTATGGCATTCTTCTGTAGCCTGATGAGTAGCTTTAACCGTTGTTCATGTGAACTCAAAGACAGCCGGACGCTTTGTTTATAGACTGTTTGACCTATCAATTTGTGTCGATGAAGTATAATAGGGATGTTATTAACCACTGTATAGTGATTTATCCTATATACTGCTTGCATAAAGCAAGTACTGCACATACACGTGTAGCTGTTATGTATATTTGTAAGTGAACTTTGTAAGTGACAATGTGAACTGTGCACCGTAAGTCTTGTTTTTTAAACATTTGCTAACTACCAAATCAGTCGTGATGAGAAACCGCTAACATTATATCACATAACGTTTAGTGTGGATGGATATTAAAGAGCTTAACTTATGCCTGATGGTCAAAGCTTATTAGTTTCTGTTATTATCAATACTCCTAGATGACCAATACCAGCGTTTCTATTGTCTGATACATGATAATAATCTGTACAGTATTGTAATCTGAGCACAGTGTTCATATCATTAGCTAGCTTGTATAAATAATATCTATAAGCTAACACTGGTCTCTCACCTAGACATTGCCCTGTTCTTCACTGTTTCTCCTAACACAACAACTCAATTTGTCTCCTCTAATCGTTGATCTGTCTAATCCTGGCCTGTCCCTAATTGTGTCATAATTGTATGGCTGTGGTCTGGCATATGAGTATTAATAAACATTTATAATTTCCTCAACGTCCGAACTGTCATTGTGATCCATTGTTTTCCTATCGCTGAAATTGACCGCACTCCTTCCCATTATGTCACTTCCGGTTTTGGCATTTTTAGATGCGGAAGTAAAATTTTCTCACAAAAACGCCTTATTAGCGTATTTATAATAGGCCTATATTTTAAAGAAAATCTAGTTCCTACATTATTTTCTAAACATTGACTCACTGGAGTCTCTAACCTGCAATATGCCCTTTAAGCGTATGTGTATTCTTTTGAGCTCTTTGTGAAACTATATAAATTATAAGGCCTATTTGTTTGATTCACTTGTATTGATATAGTCAAATATTTTCTTCTCAAACTTTCAGTGCGGCAGTGTTTACAAACCTGATTCCAAAAAAGTTGGGACACTGTACAAATTGTGAATAAAAAAGGAATGCAATAATTTACAAATTTATTATTACTTTTTATTATTAAACTTATATTTGATTCACAATAGAATATAGATAACATATCAAATGTTGAAAGTGAGACATTTTGAAATGTCATGCCAAATATTGGCTCATTTTAGATTTCATGAGAGCTACACATTCCAAGAAAGTTGGGACAGGTAGCAATAAGAGGCCGGAAAAGTTAAATGTACATATAAGGAACAGCTGGAGGACCAATTTGCAACTTATTAGGTCAATTGGCAACATGATTGGGTATAAAAAGAGCCTCTCAGAGTAGCAGTGTCTCTCAGAAGTCAAGATGGGCAGAGGATCACCAATTCCCCCAATGCTGAATTTCAATCAGAAAGGAGTTTCTCAGAGAAAAACTGCAAAGAGTTTGAAGTTCTCATCATCTACAGTGCATAATATCATCCAAAGATTCAGAGAATCTGGAACAGTTTCTGTGCGTAAGGGTCAAGGCCAGAAAACCATACTGGATGCCCGTGCTCTTCGGGCCCTTAGACGGCACTGCATCACATACAGGAATGCTACTGTAATGGAAATCACAACATGGGCTCAGGAATACTTCCAGAAAACATTGTTGGTGAACACAATCCACTGTGCCATTCGCCGTTGCCGGCTAAAACTCTATAGGTCAAAAAAGAAGCCATATCTAAACATGATCCAGAAGCGCAGGCGTTTTCTCTGGGCCTAGGCAAATTTAAAATGGACTGTGGCAAAGTGGAAAACTGTTCTGTGGTCAGACGAATCAAAATTTGAAGTTCTTTTTGGAAAACTGGGACACCATGTCATCCGGACTAAAGAGGACAAGGACAACCCAAGTTGTTATCAGCGCTCAGTTCAGAAGCCTGCATCTCTGATGGTATGGGGTTGCATGAGTGCGTGTGGCATGGGCAGCTTACACATCTGGAAAGGCAACATCAATGCTGAAAGGTATATCCAAGTTCTAGAACAACATATGCTCCCATCCAGACGTCGTCTCCTTCAGGGAAGACCTTGCATTTTCCAACATGACTATGCCAGACCACATACTGCATCAATTACAACATCATGGCTGCGTAGAAGAAGGATCCGGGTACTGAAATGGCCAGCCTGCATCTTTCCAGATCTTTCACCCATAGAAAACATTTGGCGCATCATAAAGAGGAAGATGCGGCAAAGAAGACCTAAGACAGTTGAGCAACTAGAAGCCTGTATTAGACAAGAATGTGACAACATTCCTATTCCTAAACTTGAGCAACTTGTCTCCTCAGTCCCCAGACGTTTGCAGACTGTTATAAAAAGAAGAGGGGATGCCTCACAGTGGTAAACATGGCCTTGTCCCAACTTTTTTGAGATGTGTTGATGCCATGAAATTTAAAATCAACTTATTTTTCCTTTAAAATGATACATTTTCTCATTTTAAACATTTGATATGTCATCTATGTTGTATTCTGAATAAAATATTGAAATTTGAAACTTCCACATCATTGCATTCTGTTTTTATTCACAATTTGTACAACTTCTTTGCATTTCTGCCTTGTAAATGCATTTAATTTCATGATATTTTTCATAATGATATCTTAATCTTGCCCATCTTGTGCTGCTAATTATTTAATATATTTAAATTATCTGGATTAAACCTGAGTTGACAGAGAATGTTAATACAGAGCTTTGTGAGCCTGTTGAACCTGATCTAAACCAGGTTGGATTGATATATTTGCCTACTCTGAAATTCAGAGTTTGTTCAACTAGCTTCATGCAACAGCTAAAACATAAACATAATCTGCAAAGTTATTCTGCTCAAAGTTCAAAGCAAAGGGAGATATTTCTAATCCATCACTAGCCCTAAAATTTACATAAACCCGCCCCCGGGAACACACAACAAAAGGGTGAGGCCATGTTGAGAAGAGGAAGAGTTGTTGTAGTAGAGCACATTTAGGAGTCTGCTCAAGCTGTCGCATCCGTCTTTTCACATTTATTGCAATACAGTACGTAACACAAATGCAATATTGTGTCATAAAAGCAAGATGACAACATAAGTTATAACCGTAATTAAACTAAACTATACCTGTTCTATATCTTCATACAACATATATTCTCTGGCTCTGCAGGCATTTTACAACAGCTCCCACACAAGCAATTTATAGATTATCATGACAGAATATGCTAATCAATGACTTGAAGATAGTTAACTCCACATATCAGCTACATAAATCCATCAACTAACCATTCAGAAACGTCCTGTTACATTCTACATGTTGTCATTTCTTCTTGAGTCTCTCCATCATTGTCCAACTCCAGTTTCAACATAAAAGGCTGAACAGTTTCTGACCGTTTCAGTGCGTGTCTGTGTGAGGTCATCTGAGCTGCTAACACAAGCTTTTGAAGCTCCACCCTCTTCTTGAAAGGAGTAGCAGCTCATTTGCATTTAAAGGGACACATACCCTCAAAAAGTGACAATTTTAACATGCTATAAAAATGATTTGTGGGGTATTTTGATCTAAAACTTCAGATACACAATCAGGGGACATCAAAGACCGATTCTGCCTCTTGTAAAAAGGGGCATTATAGGACCCCTTTAAACAATTAGCCGATGACCAATTTTATTGGTTGATATCTCTCAGGACAGACAGACAGACAGACAGACAGACAGACAGACAGACAGACAGACAGACAGACAGACAGATAGATAGATAGATAGATAGATAGATAGATAGATAGATAGATAGATAGATAGATAGATAGATAGATAGATAGATAGATAGATAGATAACAGATTCAATTCACAGATGATTAAGATTTCTCCTGAAGCTCATTGCTTCAGTGTTATTATAGTGCCCCTGAGTTCATCCACTTTAAATGAGAACTGAATAGCACTTAGCCGTGAGTAGAAATCACTTTGATAGGTCATAACCAGAGGTGCACTGCCTCCCACCCATCTCTGAACAGGCTTTGATCTTCAAGAGGGAGATCTGCTGCCCAACAATGATGTGCTTTCTCCCACACACACAGACACACATCAAAGTCAGATCACATCTCGCCCCAAAAGAACTTTGGTAAACTACAGGTCTCTCATCAGTATAATACATAAGAGAGAGGAAAATAGGTTTTTGCCTTGTTTTTACTCACAGCTAAGGCCAGCAAAGATTACTAATAATGACCTGTCTAATTGCTTTGCAGCGCAAATAGTATTTGTGCCATGGTTATGTTTGGTTTGCACACTACAATATTTGATTAGACCTCACTAAAATGTGGCATTATAGATGTCAGGTCTGTTTGTGTGTTTGTGAATGGGCTTTTTAGCAGAGATGATTGCTTTTGCAGTGAGACGCTGTTTGCATTAGTGTGCTGGATAATCAGCGTTAATGGGGATTTGACTGTAACAAGCTTACTTTAGGATTAGATGCTTTTGGGTAACTGCAGTTTCATCTTTTGGGCTGATTTATATTAGTTTTGGGCCTCTTACATACGGTTTATAAGGAAGAATTCACTAAGACTGAATTGTACCTGCAGATAGGATCATTTATTTGCAAGTGTTGATGTAGCACCAGATTCAATAAACAAAATTATGCAAATCAGGTAACAGCACAAATACACCACAAAATCCATATGCATGCAAGTTCCAAACTTGTTGGTTTTGATTGCTGTGTTGCGAAGGACACTGCAAACTACTGATCCGGTGTACTTTACTGGAACTGTAATGGTTACAGTATTCTAGGAAGTACAATTGTACTTTACACTGTATATCAAAGTACCACAGTATTACCAACTGTTACCATCAGTGTACGCTGTTACCACCACAGTGTTTTTTGTAGAGGTAAACATTGGCGAAAAAATGGCGAAAGTGTGCTCATTGACACTGCATTCGTTTCTCATTTGATCACCATTTGTTAAGTTATTGCTGCCACAATCACTAGAAAGTGCACACAAACATCTGCTTCTACAACAAACTGCTTTCTTCCATTAATAAAATTATGTTAATTGCACCTAAAAGAGCAAACTGAGTTAACATCAACTATATATATATATATATATATATATATATATATATATATATATATATATATATATATATATATATATATATATTAGAAAATAATGCACACCTGAGGTGGTTGTGGAATTAACTATTCCAGCTGCTGTGTGAAAAGACTATAACTGATCCGCCACCTGCAGCATCCTCACACGCGATATAGCCTGTACCTGGGACTCCTTCTTTATGTATACAGACGTGATGTAATGACGCAAAGAAGAATGGCTGCATGCTTGAATTTCCTGCTGAAAGCTACCAGTACCACTCAAATATTATTACAAGCTTACCGTTGTGAACCGGGCTAAAGTTTTGAACACTGGTTATGTACTTGCTCAAAAATTGATTTTGGATCATTTTTAATCAAAACTAATTTTTAACATAAAAATAAATAATCTGTATTTCAATCATAATTCGACTGCTTCACCTGTTTTTATGATCATAGGTCTTCTAGAATTCATAATGATTGCCTTTGCATGCTTGGAATGCTTTAATTGGAACATTACATGTAAAAACTTAGAAAGAGAAATATTTCAACTTGAGTGAGGGAAAAAATAGATTTTTATGAATAGTTAAATAGCCTTGCACATTGGGACGTGATTTCATTCAAATTCTCTGCAGGAGAAATAATGGACATGTCTCTTTTCCGCTCTGCTGGTTGAAAACGGAAATTCAAACAGTCTGCTCCCATTGAAGATAACACACCTTTTTATTTATGGATTTATACGGTTTTATCTAAGTGCCAGTTATTCCCTTCTTTCCTCTCCTTTTTCCGTTTAGTCACTGACTTTCTCTCTCCATCAGAGTTAAACATGTTAAGTGAGCAGGTTTTCAGTACAGCTGGTGAAATATTCCGTTCCAGCCCATGTTGGATATGCACCGCTATTGTTTTCAGGCTGCCAAGAGGACACAAGAGGATAAATAAAGTAACCTGCGGCTCTTATAACCTAACAGTACCAGACACCTGGTGGCTTGAGTTAAATATATGTGTTGGGTTTATGCCAAACATCACATGAACAAACAGGAAAACAGGTCTCATTGTATCTGCTTTTTCAAGAAAGTGTTACAACAATATGAACTGACAGCAATATCTGTGAACTTTTAAAGTAATTTTATTCAATTTAAATACCTAAATGTTAGTGAGAAGAAGAAAAATTAAAAAACTTTATATCAATCTGCATATAAGATGGACATCGGTCATGATCATCTTTGCTCACTCCTTTGAAGGTTATCTAGAGTAAAATGGCTCTATATTTAATGAAGAACATATACAAAATACCTGAAACTGAAGTGATGTGACTTGTTTTAAATAATCGGAAGTTTGTTGCTCACATTAACCACCAAACCTATCCCTAACCTCACCCGTAACTCACCTTAATAGCAGCACAAGTGTTTTGCAATACAACATGGACACAAGTACATTGTACTTATTTTTTTGATGTAATCACATGATCCAGTGTCCTTATACCAATCCATGACACAAAAATATTATTTATTATATTATTTATTTTCCTACTCTTCCATTATTCCTTGCTACAGCTTTCTATCTTGCTTATGATACACTATATTGCCAAAAGTATTGGGACACCCCTCCGAATCACTGAATTCAGGTGTTCCAGTCACTTCCATGGACAAAGGTTTATGAAATCAAGCACCTAGGCTTGCAGACGCTTCTACAAACATTTGTGAAAGAATGGGTCGCTCTCAGGAGCTCAGTGAATTTAAACGTGGTACAGGGATAGGTTGCCACCTCCATTCGTGAAATTTCCTCACTACTAAATACTCCAAGTGGAAGCAATTGGAAACAACAGCAACTCAGCCATGAAGTTGTAGGCCACATAAAATCGTGAAGTTGCCAACTTTTTGAGTCAGTAGCTACAGACCTCCAAACTTTGTGTGGCCTTCAGATTATCTCAAGAACAGTGCGTAGAGAGTTTCATGAAATGGGTTTCCATGGCTGAGCAGCTGCATCCAAGTCTTACATCACCAAGTGCAATGCAACGCTTCGGATGCAGTGGTGTAAAGCACGCCGCCACTGGACTCTAAAGCAGTGGAGACGTGTTCTCTGGAGTGACGAATCACGCTTCTCTGTCTGGCAATCCGATGGACGAGTCTGGGTTTGGCGGTTGCCAGGAGAACGGCACTTGCCTGACTGCATTGTGCCAAGTGTAAAGTTTGGTGGAGGGGGGATTATGGTGTGGGGTTGTTTTTCAGGGGTTGGGCTTGGCCCCTTAGTTCCAGTGAAAGGAACTCTTAATGCTTCAGCATACCAAGACATTTTGGACAATTTCATGCTTCCAACATTTTGGGAACAGTTTGGGGATGGCCCCTTCTTGTTCCAACATGACTGCGCACCAGTGCACAAAGCAAGGCCCATAAAGACCTGGATGAGCGAGTTTGGTGTGGAGGAACTTGAATGGCCTGCACAGAGTCCTGACCTCAACCTGATAGAACACCTTTGGTCTGAATTAGAGAGGAGACTGTGAACCAGGTCTTCTCATCCAGCATCAGTGCCTGACCTCACAAATGCGCTTCTAGAAATGCGCTTGGTCAAAAATTCCCATAAATAAACTTTGTGGCACTAAACTTTGTGGAAAGCCTTCCCAGAAGAGTTGAGGCTGTTATAGCTGCAAAGGGTGGGCCAACTCTATTAAACCCTATGGATTAAGAATGGGATGTCATTAAAGTTCATGTGCATGTAAAGGCAGACATCCCAAAACTTTTGGCAATATAGTGTATGTTGCGGCACTGCATAACGTTTTTTTTTTTCTTTATGACCCCTTGAATAATAAAAGTGTATCTGAATTCTGGCGGCGTGCTTTACAGTTGAGGCTGTAAAGCACGCCGCCACTGGACTCTAAAGCAGTGGAGACGTGTTCTCTGGAGTGACGAATCACACTTCTCTGTCTGGCAATCCGATGGACGAGTCTGGGTTTGGCGGTTGCCAGGACAACGGCACTTGCCTGACTGCATTGTGCCAAGTGTAAAGTTTGGTGGAGGGGGGATTATGGTGTGGGGTTGTTTTTCAGGGGTTGGGCTTGGCCCCTTAGTTCCAGTGAAAGGAACTCTTAATGCTTCAGCATACCAAGACATTTTGGACAATTTCATGCTTCCAACATTTTGGGAACAGTTTGGGGATGGCCCCTTCTTGTTCCAACATGACTGCGCACCAGTGCACAAAGCAAGGCCCATAAAGACCTGGATGAGCGAGTTTGGTGTGGAGGAACTTGAATGGCCTGCACAGAGTCCTGACCTCAACCCGATAGAACACCTTTGGTCTGAATTAGAGAGGAGACTGTGAACCAGGTCTTCTCATCCAGCATCAGTGCCTGACCTCACAAATGCGCTTCTAGAAATGCGCTTGGTCAAAAATTCCCATAAATAAACTTTGTGGCACTAAACTTTGTGGAAAGCCTTCCCAGAAGAGTTGAGGCTGTTATAGCTGCAAAGGGTGGGCCAACTCTATTAAACCCTATGGATTAAGAATGGGATGTCATTAAAGTTCATGTGCATGTAAAGGCAGACATCCCAAAACTTTTGGCAATATAGTGTATGTTGCGGCACTGCATAACGTTTTTTTTTTCTTTATGACCCCTTGAATAATAAAAGTGTATCTGAATTCTGAAGGCTTATTCTGCACTAAACTTAGACACATTATTTAATAGACTTAACTACTGTATGTTTAGTGAAAATGCATGAGAACTTAAAAACAATACAATTTAATAATTGTTAATTTTTCATTGTAATATTAGCCAATTTACATGTTCCACTGTTCATTTTAATGGGTTATATATAGAATTTATTTGCCTTTAATGAAATTAAAATACCATGCGTTTACTGTAGTGTCTTTCAAAATGGCTACATTTTCTAAAAATAAATTGTATTTGTTTTTCCCCTAAATTCTGTATCAACCCTGTTATGCTGTGATATTTCCTGTACTTAAAACAATAGTTCAAGTTTTCTTAATTGAGGAGTACCATTGTCAATGTCTCAGGTCCAAACAGTTTCCATTGTCATTACCAGCACTTTTATTTTTTTTGTGTATAAATCTGTAAGGAGAAAATATACAGTACGCGAGGCTCAAGAACTCCTATAGAAACATCTGCTCTGCTTGGCAACAGCTTGAAATAGGAACAGCTGCATTGATTTGAAATGTAAGAGTAGATCTCACAAAATGCAAACTAACAAAAATGCAGTTGTCAAGGTGACAGGAATGACAGATAAATGAAAGTGCGCTCTGGACACTTTTTTCTCCCCCTTGATCTGCGCTATTATTCAGCCAGGAGTTGGTCACGAAACTCAACACTCTCCTCATCTTCGCACTGTCCCATATCATATATCTTATCATTGAGTCAAGGTTTTTCCATAAATAGTCAACTGGGAATTCAAATAAATTATTCATGAAGATTTTTGAGTGATCAATCCTTAGTGGTTGGACAAACCAAGGCCGCCTCCCTGCCTGGCTGCTTGTTTTGAAGAAGCTGAGGCCGATCAGGTGGGATTGCCAGACGGTGACTGAAGAGTCTGCTGGGTTTTGAGCGATGAAACCTTGTTGCAGACGCAGGGTTGAGCGCTCTGTTGCCCTGCGCCCCTTGGAGCGCATGCCGGTGCCATCCTCTAAAGGCGTCATGGGTTTTGAATGGTGAGAAAAGAGATTAATGTGATATTGATCATAACATGAATTCAGTGGCAGGCTTTGGGTTGGCTCTAATAACTGAGTATTACTTTGTTCCCAAGCGTGTCCTGAAATTCACGTCCAGTCAATATCCCATTAGAGAAGTGTGTTAGTACTAGCTGTGTGTGTATGTGTGTGACAAAGATTGTTGGTTAGAAGGATGCAGTAAAAATCACATTATAAATCATTTATTAGGTAGACATATGGTTGCCTGTAAAAATCAATGATGATTATTGGTGGCACATCAGCACCCTGTAACTTTACATACACTCGATATTCCTCTCAGCTAGAGGCTTTTGTTAGTTTAAGGGAAACGGCTTACAAAAGTTTAACATGAAAGAAAGTTAAATTGAGAACAAACCTATGAATTTAGTTCAAAAATTCAAACTAATATATATATATATATATATATATATATATATATATATATATATATATATATATATATATATATATATATATATATATATATATATTATTAGAGGATTATTAGGAACACCTGTTCAATTTCTCATTAATGCAATTATCTAATCAACCAATCACATGGCAGTTCCTTCAATGCATTTAGGGGTGTGGTCCTGGTCAAGACAATCTCCCGAACTCCAAACTGAATGTCAGAATGGGAAAGAAAGGTGATTTAAGCAATTTTGAGCGTGGCATGGTTGTTGGTGCCAGACGGGCTGGTCTGAGTATTTCACAATCTGCTTAGTTACTGGGATTTTCATGCACAACCATTTCTAGGGTTTACAAAGAATGGTGTGAAAAGGGAAAAACATCCAGTATGCGGCAGTCCTGTGGGCGAAAATGCCTTGTTGATGCTAGAGGTCAGAGGAGAATGGGCCGACTGATTCAAGCTGATAGAAGAGCAACTTTGACTGAAATAACCACTCGTTACAACCAAGGTATACAGCAAAGCATTTGTGACGCCACAACATGCACAACCTTGAGGCGGATGGGCTACAACAGCAGAAGACCCCACCGGGTACCACTCATCTCCACTACAAATAGGAAAAAGAGGCTACAATTTGATCACCAAAATTGGACAGTTGAAGGCTGGAAAAATGTTGCCTGGTCTAATGAGTCTCGATTTCTGTTGAGACATTCAGATGGTAGAGTCAGAATTTGGTGTAAACAGAATGAGAACATGGATCCATCATGCCTTGTTATCACTGTGCAGGCTGGTGGTGGTGGTGTAATGGTGTGGGGGATGTTTTCTTGGCACACTTTAGGCCCCTTAGTGCCAATTGGGCATCGTTTAAATGCCACGGCCTACCTGAGCATTGTTTCTGACCATGTCCATCCCTTTATGACCACCATGTACCCATTCTCTGATGGCTACTTCCAGCAGGATAATGCACCATGTCACAAAGCTCGAATCATTTCAAATTGGTTTCTTGAACATGACAATGAGTTCACTGTACTAAAATGGCCCCCACAGTCACCAGATCTCAACCCAATAGAGCATCTTTGGGATGTGGTGGAACGGGAGCTTCGTGCCCTGGATGTGCATCCCACAAATCTCCATCAACTGCAAGATGCTATCCTATCAATATGGGCCAAAATTTCTAAAGAATGTTCCCATTCAGTCGGTCACTCTCGACGCCACGTCGGAGTACCGACGAATAGGAATCTCGCTCGCGAGAGCCAATCTACTTCGAGTGTAACTAAAACGAGCCAATGCACATTGGCATGCAATGATTGCACCAGGTGCTCATGCCACGCTGTGCGGGTATAAATGAGACACAGGTGATTGCATCAAATTAGCATTTTGCTTCGGAGCCGAGTGGTAGATGGTGACGCCAGCTATCACTCCTTACCTTGCAGTGACTGAAGCGGAGCCGCCTTTCGGAAGTGATCTCTTCAGTCGGTGTTGGTGTGACAGCACTGCAGCGGGTCGTGTGGTTTTGATCATCTCTCTTTGTTGTTCGTTAGAATGATCACAAGGGCTGTTCTCACAGCTGGTTTGGTGCGCTAGGTGGAGAACGCTAAAAAGCCGTTCCCACGGCTGGTAAGAGCGCCCTCGTGAGAGAGAGCGCGCACGTCAGGCTGCACTACCCCCCTGACTGTGTCGCCGCGACCCTTCCCCCTGCGTGCTTCAGCACCAAGGAGAGCGTCCTTCTGAAAGAGCTTGCACAGATAGAGCTTGCGTCTTTTTCCAAGATGACATTCTATCTGTGTGTTTCTGGATGCGGTGGTTTCCTGTCACCGAGGATGGTCATCAGTGCTGTATCTCGTGTTTGGGCGTTCAGCACGCTGAGGCAGCGCTGGTGGATGAATCATGTTCTCACTGCGGGAACATGACCATCTCGGAGTTGCGATTGCGGCTCCGTCTCGCAAGGGGCGGAGCCCCCGTGCCTCTGCCTCGATCTAACCCTCCTCAGAGAGTTACTTCAGGCAGTAGCCCGGCTGATTTGATGGTTACGGTGAGCGTGTTTCCCCAAGGGAACCAACCCCCGGGGAACCCTCATCCCTCTCGCACTCCGCAGCCAGTAGAGCTGCCATTGGAACGCGGTGGGCCGTCCACGAGATGTGCATCATCCGTATCCTTTGGGGCTCCCCTTGAGGACCAGATGTCCATCGCTGCATCGGAGGGAGGGTCAGAACTCTCTGGAGAGGATGTGTCGGCGCAGGGGGCTCCTCCGGGTAGACTGATCCGGAGATGATGGCTATGCTTGCCCGGGCCGCCGAGAGAGTCGGGCTCGTGTGGAACCCTCCACCGTGTCCCGAACCCTCAAGGCTGGATGATTGGTTTCTCGGGGTGGCCCGTGCTGGTTCTCAGCGCCCCACCCCGGTTCCTTTTTTCCCGGAGGTGCACGAGGAGCTCACGAGGTCGTGGACGGCACCTTTTACTGTGGGGTCCGTGGAAGGACCTTCTGACTCAGAGACGGGGCACCCTGTGGCACCCACGTCCAGACCTGTGGAAGCTTCATGTCTGGCCCCTGGACAGGACGCGGAGGTTCTAGGTGACTTACCCCAAGAGGTAGTTAACACCATCACTTCGGCACGTGCACCGTCTACAAGACAGGCTTATGCCTCGAAGTGGAACCTGTTCGTCGAGTGGTGTTCTTCTCGCCGAGAGGACCCCCGAAGATGTTCGATCGCGTCTGTGCTTTCCTTCCTGCAACAAGGGTTGGAGCGTAGGCTGTCGCCCTCCACCCTCAAGGTCTATGTTGCTGCTATATCCGCCTATCACGACCACGTAGAAGGTAAGACGGTTGGGAAGCACGACCTGGTCGTCAGGTTCCTTAGGGGGGCGAGACGGTTAAATCCTCCTCGACCCCCCTCCATACCCTCTTGGGATCTTGCTCTGGTGCTCCGAGCACTCCAGAATGCCCCATTCGAGCCTTTGCAGTCAGCAGAGCTAAAGATTCTGTCTATGAAGACTTTGCTGTTGGCTGCATTGGCCTCCAACAAGAGGGTAGGTGACCTGCAGGCATAGTTCGGGCCGGGTAATACCCACATGGTACTAAGACCCCGGCCTGGCTATGTGCCCAAGGTTCCTACCACTCCCTTCAGGGACCAGGTGGTGAACCTGCAAGCGCTGCCCCCGGAGGAGGTAGACCCAGCCCTAGCTTTGCTCTGTCCCGTCCACGCTCTGCGGATCTATGTGGATAGAACTCAAAGCTTCAGAACCTCAGATCAGCTCTTTGTCTGTCACGGAGGCCAGCAGAAGGGAAAGGCTGTCTCCAAGCAGAGGATGGCCCACTGGATAGTGGATGCCATCACCTTGGCTTACTGGCACAAGGTGTGCCCTGTCCGCTCAGGGAGCGAGCACACTCTACTAGAAGTGTTGCATCCTCCTGGGCGCTGGCACGTGGCGCCTCGCTGTCAGACATCTGTAGAGCTGCGGGCTGGGCGACACCCAACACGTTCGCTAGATTCTATAGCCTACGTGTAGAGCCGGCCTCCTCCTGTGTTCTCACCTCAAACGGGTAGAAGCACTGAGAGGCCCCGGCTCTTGTCGGCTTGCTGCGCTCCGGCGCTCTTATTCTCCAGAAGCAAACTCTGTGAGTCCTCCATCACCCTCGGTGCCGGACGTCGCGGGCGTCGGGCATCAGGCCCCTTGCCGCTGAATCCTTGAGAACCGGTAATGGGCTGGGGTTATATGAGTGACCCTACGGGGATCCCATATTTTCTTCCACGGTCGCTCCTTCGGGAAGCCTGTGTCTTTCCCTTGGGAGAGCCTTCCCGTCACCGGGACTGAGCCCCCTCCTCCCTTGCGGGCTACGGCTCAGCATTGTACTCCACATAACTCCTCCGGGGTACGATGTGGGCTCCGCAGCGGCCCCTTTTCTAGGGCACGCTTTCCCAGTGTCATCCAATAATCACTGCGCAGGGTCATGCGGAACAGCAGTGATGGACTTCCTGGTGTGAGCCCCGTCTCATCAGGTAAGAGAGCTCAGGCGGCTCACACTGGGCACTGGAAGGGGGCAGAGGTCATGGCACTTTGGTAGGGATTCCTATTCGTCGGTACTCCGACGTGGTGTCGAGAGTGACCGACTGAATGGGAACGTCTCGGTTACGTATGTAACCATCGTTCCCTGAAGGAGGGAACGGAGACGCCACGTCCCGTCGCCATGTCCTCTGTACCCTGCTGGGGTGCCTGCCTACCTACTCGGCTCCTCAGCAAAAGGCTAATTTGATGCAATCAACTGTGTCTCATTTATACCCGCACAGCGTGGCATGAGCACCTGGTGCAATCATTGCATGCCAATGTGCATTGGCTCGTTTTAGTTACACTCGAAGTAGATTGGCTCTCGCGCGAGATTCCTATTCGTCGGTACTCTGACGTGGCGTCTCCGTTCCCTCCTTCAGGGAACGAGGGTTACATACGTAACCGAGACGTTTTCAGCACCTTGTTGAATCAATGCCACGTAGAATTAAGGCAGTTCTGAAGGCGAAAGGGGGTCAAACACAGTATTAGTATGGCGTTCCTAATAATCCTTTAGGTGAGTGTATATATATATATATATATATATATATATATATATATATATATATATATATATATATATATATATATATATATATATATATATAGAAGTTCAGATGCAAAAGCCTCTAAAAGCCACTTCGGTCAAAAATGAGATAACAATACTGAGTGAATGCTCTCCGCATATAGTATACATTCATAAAATACTTTCACTTCAAACCCACTAAATCCCAGCCTCAGCCCATTCAGAAATACCAGTACTTAGGTAGAAACCTATACATAGGAGCCTGACAAAAATGCTTATTTAAAATAAAATACAAAATGTCAGACAGACTTAGAGGATTTTGCATATGAAGTCTTCATATATATAAATCTCCTTTAAATAGCATTTAAAATAGCATAGGGCTGTAAAATTACTAAGAAATATTCAAAATAATCAAAATAATAAATAATTTTTTTTTTTTTTTTAAATGTTTACAAGAAAATGTGTTTAAATTTTGATTACAATATTTCTGTCATTTTACTGCCACTATTATGTTATTTGAAATGTTCATACTTTTGTACGCAGGTCTCCTACAATAGGTTTATATGCATCCAAGGTCAAAAAACACTTTCATTTTCTCATAATATACATAGCATCACCTCTTTTCTCACAGTGTCTGAAACATTTTGATCAAGGGGGCCTCTCTAAATCCCTCCTTTCTGAGAGCCTACTCTGCTCTGATTGGTCAGACGGCCCAGTCTGTTGTGATTGGTCTACCTGTTACAGCGTGTGTTGGAAAATACTTCAGCAGCTTCCTCAGCTCTTGTACACAGTGATATGAATGATGTCTTCAGTTTTACCGTATCAATTCGAGCTCGAGTCCTTATCCTCTGAAAGCGCATGCAAAGTGGATTTGCTTTTGCAGTGTAGAAAACAGCGTCTTCGCGACATGTCGACACATGAACCAAACTTATCCAGGCCTCAGCTACAACTACAGTGTTTGAGGGTCAAAGTAAATGTTGTTTGTGGGCAGCCAATGAAGACCACAGGCTGACATTTTGCAAATTTGTTGCAAACCCATGTAGGTTTGAGCAGGAAGTAGTTAAGTCTGGAATTACTGACGACTCGTTTCAGGCAGTTCAGATTTGGTTTTCTTTTGGGAGACAATAACGCCATTTATTGTGCACTTTGATCTTTGAATCTTTGCAGTCCTTTTACATTCACAAAAAAAAAAAAAAAAAAAAAAAAAAAAAAAAAAAAAACTATATCTCACAGTACATGAAAGGTAACATCCGGAAAAGCATAACTGGGGCACTTTAATGGACACAGCAAATATGGCAACATCTACCAAAACAAGGTAGTGAAATAATACAAAATTACAGAGAGTTCTATTTGTCCCCCCTTCTGCTTTTTTCCTTTCTCTTTTCCTCTCATTTTCTGTCATCAGCTTAATTTCTTATTTATTTCTCTCCACACTTTCCTTCAAGTCTTCACTTTCCTGTCCTAATTTTCTCTTTCCCTCTAAACTGTCTCTCTCTGTTCTCGCCTAGGGTTTAATTAGTATGAACTCGGCGTCTCACTCTATGGCATCTGGCTACTCTGCTGTTGTTTTTTCAGGGACTTTTTTCCTCCTTGTCTCTCTCTCTCCAGAGTGCCTGATGGCTTTTAGGACACTGTAGAGACATTATATTTTATAACATGTACCAACACTGCTGAGCGAAGTAGAGCTAATTTGAAAAAAGAGCATAAATCACAGTAGGAAGAGAAATTTCTATAAGACGTTAGCGTGGGGGTGCTATAGAGATGGTGAGTTTGTCGAACAGATGGAAACTGAAGAATGATGGCCCATATCATTCATATGTGCCGCGGCTGTGTGTGTCCACACACTGGGCTGAGCTACAGGTGGCCGCTAAATATGACATATTGTCAGAGTTAATAAACACAGAGATGATAGGACAGATGTTCCCGTGTGAAGACTGGTGGGTTGTCTGGATGTGTAATGATGGCGGATGATGATGTCATCTAGCTAGAGCAGAGGGTGGGTTGTGGGGATGGGGAAAAATTGATTCACCAATGCATCATGATTCTTTTTCAAATTATTCTGGTTTGATACACACACACGCACGCACGCACGCACGCACGCACACACACACACTCATAATGGGAATATTAATGAAATGAAAAGCATATGACAAACAAAAAATTACAGATTATTGCCATGCTGTGGCACAGAGGGCATATCTGGAGTAGTATTTAACAAAGTGTGTTTGCATACACAAACATACAGGGACAATATTCTATAAATTTCAGGCTAAAAGCCCTCGAAAAAGGAAAAAAAAGGAAATGAAAAATAATGATATATATATATATATATATATATATATATATATATATATATATATATATATATATATATATATATATATATATATATATATATATATCATAATTGATACATTATTACTCCAGTCTTCAGTGTCACATGATTCTTCAGAAATCATTATAATATGCTAATTTGGTGCTCTAGAAATGTTTCTTATTATTATCAGTGTTGAAAACAGTTGTGCTGCTTAATATTTTTATGGAAACTATAATATATTTTTCCCAGAACAGCATTTATTTCAAATAGACACTGATAAAAAAGCATAAAAAAAGTAAGCCCAAACTGTAACCATTAGTGTATAGAAATAATTTAATCCCAGCTTTTGAATGGCCGTCAACAGAGAAATACGTCTCAAACATGAAGTCATGAATTTAAAAGGAAAATGAAATTAATCATGAATTACAGTCACAATCACGCACATGAAAGATGATCATTCACAGCCACAGAAAAGGACACATCTGTACACAGAATTCAGCCATGAGCCACTTTAATTTGGCAAAACATTTAAAACTTACAAATGTACTTTTGCCCCTATCACTGTAAAAAATATTGTTGGTTTAACTTAAAAAGTAAGTAACCTGGTTGCCTTAAAATGTTGAGTTCATTGAAATAACATTTTTAGTTAATACAATGAAGGAAATGGGTTTAATAAATAGAAACTCAAAATATTATTGTATCTGAACTCGTAAATTAAAAAACAATGTTGTGATAAATCATGAAAATAGCACAATTTGACATGTTTCACTGCATTATAACAAATAAAACACAATTACCCAATATGCTTACAAAATCTTTTAATACTATTTGAATAAAGGGTGATGCCAATTCTCAAAAATGTTCATTGTATTAACTCAAATTTTTAATTTCAATGAACTCAAAATTTTAAGGCAACCAGGTAACTTACTTTTTAAATATTTTTTACAGTATACCAACAAAAACTGAGGTAGCTACAGTGAAAATCTTTTTGAAACAGATTGTGACTTCCTGAATCAAAATCATATTGAATTGTGAGGTGCCTAGTGGGAGAGAATACAAAAAAGGAAGATACTGATGGAGGGAGAAGACAGAAAAAAAGAGAAGGGTGACAGACAGAAACCTTCTTAATCAGTGCGTCTCATTCCAATCGTCTGCCGTAGATTAGGCCTGAGATTGCTTTGGTGTATTGGGGGATTAGAGTTGGTGCCATCATCACCCAAACGTCTGCCTCTCTCTTCTAAACTTCAATCTAACAACTTTCACAGATAGCCTGCATGTCTGCAGATTGGCATCAGGTAAAAATCTCATTATAAAGACAGAGATGCCATCTCTCGGCACTGTGTTCTTCACCCTTTTCCATTTACCTTTGTTTGAAGTCACCTGAGATTTAAAGGAGGACTTTACTTATAAATGATTTGTAGATTTGGTGACAGCGGCAGAATGTGAGAAAGCATTTTTAGTGTATGGAGATTTTATTGCCAGTAGATACTCCAGTGATTCAACAGCCACTGAGGTTGAGTCATTCTTTGCAAAAACTTTGGCACGCTCTCCACACAAATGAGTGGGTGGGAGGAAGAGAGGGTTTGGCTAGAACGAAAAAGAGAAAAATACTTGGGGTATCCAATTAAGGTCTAAAACATGACACATCGGATATCGACATTGACAGTCTCACCATGGTAACCGGTTTCATTGAACAGTCTCGTTCCCTCCCTCACCGTCTCCTTTCCAGTCGTCGCTCCTTGTTCTCGTTGCATATGAAATTTTCATGAGACGTGCTCGAGCGGGTGTCCACCTGAAGCCCTGAGGCACAGGTGCGATGAGTCTAATGGGATCTACATGCAAAACAGCAGCAGTTTGTGTGAGAGGAAGGAAAACAAGGGCAAAATAAAACCTAAACAAAGAGGTATGCAGACAAAATCGGTCTAGACAGTTGAAGTTGGGTCTTTCTTTATGTACACACTCCCCGTGGTTTCACAAATTCATCCTGGTGTTTTGAATCTAAGTGCACACCTACATTAAGAATTAAAACTTGCTCCTCGAGAGTGTGATAAATTACAGTGGTAACTAGATGATGGAACCTTATGGCAAAACAACAAACAAACAAAAAAATTAAAATATGTGCTAAATATACACTTACCTAAAGGATTATTAGGAACACCTGTTAAATTTTTCATTAATGCAATTATCTAATCAACCAATAACATGACAGTTGCTTCAATGCATTTAGGGGTGTGGTCCTGGTCAAGACAATCTCCTGAACTCCAAACTGAATGTCAGAATGGGAAAGAAAGGTGATTTAAGCAATTTTGAGCGTGGCATGGTTGTTGGTGCCAGACAGGCCGTTCTGAGTATTTCACAATCTGCTCATTTACTGGGATTTTCACGCACAACCATTTCTAGGGTTTACAAAGAATGGTGTGAAAAGGGAAAAACATCCAGTATGTGGCAGTCCTGTGGGCGAAAATGCCTTGTTGATGCTAGAGGTCAGAGGAGAATGGGCCAACTGATTCAAGCTGATAGAAGAGCAACTTTGACTGAAATAACCACTCATTACAACCGAGGTATGCAGCAAAGCATTTGTGAAGCCACAACACGCACAACCTTGAGGCGGATGGGCTACAACAGCAGAAGACCCCACCGGGTACCACTCATCTCTACTACAAATAGGAAAAAGAGGCTACAATTTGCTCACCAAAATTGGACAGTTGAAGACTGGAAAAATGTTGCCTGGTCTGATGAGTCTCGATTTCTGTTGAGACATTCAGATGGTAGAGTCAGAATTTGGCGTAAACAGAATGAGAACATGGATCTATCATGCCTTGTTACCACTGTGCAGGCTGGTGGTGGTGGTGTAATGGTGTGGGGGATGTTTTCTTGGCACACTTTAGGCCCCTTAGTGCCAATTGGGAATCGTTTAAATGCCACGGCCTACCTGAGCATTGTTTCTGACCGTGTCCATACCTTTATGACCACCATGTACCCATTCTCTGATGGCTACTTCCAGCAGGATAATGCACCATGTCACAAAGCTCGAATCATTTCAAATTGGTTTCTTGAACATGACAATGAGTTCACTGTACTAAATTGGCCCCCACAGTCACCAGATCTCAACCCAATAGAGCCACAATCTTTGGGATGTGGTGGAACGGGAGCTTCGTGCCCTGAATGTGCATCCCACAAATCTCCATCAACTGCAAGATGCTATCCTATCAATATAGGCCAACATTTCTAAAGAACGCTTTCAGCACCTTGTTGAATCAATACCACATAGAATTTAGGCAGTTCTGAAGGCGAAAGGGGGTCAAACACAGTATAAGTATGGCGTTCCTAATAATCCTTTAGGTGAGTGTATGTAAATAGCACATGTACTGATTTATACTTTTGCCTGCCTCCGATGACTATGCGTGCACCTCCCCAAATGAACGAAGCGCTTATACTTGACACGTTCACCGTGATACTATTCTTTGAAATGACAGAAGGTGACTCTGAGTAACTGTCCTCTAAACCATCAGGAATCAACGGTGAGAAGTAATGTACACATGTAATGATGTTTGTTATAGGACACTTCACCAAAACCACACTACAAAAGAACCATGTAAAACCCAGTAAATTATTACTTGTGACATTAGAATAAAATAGATGGGTTTCACTTTATTTTGATGGTCCCACATTCTGTAGACTGTTGCACCTACATGTCTGTGTGCTGTGTTTGCTTTTCGCCATACATAGTGCTGAAAGAAAGAAGCCTTTCCTGAAAAAGTGCCACACTCACTCTCATTTGTGCAATGCAAAAACACACCTGGAAGACTCTGATGCCATCTGGCAAAAGGTGCTATGGTCTGATGTGACCAAAATTGACCTTTTTGGACTGAACTCCAAGCGCTGTTTGGCGAAAAGCAAAAAGAAGTGGTGGCATGATGTTGTGGGGGTGTTTCTCTTCAGCGGGGACTGGGCGATTGCTCAGGATTAATGGGAGAATGGATGCTTCCAAGTGCATCCATATTCTTGAAGAAAACCTGCGTCCCTCTGCTAGACAGCTGACGATGGGCAGGTCATTCACCTTCCAACACGACTGTGATCCGAAACATACCGCCAGAGGAACAATGCAATAGCTTAAGGATAGGAAGCCGAATGTCCTTGAGTGGCCAAGTCAGAGCCCTGACTTAAATCTGTTAGAAAATCTGTGAATGGACTTGAAGAGAGCAGTCCATTGCCACTCACCATGGAATTTGACTGAACATGAGCAACTCTGCAAGGAAAAATGGGCAAATATTCTCCAATCTAGGTGTGCAAAGCTAGTAAAGACATATCCAAAAAGTGGACCCACTTTATATTAGGTGGCCTTAACTACTATGTACTAACATTTAAATTAATCATTTGATACAATGCACTTATTGTTGTACTTACATTTTAAAAATGACTTCCATGTAATTACATCTGTAATTAATTTCTGTAGTTACATTTATAATTAACTACAAATATATATATGTATATATATATATATATATATATATATATATATATATATATATATATATATATATATATATATATATATACACACAATTGCTCCACATTAATTTGTTGGTATATGAAGATTAGAAATTAGACTGCACAGAAATGGAAACTGAACTACAGGTAGCCCTAATACACAATAAATATAGTCACGCAATGCTGATGTTAACATTAACAATTTGAAAACAAAATATAATTTGCATGGTTTGACGTGATATGATAAGCGATCGTTAGATTTAATCATGGTGATTTATTGCAATGCTTTTTTTCCAATAGTTGGTCAGAACAAAAGTGGATGTTAGCTACTTGCTTGTTCAGATGAAATTCTTATGTTGGTCATACTTTAAAACAGTAGAATCTGTGATTCCGAATGACAGTATCCACACCGGCACGGTGACTGACAGCCGCACATTATCCTCAAAACATTGAATTCATCCGAGCTGTGCCGTGCCGAGCCGAGGCACAATTCACGTAAAGTTGATAATTCCGCAAATACCTGCAATTGCAGATTTCAAACAGAGATGGCGACAAAGAGGAAAAACTATGGATTGCAGCTGTAATTTATTTTTCAGGGTGTAATGTGACAAAAGGTTTCACATGGTATGATGACTTTCTATAGGCACTGTATATATACAAGTTTTTTTTTTTTTTTTTTAACATGCATGCTTTTAAAGTGACTGCTGTATGCATATCCTGAATTAAACACATGTAGAGAAGGGGAGAAGTTTCAGAACGGGGGGTCATCCAATCTCCAACACCCTTGGAGTTATTTTTGGGAAAGCTGCTGTGGTTTAAGCTAGATGTTCTCGGTCTCAAACCTAGTGGGAGTCTGGATGCAGAACAGCTAACCTATTTGCTATTCCACCAGCATCCTATCAGTATCAACGTTCTGTCAGTCCTGCAGTTTAAATCGTTCAAATTATATATTTAAAACACAAATATGCCTAAAATATGCTTTTCTCCGCACATAGCAGACTGCAACACGCATCAGTTTTCACAGCAACTTTGCTGGAGTACTCTGGGCCCACGGCCAGCATGCCAGGATATGCATGAGTGTGTTTCATCATCAGATTCGTGAGCATCGCCGCATGTTGAATTTCACCTGCCGCCGCAGAGCTCACCTGCTGGGCACGGCCAGAAATGTCCTGCTCATTCAGAGACTGATTTTCTTGGAGATGAAATGTTCACTCACACAGAACAGCACCCTTATTACAGGTCATAGAGATAAGATGGGGAGAAAGAGGGGGCGCTGGGGTTTAAGCAGCCACGGTATGACACACAGAGGAGATATGACCGTTTCAGTCGTGCTTTTAGGGTAAATGTTCCATTACAGCCGAGCAGGGGCTCAGATGTTGGAGAGAGTGTAGAAAATGAAAGCGAAAGAAAAAAAGAGAAAAGCACATGAGGATAGATGGTGAGTTTGAGAAATTTAAGGTAGACGTATAAGCTAGGAAACCTTGTGTAAGGTTACACTAATGCAAAAGACATTTAAAGGGATAGTTTACCCGTAAATTACAATTCTTTCATCATTTACTCACAGTCATGCCATCTTTCTTTCTTCAGATAAACGCAAACAAAGAATTTTTTGGAAAATAATCCATATATTGAATGGGTGCCGCTCATTTGATGCTTGAAAAACCACACACAGCAATCGTGATGGTAATCCATACAACCAGGGCTGTAGCTAGGGAATTCTGGGCCCCCTGAAAAACATTGATGTGGGCCCCCAACGCCCTCCACTCGTATATGGTCAGCCTATAAGATATGGAGGCCCACATCTGGTGCCATGCACCTAATAAGGATTTCTTACAAAAAAATAAAACAGACAAATAAATAAATGCAAATAAAAGTTATTGCTTTGACTTATTCTATATGCAAAGTTGTATATGAATATTGTATCAAACAATGGCATTAAGTGTTTAATAACTTATGTTTAAAGTCAGCAATTATGCAAGACAAACTAATAAAAATAACAAGAAATTATAAAATAAACTTTTTTTAAAAGTACTACCAGCAATATTAATAGGCCTATAAATGTATTTCCAGTCAGTCTGATGTCTAACATCTGAGATAAATATTCAGAAATGAAATGCAGTCAAATGTAAAATAAAACCTCTTAAGTTTCTCACTGTCTTCATTTTTGATGAAGATAATGTGCTATTTTATTAAATAAAGCAAATAAATGTATCCATCAATAGCAATGAGTTGTATTTGTGTTTTCTTGACAGTATTGTTAAAAATATCACATCAGCAGCCGGCAAGTGATCCTTGTGACACGCATATGCATGAAAGAAGACTTTGAAAGAGTGCAAACAGACAAGGACTTTGAGCGTGTAAACGCTAGGTCATAATCGCTCCGCTATGCAGTGCGAGAATTAAAATTTTTGGGTGATCTATCACTTTAAGAAGACACACAATCTGACACTAATTAACAGTTATGCACATCTTTGACATGGTGAGGCTCAAAGTTGGTATATTTGTGTGGGTGTATGTAATCTATAACCAGGCATCCCCATAAATTATCCGATATCTGTACTAAACCAAGTTTCGGCAGCAGTCACCCTGTAATTCTTGCTTTAACCCTGAAGCTAAGCAGGATTGATCCTGATCAGTGGTCAGGCCAACAGGGGGTGCTCATTTTTTGTAACGCTCCAGTGTAGTGTAGCAATGTAAAAAAATAAATAAAATAATAATAAAAAAAAAACAGATAGTGTTCACTGTTCAGATAAATCATTAAATTGAGTTTTGATTCTCTGTGGTCAATAAAAGTCACAGGGTAGGGGTGTAACTCTGGCCAAATTTTCCCAATAGCCTCTATCAATCATTCCTTTCTAATCTAAACCTCACTCTTTATCTCCTCTCCACTGATAGCAGGTGTGAGGTGGGCGTTCTGGTGCTATATCCGTCGCATTATCCAGGTGTGTGCTATGCACTGGTGATGACTGAGAAGATTAAATGTAACCAATTAATTATGAGGACAAAAATACCTGACTCGCAGGGATGATGTATTTTTGTAGGCCAAAACCCGGAAATGATTTTGCATTTTAGCACTTCTGGTTCCATTGTCGCAAATTCAATGTTTTTTTTTAAAAGGGTTTTTAGTTAAATGCCTAAAAGTAAGCTCTGTGGTTACCACAAGCTTAAAGGGATAGTTCGCCTTAAAATTAAGTCATTTTTTACTCACCCTGGTATTATTCTAATACCATATACCCTTCTTCCTTTTATTGACCACAGAAGGAGAATTTTTTTTTTAAATGTCTCACTTGCACTCGTCCATGTAATGGCAGTGAATAGCAACCAGCATCAAGCTTTTTTAAAAAAGACACAAAAGTATCACAGAATGATATTATGCGACATGATGTATATAATATATTATTTAAAGAAACTGGGTAACGCTTTATTTTGATAGTCCCTTTTGAGCATTCTGTTTACTGTAAGTAACTTTCCAACTACATGTCCACTAACTCTCATTAGAGTATTAGTAGACTGTCTGCTTAAAATCTGCTAACTCTTTATTGTGATGCTCCCCAACAGACATTCTACTGACTAAAAGTAACTTTGCAAATACATGTCAACTTATTCTAACCCTAACCCTACCAGTCTACTAATACTCTAATGAGAGTTAGTAGACATGTAGGTGCAACGTTACTTATAGTGAACAGAATGTGTTAAAGCAGAGGTCTTCAGAGGTCTGCACTGTCCTACAGAGTTTAGCTCCAACCCTAATTAAAGACAGGTGAAGCTAATCAAGCTCTTCAGGATCACTTGTTGAAAATACACAGGCAGGTGTGCTGAAGCAGGTTGGAAATAAACTTTGCAGGACAGTGGGTCCCCAGGAGCAGAGTTGAAGACCTCAGTGTTAAAGAGATAATCAAAATAATGTGAAACCAGAAATTCTTGACATTTGACGTTGGTCTTCTGTGCAAGTTGATGTTAATGATCGATCACGTTATTTTACATTTGCTACCACTTTTTTACTTCTTCTTCACCTGTGTTTTGGTCAAGAGATTTTGTACTATTTCAAAAGATGTGCAGTAGCGCCCCCTACCATATAAACACGGATAGCCGGAAAATGCAGTCAGTGGAGGGGAAAGAGTAAAGTAGAAAGGGCATACTAGAAAGTTTAATATTTGTCCATTGTCTGTGCTATTTCTCTCCAGACGTTATGAGCAATAAATGTCTATGCTGGCTTCTGTTGTTACGGTTGCCATTTCTTTTTCAACTGTTTAACAATGGCCTGGGCCAGTGTTGGCTCTAAATTTACAGTTCATGTACTGTACACTCTAGCATATGCACAAAAAATGCATACCTTATTGTACATGCAAAAAATTACACTTTGGGCTAAAAACAAAGTACCTTAATTAAGCAGCATAACGTTGCCTATCTTTTGAAACAGACTTTGTTTTAAAATGCTAAAAAGCTCAGTACGTTGTCGAACAAAGCTAGTATGTTATGTTATTCACACAAATACATAATTCCCAATTTTTCTCTCTGTAATCCTTAATTTTCTTTATGCTCCTAACAAAAAAAAATAATAAAATAAAAAAATGTCTATAACTACAGAATGTATCTCACTTTTGATTTCCTGTATTGACTTATAAATCCATGGGGTTTTGACTAAGGAAAAATCCTGGGTGATATTTTGATCGGGCTGGGCTTGACTAATCGATAAATAGTGTGAGAGACTTTCTTCTCAAGTCATTAATAATAGAATCTCATTTGAAGCTGTTGCTTAGGCAACCATATAGCAGTTTCTGTGGCAGTCCTGCCTCATCTAGAGCGAGGGAGGGTAAGACATTGAAGACATTGTCTGAGGTAACAGACTGCTCTGCCTAATCAGACAGAAACAATATGGCACAAGAAATCTGACAAAGTCAAGCCTTGGCCACTTATGAGTTGACCTGATTAAAAAGAAAAAATGGTTCTTAGTGTTACTGCAGTCGGTCAGACAGGGGTAAACTGAAGTCAGGGGTAAACTGAAAAGATCTGAATCTGGATCCTAAACACCATTTGGCATTATTTCCTCAGCAATCAGGGGTATGATATCACTGCAATAATGCAATGTGTCTATGTCAGTGAACCATAATGTCATCATGCTGGGAAAATCTTTGAAATGCATTGATTATCTCAAAAGAGTGTGTGGGATTGAGTAAATTTCATTATAATGATTGTCCCGTCACCCTTTAAGTGATGTGGTGATTTGGATATATGTGAATAATTAAATTTCATGTCATATTAAAGTAGTGTTCAATACACAGTACTGGGTGCCCTATAGTAGTCAGCATGCATTGTATTAACCGAGGATCTCGGGAGCCATAGTGGTCAGTTCACATTGTATATGCCAAGGGAAATAGTGGTCAGCTTGCACTGCAAATGTAGGGGGCACTGGTATTTAGGTTCTTTTGGCAGTCCTGGGTCATGTAGCCTGAGACTTTGGAGGCCCTTGTCAGTCTGAGAACCCAGGGCACCGAACCCACTGGCCCAGTCTACAACACAGTCTTGTACAAAAGCATATTCCTTATTACACTATCAAACCAGCAGGTAAACAGGCCCCTTACCAGCGGTGACAGATAAGGCCTGAACATCAGCTGAGTGGGTTGCTCCAGAAAATACTACATCTCTATTCTCTGTCATGCTGACAGCAGGTGTAAAAAGTCACAGCAGTCGTTTGAAAAGGGGTTTAGAAGAGTGACTGCATAAGTGGAAAACCAGGTTAGGCCAAGAATGCATGATGCAAAAGTACGGATGAGTGCATCTGGGCTCTTTTATCTGGGATAGATGGATGGAAAAGCAGAGTTAAAGAAAGGCCTGCAACTTATTCACTAACCACCCACAATCCAGTTTAACCAGACACTTCCCAGAATACTGTACAGACAGTCTTCTTCAGGGAATGGGTAATAATAAAACCCTGCTAAATGGTACATAAAAACCAGTGGCACTTAATTGAATGTAAATCAAATTCCAGTTACACTTAAAGGGTTAGTTCACCCAAAAATGAAAATTCTGTCATTAAATACTGACCCTCATGTTGTTCCAAACCCGTAAAACCTTTGTTCGTCTTCGGAAGAAGACTGACACAGGCTAGAACGAAATTGTTGAATAAAGTCGTTATTTTTGTTTGGTAAGTATTTGGAAAGTATTCTCATCGCTTCATAAAATTAAGGCTGAACCACTGGAGTCACATGGACATATTTTATTGATGTCTTTACTACCTTTCTGGACCTTGAAAGTGCTAATCAAATAGGAGGGGTCAGAGAGATCTCGGATTTCATCAAAAATATCTTAATTTGTGTTCCAAATATGAACAAAATTTTGGGTAAACCATCCCTTTAATGTTGACATATTTTC
This sequence comes from Paracanthobrama guichenoti, assembly GCA_018749465.1. Lineage (NCBI taxonomy): Eukaryota > Metazoa > Chordata > Actinopteri > Cypriniformes > Gobionidae > Paracanthobrama > Paracanthobrama guichenoti. The sequence goes on along the minus strand of CM031948.1, from coordinate 10,044,536 downwards.
ATGTTAAATAAATAGACATTACTTTTACAATACATTTCTATTTGGTAATTTTACATTAACAATGCAATTCAATAAAAAATAAAAAAACAAGTATGTAAATCTCATCAAGTTTTTGCATAGATCCCAAAATAATAACTACAAGAATTAATTTTATTTGTGAACTAATGTTCAGCTGTTCTTTTGATAGTTATCTTATTTTCTAATGATCAGTCATGAAAGCTTGCTAAACACTCCAGGTGTCATGGTCACAGACATAGAGATGTAGGCCTACATTTATTTTTCAAGCTGATTGCTCACTAAAACACTTACAGATCATATTTTCAAGTCACTTCAAGTTTGATGTAAGAAAGCAGTGATATCTAAGTGGGTGAGTTACATACTTTTTAATTAGTATTTCCATCAACACCATTATTTAGCTATTCATTCAGACTGATTTGCGGATGAGGAATGCGCACACAAATGAGAGACGGGATTTATGTAACAACGTATGTAACAACTGAATAGGCCAGTCATAGCGAGGCTTTACATGTCTCTTTGTGACTTTATTCCAAAAATTAAAAGCCTGGCTATGCAAGACTAAAGATGTTGATGACAGATATGCTGTGTCCAAATGTTCTTAAAGGGATAGTTCACCCAAAAATGAAAATTCTGTCGTCACTTACTCACCCTCAAGTTGTTCCAAACCTGTATGAATTTCTTTCTTCTGCTGAACACAAAAGAAGATATTTTAAATAATGTTGCTAACCAAACAGTTGATGCTCCCTATTGACTTCCATAGTATTTTTTCCATACTATGGAAGTCAATGGGTTCTATCAACTGGTTAGTCATCAAAATATCTTCTTTTGTGGTCAGCAGAAGAAAGAAATTCATACAGGTTTGGAACAACTTGAGAGTGAGTAAGTGATGACAAAATTTTTGTTTTTGGGTGAACTATCCCTTTAAGGGTTTTAGTGTAAGTTCTGACAATCAAATCTACAATCTTAAGGGAAATAATTGTACGGGTATGACAAAAATCATAATCGTCAGTTATTATTTCCCTTGATATTGTTGATTTGATTAATAGAACTTACACTAAAATACTTAAGAGCATTTACGTCCCAGCATAATTGTCATATCTATAGTGTACAAGTATTTTAGTGTAAGTTCTATTTATTATCTAAAATATCAAGAGAAATAATTGACAATTATGACTTTTGTCATACCCTGTACATACGCGAACCAACACACACTTACTTGAAGCTGCTGACACAGGGATGAGGACCACACTGAGACCTCACTTTTTCAACCCTTATCTTCCTCTGTAGTCAGAAAACCAGAAGATCAAAATCACCATGACTTCAAAGTAGGAGGAGCAAGCTATCGGCAAGCCAGGGGGTTGAGCATCTGTTTGCGTTTTGTAGGCTCGTCTTCAGTCCGGGGCTCTACTAGTCCATGAGGAGAAGGACATCAGCAGTTCTGTCTCTTGTTTTCTTTCACACATCATGTTTTTTCCTTTTTGGTCCAAGTTTGAAAAGTTTCTGTGAAATGCAAAGGAACTTCAAGTATGTAATGCCCAACAGCAAGATGGCCATTATTTTTTAACTTTTCAGTGATTTTGATGTTCTATAAAAATTCAGCAAGTGAAAACCATCAATCATTGCATTGTTAATGATTTAGTTTTTATAGATTGCTTTATCAGATCTACATATGGAGAAACCAGCTGTTAAATTAAGAGCATATTGGTAAAAGGTAATACTGCCTATGTGTAAAAAAAAAAAAAAAAAAAAAAAGTTTAGTACGGAAAAGTTTAGAAAGGATCTGACACTTTCAAAAAAGAACCTGTAATGAGCAACTTGGGGTGGTGTAGTCTAGTGTTTAATGGTCTTGGCTGGCAACTGAAAAGTTGTATTTTCAAACCTCAGAAGGGTTGATCCATGAACCAGCACAACACCTTTGTGCCCTTGAAAGACACTTGACCCATTTAAGCCTGTGGGTACCTAAAGTTGCCAACGTCTCTACCTTTCCTTTCCCATCTGTATTTTGTACAGCAGAAAACAACCAAACCTGTGACAGTCATACTGTGGAAAGCATGCACGAAGAAGAAGATTCAAGTCGACAGTCTTTATATATAATCCAAAATACAGAGGAGAATCACGCAGGGATTAACACTAACTACTCAAATCATAAGCGAGAACCAAGTAGGGACTAAACAGGGACAATGGAAACCGAAACTAAACAGACAAGAACAAAAGGAAACAAAACAGAATATCAAAGAAAGAGTCCATAACGTGAAAGTGCTTTTTGACCATATAATGTCACGTTTTTTTGGTTTTTTTTGGACAAATACAGTACAAAGCAGTGCACACCACAAGTCACTACAAAGTTGCCATATAGACGACATACATAATAATGACAACATAAACAAACGTTACTGCGCATGCGCGAATCTGTGGCCCAAACTTAACTTCCGGTAGATGTCCGCAAAGAATCAATAACAACAAAGGCTGCGTTATCTTTCTTCATTTTAATTGTGCAACATTAACTTCATTTATATGTTTTTATTGTTTCAGCATGTTTATTACAAATAATCTTCCATTCTGTTATTAATTACTCACCCTCATGTCGATCCCAACCCGTAAGACCGTAGAGAAAAAGAAAAATATATTTGTGTTCTGAAGATGAACGAATGTCTTATGGGTTTGGATCGACATGAGGGTGAGTAATAATTACAGAATTTACATTTTTGTGTGAACTAACCCTTTAAGGACCGTGTAATGCCGTTCTCTGTACAGTAGCTTATATAAATCCTTGCACGCTCGCCTTTCAATCATGCACTGCGTCTGAATAACATGTTTCTTTGTTTCATAATATAAGATTAATGTTGGGAAACTTAAACTTGTAGAAAAAGCACCCTATTTGAGATTGATTGTATATGAATGCATCACAAAAACCCTGTGCTCTATGGGCACTGCCATTAATAGAGGATAAAGCGAAAGCTGTTTTACACTCCGTGATAAAGGCCGATTACATACCCAATTTAAATATTTTGCGGGAAACGCAAATCCGATCACTTAATCTTGTGAACAAATGTAAACGCGCTGTGTCCTGATTGACATGATCGCATGTTAATGCCAGGTGTAGACGCAGCCAGAATAAGTTACCTCTAGATTATTTCTGATAACAAGCAAATAAATAACAACTAAATTACATTAGACATACAGTCTAAATGACATTAGACGCTGCTCTCGTATGCAGTCAGACTGGATATTTATGACACTTTCGAGGCTTTTTGGTGACACATACACTGTTTTATCGCTGGTGTCATATGCTCTCTACTTGATCGTTAATATTTATATCATTTATATCCAAGAATAGTACAAACCCGATTCCAAAAAAGTTGGGACACTGTACAAATTGTGAATAAAAAAGGAATGCAATAATTTACAAATCTCATAAACTTATATTTTATTCACAATAGAATATAGATAACATATCAAATGTTGAAAGTGAGACATTTTGAAATGTCATGCCAAATATTGGCTCATCTTGGATTTCATGAGAGCTACACATTCCAAAAAAGATGGCCAGAATGTGTAGGAATTTTTTGGAATGTGTAGCTCTCATGAAATCCAAAATGAGCCAATATTTGGCATGACATTTCAAAATGTCTCACTTTCGACATTTGATATCACTTAGAATCTACCATAGAGTTGATTTATTATTTTTTCCCCTTACAAAATTGTTTAATGCAGCATTCTATATGTATAGGTGTGTTTGGGTTGTTTTAAATGTTTTTTTAAAAATAATTTAAATATCATAGAGTTGTTTGTGGTGGGGTAAATTAAATGCAATATGCGGTGGTTACAGTCGTGTTGCACTGTGGTATATGAAGCTGCCTGAAGTGTACATATGAAGTAGACTCGCTCCCTCTGTCAAAATCGAGGGAGCGAGGGTCTGTCCATATAATATTCCCTTCTCCACTTCACAAAGTGGAATGCACTTCAAAATGGCGGCAGGGATTGCCCTGAGGGGAAGTGCTTAGGGAAGTTTGCAAGTGCTTGTCTAAAAGTGCAATGGAACGCAGCCTTAGTCCCAAATGGCACCCTAAACATTTGCAGTCTTCCTATGAGTCCGCACTTTCATGACGTAACACCGCTTTGACTGTCGGGAAGAAGTCTGCTGCGAAGCTCGCTTCAGTGTGGGCTCAGCAAAAGTGCGCATTGAGAACCTTCTGAAACGTAAAATGACAATGGGACACCCTACGGTCTCATGGAATTAATGGACATGCACACGCGGCAGCCATTAAGTTCACAAGACCGCAAGTGCATATGAAGTGTGCCATTTGGGACAGGGCCTTACTTCAGCAATGAAAACAAAACAATGAAACACAAATATGATGTTTATCTAAAGTCATTTTTGCTTATTAGTATGGCTGGATTGGATCATCAAAGGTCAGTAGCAAAGATTTTGGTTAGTAAAATGAGATTAAATACATAAATATATTTGTATAATTTAACATTTAATCATTGCAGAATTGTGTAATATTCAGGGTATGCGTTTCACAGTTTTTATTAATTTTGAGTAATACTGAATCTGTTTTTGTGCTAGTAAGATGAATAAATGCATGTTCACATTAAACTAACTCTGTCTGTCTGTTTTACAACAAACCAGCTACGTCATCAGATTGGAGCCAAACTGTGAGTGGAGAACCATACACTTCAATTTTTAACAGAGAACCATTCCACCCCTAATGTTTACTCACACACCTGTTTGTCACCTCTGCACATTACTCCTGATTTCTCAATTTTTCTCAACATGGGTACAGGAGAAATGTCAGTCAATAAATGGGAAAACAAAGTAACTTGCGTTACTTATTTGAAAAAGTAACTCTGATATTTTGTTTTAAATTTTAAAGTAATGCATTGCTTTACTAGTTACTTGAAAAAGTAATCTGATTACTCAACTTGTGTTACTTGTAATGCTTGCAAACCAAAAATCTTATTATTTTGGATTTTTCAGATAAGATTTTAAGTTTTTGTGAATCAGGACGAAAATATTCAGTTTTCCAACCTTTCTTTTCACACTTGCAGTGAATTTCAATTGCTGTATGGCAACATCTTGGTACATATAGTAAACTAATAACGTCTTAAAGGTATAGTTCACCCAAAAATTTTAATTCTGTCATTTACTCACCCTCAAGTTGTTCCAAACCTGTATGAATGTCTTTGTTCTGCTGGACACAAAGAAGATATTTTGAAGAATATGGGAAACTAAACAGTTGATGGACCCCATTGACGTCCATAGTATGGAGGGGAAAAAAATGATCTATTCCTTTAAATGTCTTTGGATGAAAATTCAGTGGCTATTGATCAGATTTCATCACTACCAATGATAGTTCAGTATAAAATGTAGGATTGAAAATAATCAAAGATATTTGAAATTTAACAAAGACATTTGCTTTACTTTCAACCCCCATCTTTCTTACCAGAAGGGCCATTTGGAATTCCTAAAGACAAAGACATGCTGAAAGCCTGCAGGCCAAAATGTGTGTCACACCTTTGAGGCAAGTTGTAATTAGCTGATTGGTCAGTTTGAATGTCTCACGTTTGGGTTTAGTCACACGGTTAAGAAAAGGATAAAAGATGATTGTAACGGTTGCTCTGTCTCTTGACTCTCGGGCTCTCTCTCTTCTTGGGGCATGCTCTCTGGCTCTTCCTTTCCCTGGGGCTTCTTTGCTCTGGCTCTTTCTCTCTTCTCTTTTCTAAAGCCTGTCTCTCCCTCTCTCTCACTTTCTCCCCTCAGGTAACATTCTATACATGCTGGGTACGATTAATGGTATAAGTTTTTATCATCTCATACATCTATTTTGGGTGTAACCATAACCAGATTTTGTCATTAAATCCTTTCTATTACAAATGATGTGCTAACTAGTTTTGGTTTGGTATTAACTTTAATGTGCTACCTCTATTGCAATACAATATAGTCACACTACAGCAACGCTCTCCCACATAGTTTGCTATTGTAACTGCACTTATTTCCATCATTGGTATAAGTAGCAGTGGGTGGTAATAGACAAGAAATGTACAGTTTTTTTGTACAATCTTGCTGATAACATTTCTTTAGTCATTCGGCAACCCTGCAGCCTGAACCACTGTAGGCAATCCACCCTTACAAAAACAAGTCCTGTTCATCTCACATGATTGTGTTAGTTTACTGTGCTAAAACCGAAACAGACATGTGCATCTGCAGCCATATTTAAATGACACTCTTACATAGTCATTTTCCGCTATTTGTCACCAACTGCATCAGGAATGTTGTGTCACAAGACTCAAGGGAACATTGTGCAATGCATGTTGTTTAAAAGCAAGTCAAAGTCCATCTCTTTCCAGCTCCTCCTAATAGACTCTCCTGACTCCCTGTCTGTGTTTTTGGATCCAGGTGAATTATTTTGCTTTCATCAGGAGAGCTGATCTGTTGGCATGGAAATCAAAATGCAAATGTCTGTGAAAGGAGGATGCACTCGATAGAAATTCAAATCGCACAAGCAGCAGCTTGTAATCATGAGCAAATTCACAGTGCAGTGTTGACTTTATTAAATTTCGAGACAGATTAAAGCATTATGGGAAGCTTTGTGTAATCCAGTGAATCAGCATATTGCTTCACTTTTGCAAACATGCTCATAAATTCCATTACAGGTGGTTTAAGAGTGATGTCAACCTCTGAGATTGAGTGTGATTTTTGCGTGCACATGTTTGTGTGTGGGTTGTAGGTTCAATATTATACCTATGTGAGTTTTTATGGAGAGTTTTTATTCACAGCTGAAAACATCCACTGAAAATAAAGCAATTCTTGTTTGCTTTCAACTTGTAGCTGGCTTCAGCATCTAATGGGTTTGTCTGCTGTTCTCCAAAACTAACCGCTTCCGAGGTCAAATTAAAGGTCTCCTATCTTTTTTCAAGAGTAAACTTTATTTTGTCCCACTTGTGTTCAGTTTTAGCTGTATTGGCCGGTAGGTCAGCAGTGCAGCAGCTTTGCTTGATTTTAGGTCCTTTCTCAGTTCAACAGTTCATACTGCATGTTTGACTCCATCTCTATGGAGCAAGTGAGGGGGTGGAGAAATATAGAGGTATAGGAATCGCAATCTTTAGTTCTCTATGACCTTTGACCCCTGTGATCAGTACATTCCCACGTTCCTCCATCACACAGATCCTTGAGTGACGGGGTCACTCAACAAGTCAGTTTTATATGGGAAATTGTTTGGATGGAGCATTTGTATTATCTTCAATCCCCCAAACGCAGTTAGCTTATGACAGCTCAAAGGCATAGATTGGCTTGACACTTCTATTCTCCAGAAGGTTGTCAGAGGAAATGAGAAACCAATAAGCTATAAGTCTGCAGAATTCAATGGAAATCTCCACATTTCTGCAGAATTTAAATGGCTTCATCAGCGCTATATGAATGGGATTCACTTTTCAAACAATGTTTGAGTTACAGTTATTTGCAGTCAACTGTGATTTCATACTGCATACTGATCCGGGCAGGATCTCTAGTTTTTTTTTTTTTTTTTAAAGGAATATTCTTGGTTCAATAAAAGTTAAACTCATAAATATACAGCATAATGTACCACAAAAAATATTTCGACTAGTCCTTTTGTTGTTGTTGTTGTTTTTAATCAATGTTACAGTGAGACAATGAAAGTGAAAGGGGGTCATTTTTGTAGAATTTAAAAGCAGAAATGTGTAGCTTATAATGTAAAAAAAGCACCTACATTCTTCTATTAAAATTAGAGTATTATTTGTGCTGTAAAGCCATTTAAATCATCATTACATTAGCTGTAGGGTTTTTGTGTTTATGGAATTGTTTTATGTCGACACTATATGACAAGTTGTAAAATCCGATATAACTTTAAATTGAAAAGTAAATAATTTTTCACATACTGTACACCTTGTGGCTATACTATTGAAACAATTTGTATTTTGTTTACAGATTGGCCCTTTCACTTGCATTGTAAGGGCCTCACTGTAACCCAGATTTTTTTCTGGGACAGGAGGGACAACTGGAAAATGATTTTTGTGGTAATCAAATGCAATCGCCACAAATGCTTTCCATAGGCCTTTATCACAGAGGAATTGAATACCGGAAGTGCACGTTGAAGTAGTGTGGCGATTCTTCTGGTTATGCATGTTTTCAATGTGCTGTTAACACCTAGCTGAACAAGATTCAAGATTCAAGAGTTTTATTTGTCACATACACAGTTATATACAGAATATACAACCGGCAGTGAAATGTAAACAGGTCCACTCCATGGACAGTGCAAATTCACAGTTAAAAACACAAAGACGAAATTATAATAGAAATAGAATAAAAAAGTACTATATATATATATATATATATATATCTGTAGAATTATAAATAATCAAGTCAAGTAGAAGAAAAAGTAAAAAAATAAGAATAAAGAAGTGGAATAAAATAAGTGAGGTAAACTGTGCAGTGAGTAAACTGTAGACTTATAAATATGTGGTTAACAAATGTATAAGAGTATAATGTGCAAACAGGTTTATAACAGGTTGTTACACAGTAACAACGAGAACAGAAAGTGCAGTGCAACGTCAGTATATCGATGTTTATCCTGAAGTGAAGTCACGTGATGTTAAGTGACTGAGTTCAGGAGTCTGATGGCCTGGGGGAAGAAGCTCCTCCTGAGTCTCTCAGTTTTGGCCATCAGGCTTCGGAAGCGCTTACCAGATGGCAGCAGCGTGAAATGAGGGTTTGCAGGGTGATTAGAGTCCTTGATGATCTTAGTAGCTCTACCTTTGCAGTGTTTGGTGTAGACGTCCTGCAGAGACGGGAGAGCTGACCCTGAGATACGCTCGGATAAGCGCACGACTCTTTGCAGGACTTTGCAGTCATGACTGGTGCTGTTCCCATACCACACTGTGATGCACTGAGTTAATACAGTTTCTATCGCCCCTAAATAGAACGTTTTCAGGATAGCTGGTGAAACCCTGAATTTCCTCGGCTGGCGCAGGTGGTACAGTCTTTGCCTGGCTTTTTTCACCTGTGTCTGAATGTGAGCAGTCCAGGTCAGGTCCTCTGAGATGTTTACACCCAGGTACTTGAAGCTGCTCACTCTCTCTACTGGTGACCCGCTGATCATGAGGGGGTAGTATGTCCGTTGCTGTCTCTTCCTGAAGTCCACAATCATTTCTTTGGTCTTGCCAACATTCAGAGAGAGACAGTTGTCCTGGCACCATGATGTTAGATGCTCCACCTCGTCCAAGTATGCCGTCTCATTGTTGTTGGAAATGAGGCCCAGGACAACAGTATCATCAGCAAATATGATGATAGAGGTGGAGCTGTGTGTGGACAAACAGTCATGCGTGTAGAGAGAGTAGAGCAGGGGACTCAGGACACAGCCCTGTGGAGCTCCCACACTCAGGGTGATGGAAGAGGAGGTGGACTGGCCTACTCTCACCACCTGAGGCCTGCCAGTGAGGAAGTCCTCAATCCAGTGGCAGAGAGAAGGATTCAGGCCGCGATCCAGGAGTTTGGAGGTTAGCTTGATGGGAACTATGGTGTTAAAGGCTGAGCTATAGTCAATAAATAGCAGCCTTACGTGGTTCCCACTTTTGCTGTCAATGTGAGTGAGGGAGGAGTGGAGGACATGAGAGATGGCATCTTCAGTCGATCTATTGGGACGATAGGCAAACTGAAGAGGGTCCAAAGTGTCAGGAATGAAGGCGCAAATGGTGTTTTTAATGAGTCTCTCAAAGACCTTCATGACTATAGATGTGAGAGCCACTGGACATGTCCCAATCCACATAATCAAGAGCTGCCTGTAGCGCGGTCTCTGAATGGGGCGACCAGCGCTTAACTTCCCGCCTCACTGGGGGTTCCTGAACGAGCCTTTGTCTGTATTCAGGTGTGAGGAAAATGGCGGCATGATCCGATTTGCCAAAAGCTGGAAGTGACCGCGCTTTATAGGCGTTCTTAAACGGAGAGTAGCAATGATTCAGTGTGTTTGCTCCTCCAGGAGACGTGCTGGTGAAAGTTTGGCAGGACTTTCTTTAGGTTTGCTTTGTTAAAATCGCCCGCGACAATGAATGCCGCGTCGGGATGTTTGTTTATGATGCCGCTGGCAACATCATGAAGGCCAGATAAAGCCAGCTCTGTGTCTGCCTGTGGTGGAATGTAAACAGCGGTCGCGACGACCGCAGAAAACTCCCTCGGCAGATAGAATGGGCGGCAAATGATTGTTAAATGTTCCAGATGAGGCGAGCAGGATCGCGAGAGAATGGTGATGTTCCTGGGGTCGCACCATTTCTTGTTGACCATGAAGCATACTCCGCCGCCTTTGGATTTACCGGCCTCAGCTGTTCTGTCCATCCGAAAAACAGAGAAGTTCTCCGACGGCGTCACAGCTGTGTCCGGGACCGTGGGCGTGAGCCATGTTTCGGACAAACAAAAGATGTTACAGTCTCTCATGTCCCGTTGAAAACTGATCCTGGCTCTAAGATCGTCCATCTTATTCTCCAAGGATTGAACATTTGCTAGAAGAATGCTCGGGAGAGGAGGGCTGAATGCCCTTTTCCTCAGTCTGTTGCGTATCCCAGCACGTTTCCTGCGGTGTTTCTTGATTCTTCTTCGCCGAACAAACGTCACTTAAAATAAGCATCCGGAGGATGATTTCAAAATCCGGACATTTTCAGAGACAGGAGAAGAGATAAACTGATAATTACTGTGTACAGGATTTTCCAAACTCAAAAGAATTTGTAGTTTTTAATCCAACAGATTAGCCAAAGCTCGTAAACATACGTGATTATTTCACCTCACGGTGTCAGTGCTCGTCTAAATGGTGACCGCGATGCTGATGTGTGTGTGTGAGACCTGATGAATAAGATCTGAATGAACATATTTATTCATTTGTATTAAATATTTTAGTCATTATTCTGTGTCATTTTTCCCTGACAACCATTTCACTGTAATTCAGACAGTGTGTGTGCCAGTCGCACTGTTAACGCATTACTGTTTAAGATTAATTAAATGTTTAACATCGTTAAATTTCTTTAAGGCAGTTACCGCGCATTAATTCTATTTTAATACTGTTCTCACGAAAATTAACCATGGTTTTACTACAAATAATAATAATATAAAATGGTTATTAACCATGTTATTTGTAGTAAAACTAATTCAAATGGTATTCAATCCACGAAAAACCCGTGGTTAATTTTCGTAATGTAAATTCAACAGGTATGAAATATGATCAGAAAGAGAAACACTGTTAATGAGGAGACAGGCACTGGACTGCAGCAGGTTAGAAATATATTTATTATTCAGAGTGCACATTTGTAAGGGAACATTTCAGCAGGTTAAAGATATGAGATGTAAACATCCTCAGATTGTAAATGCACAGGCCTACTAACGTTACACACAAACATACTCCGGTGTATTATTTCAAAAGAAGGTCCCGCCATATCAGTCTCACCCATGCTTTCCTCATTTTTTTTTTTTGTGTCAGGAAAGGGTCAAATCTGAGGTAAGGATGTCATGTTTAGTATTAGAGCATCAGATCGCTGCAGTAACGCTGGCGAGAAGATTCAGACATGAGTTTTGATTGCGTTGCGATGGGACTGGAAGTAGCGGTACTTACCGGAAACAGGAAGTGTGATAAAGGTCTATTGAGCTTAACTTATAGTTTATAGTCAATAGTCTGGTCTCTTAGAATGTATGCATTACGAAACTCATTAAAGTAATACTATCTGTTTAGCACATGACAGTGAATGGCCATTCTATAATTATGGGTGCATTTGGAAGTTTACAATGTGAAGAAATCAAGTTTTATTTTTTTCACAAAACACAAACAGGACCTTACATAAAACCCTTACAATCAAGTAATTATTCTGTTTTCCAAACTCAGGGCCATATATATATAATTTTGTATTATGAAAATAAGACTGGGGCTTATAAAAGAAGTTGTGCAGAGCTTGATGTTTTTCAAATCAAACAAAACAAGAGCAAAAAGAGATCTCTACTGTTTATCCTCAGGGCCACAAAGATGATTTCAAGAGCTGAAATCTATGAGAAATGATGCCTCATCATATATGCATTGAAGCTACAACTCTATCACAGTGTGGAGTTTCCATTCCCTTTCTGTTACACTTTTGAATCCAAATCTCAGGATACTGAGTCAGTCATTGGCATCAACAATAATGCTGAATGCACTGAGGCATTATATGAGCCCAGCATCATTCTGACAAGCATTATCAGCTCTGATTGCAGCTGAGGGATTTTAAAATAGACTGCATAAAAATTAACATCAAAACCCATGTAATGCATCAATATTCTAATTATATACTTCTCAAAATACAAGCTTTTCAAAATGGTACACTGTAAACACTCAGTCAATCTCATGTCAATCTTGAGTACCTATAGAGTAGTATTGCATCCTTCATATCCCCGAAAAGTCTTTAGTTTTATTATATTTATAAAAGAAAGATACTGTACAGAGTCTTTCAAAAAAAAAAACAAAAAAACAGACCGGCTGGGGGCGTATCCTGTGGGCGGCGCTAAAGAATCACGAGTGTGCTCAGCTATTGCGTTGAGAGCGTCTGAAAGCTGAGGAAAAAAAAAAACCTTGTTCTAAATAGACTATGGCTATCAATCAGATTCAACCATACATATATTATCCAGAATCTGATCCGGAGGCTGAAATTGAACAGGAGCAGCAGCAACAGCGACCACAGCAGGACGTCTCTATGTGGTATGTACTGTAACTGTATTTGCTTAGCGGCTTGTCATGCGCGAGTTTTACAACATTTGTGTGTTTACTCATGGTTTATGAGGACATGATTTGGTTTATGGACTATTGTATGCGACTAAACGTTAACAGTAGCAAGCGGAACGGTTTTGCACGTCAGACTAGTGCATGTTCACATAGAAAAACAATGGAATAGTAGCGCATTTGAATGAAGAAGCGCGCTTTGTGTGAACGGCGCCTAGGTTTAATATGAAATAATTCATTTAGTTCAACACCTATAGTGGTCAGCTAAACAAATGTATTTAAACACACACCAAACATCGCATACTCCATTGATAAATTATGACTATACACGATCATGTTGTTTACTGATGTGTACTTACGCGACGATAGCCAACAACACACAGACAATTTTTTTCTTGTTTTGTTGAAAATAAAATGAAAATCAAGTGAGTTTTTGCTTAAAACAAGCAAAATGATCTGCCATTGGGGTAAGAAAAATGATCTTGTTTCTGATTGAAATCTTGTTTCTGTCCCAAACAGAAATAAGATTATTTTTCCTACCCCATTGGCAGAAAATTTTGCTTGTTTTAAGCAAAAAACTTAATTTTGATTTTTATTCTTATGTCATTTTACTTATCTAGTAAACGAATCTTGATTTTTAAGATTTTTTTTTATATTTGGGCTGAAAACAAGAAAAAAATACTAAATAAGAAGAGTATTTTTTGCAGTGTTGTCAAATCTTTTGATAATTTCAAATATAATAGGCCTTTGTGATGTGCCTTTGTTGACTACATTCGAAATAAACTACAACAAAATATATTTCCTTTGTCCTGTTGCTTAGCTCTCAGTCACATGCCTGAAGCTCATTCATTATGCAGCTCATTATGCGTTCTTTTGTTCTCTCAGGTGTGATACCCAGTATATTCATGAGCGTTCACGCCTCTTCGCACATGGCCTTTGTAAAGAAAAAGTGTCTTACAAAATTTAAATCAATGTATTGTTTTATGTGAATTAGCCGGCTCAATGATTCTCACATCAGTTTGAAGAAACAACTCTAGGCAACAACACCCACTAGTCTAAAGTCTTGTGGACGCATATCTGTTGTGTGTTTTGAGGCCTTAATTTTAAAACATTTTTTTTTTTTTTTTAAAAACCACGCATAAACATTATTCTCTCAAAAATACAAACATGTACATACATGTTGCTCACATATTATGGTAGCCCAGTTTGTGCTGAATACAGGGTAATTACACTTTTGCCATTAATATGTTTATAAGCAACTGAAAAAAGCACAAATGTCAGAGCATGTCAAAACTTCTAAAGGGCCCCAAAACAGCTCAGACTCTAGTGGGTTAAGCACTTTGACCTTTTGTGAGATTTACTCCCACAGACATCAAGAATCAGCCTATGAATCTCAACAATGGTGACATGCTTCAGGCCGCAATGCGTGCTGGGAGCCATGGATGAGTTTTGCATGATGCACCCAGAATGCATTGTTAACTTGTTGCAACTTGTATGCTTGTTAACTTGCAATTACAAATCGAATTAACAATTAATACTAGGTTGGTCCAACAATTGTTGAACCAACTTCTTTTCACTGGTTAAGCCAACTTTTTTACATTTAATTGTCCAGTTAACTAAAACATAATCATTAGCCTAAAATTTTGTGAGTTGGATTTTTTACAGTGTATGTATTGGTAGATTACACACATAAAACATATTTAAGGAAAATATATTTTTAGATGTATCTATAAGATGATATAATTTGTTTTAAGATCATGCAACCTGGATACAAATATGAATGAGGATCTCAATTATGCGGTAATGACATTAAAATGAACAAGAATCTAGGATAATAGCAATTTTTTTGTCTGAATCTATTATGATAAATATTCAGTTAACACAGTAATGACTTGAATTCACTTCTGTGTTAAACATATTTTAAATTTCTGAATAAAAAGTGAGGGGCTTAGTGCTTTAACAAAATGTGAAGGTGGAGTAACAATCAATTATTATTATTATTATTAATTCTAGTTAACAGGCTGGAAAACAGGTTGCACATGTCAAATTTAAGTCCAAATGAATGGCTAGACCCAGGGTTTCCAAGAGCATCACACTCGTTGTTGACCCACAATGCATCCTGGAGTCATCACTTCCCCAGGAAAACGGTGAACACGTTCATTGGCCGTCCATGTGATGCGACCCTCTTCCACTACTCTAAGGTCCAGTTCTGACACTCACATGCCCATTGTAGCCACTTTCGACGGTGGACAGGGGTCATCATAGGCTCTCTGATTGGTCTGCTTTGGCTAGGCAGCACCATATGTAGCAGTAGTGTTGTGACACATTGCTCCCATAATTTTGTGTGACTTATGCCACAGCAGACCTTCTGTTGGCTGGCACCAGACAGGATAGCCTTCATTGCCCTTGTGCATCGATGAGCCTGGACGCCCAACACCCTGTTGCCGGTTTGTGGTTTGTTGCTCATCTGACGGTAAATCCTCACCACTGCTGAGCAGGGGAAATCCATAAGCCTGGCCATTTTAGAAATATTCTGACCCAGTCGCCTTGCCATAACACTTTGGCCCTTGTCAAAGTTGCTCAGATCTTTATTCATGCCCATTTCTCCTGCATCCAGCATGCTGATTACAAGAACTGATTGTTTGCTTAACATCTAATCTACCCAGACATTAATACAGTATGTGGCCTTGTTGATGATCATTGATATTCGCTTCACCTGACTGGTTGTAATGTTTTGGCTTATTCGTTTGTGCAATGTGGATATAAGACATCTCCCTCGAGTTACCACCATAAGAAACATGTGAGGACAAAAAATGTTCTTCCTGAATTCTCAAAGCACAGACTCAGACAAACAAATAACTTTAGAATTCACTGGCAGGTGCTTGGACTCACAGATGATTATAAAATGATAGATAATAAAGGTGGGCGCTGTGGTGCAGAGCAGCCGCTGAGAGGAAATGAACAGGACCACCCTCAAATGAAAGCAAAATGCTTTAGACTCCTCTGGATGTCACAATGTGACTAACAAGAGGTTATTCTTATAGGACTGTTCATGCCGGTTATCAAAAGCATTTTTTTAAATATTTTGATGAGGGTAAAATGTGAAAATTATTTGGTATATTTTGTTTCTTGAAAAAAGAAAAAAAAACAAGCTGCACAACCATTGTAAACATTGATAACAATAAGAAATGTTATTTGAGCACCAAATCAACCAATTTCTGAAGGATCATGTGACATTGACTGGACTAATGAAGCTTCAGCATGCAAATAAATTACATTTGTAAAATATATTAAAATAATAATAAAAAAATATTTTTATTGTTAGAATATTTCACATTTGTATCACTTGTATTTAATCAAATAAATGCAGCCTTGGTAAGCATTAGAGACTAAAAACTTACTGAACCCTAAAATCTCTCTCTGTGTGTGTGTGTGTGTGTCTATGTGTGGCCTGGTACCTAATGGGGACAAAATGTCCCCATAAAGATGGCAATATCCGAAATCCTTGTCCTTGTGGGGACATTTTTTGGTCCCCATGAGGAAAACATCAAAAAACATCATAGTAAGTGATGTTTTTTGAAAATGCAGAATGCTTCCTGTGATGGGTAGGTTTAGGGGTAGGGGTAGTGTAGGGGGATAGAATATACAGTTTGTACAGTATAAAAACCATTACGTCTATGGAATGTCCCCATAAAACATGAAAACACAACGTGTGTGTGTGTGTGTGTGTGCTAATTTGAAAAATAGATCTTGAAAAGAATCGGATTTGGATTATAAATAGATCTAATAATTACACTCTCTTTGTCTGTGTCTATCTTGAAATGTCATCATTTATTACCTCTGGCAAAGCTGAAGATGGAACATTAATAGACTACAGATTAAACAAGCCATTTCTCACTCTGAACAGTTTTGTAAGGAAAGCATCAGTATTACTATTGCTCATACTTTGATTCATTAATTTGAAAAAAACTCTAATCATAAGTATTATACTTCAGTACATAACACATCCTGCACCATTTGTGCTACAGAATGATACCTCAACTCATCCAGTTTGTCGAAGAGAAATTTGTGTTTACTTTTTGTACCGGAGAGCTGCTCAGTGTTCTCTGTATTCTCATCATGATGGTTATTGTCTCTGCATTCCCATCATGCCTCCCTGATTCAGCCTCAGCATCCTAATCCTGTCGCATTGATGTGTCGGTGTGTCCGGATTGATAATGGGGTTTTACCAGTGTGTGTGTGTGTGTGTGTGTGTGTGTGTGTGTGTGTGTGTGTGTGAATGATGAAGAGATACAGTGTGTGTGTCTGTGTGTGTGTGTGTGTGTGATGAAGAGATACAGTGTGTGTGTGTGTGTGTGAATGATGAAGAGATACAGAGTGTGTGTGTGTGTGTGTGTGTGTGTGTGTGTGAATGATGAAGAGATACAGTGTGTGTGTGTGTGTGTGTGTGTGAATGATGAAGAGATACAGTGTGTGTGTGTATGTGTGTGTGTGTGTGTGTGTGTGTGAATGATGAAGAGATACAGTGTGTGTGTGTGTCTGTTTGTGTGTGAATGATGAAGAGATACAGTGTGTGTGTGTGTGTGTGTGTGTGTGTGTGAATGATGAAGAGATACAGTGTGTGTGTGTGTGTGTGTGAATGATGAAGAGATACAGTGTGTGTGTGTGTGTCTGTTTGTGTGTGAATGATGAAGAGATACAGTGTGTGTGTGTGTGAATGATGAAGAGATACAGTGTGTGTGTGTGTGTGAATGATGAAGAGATACAGTGTGTGTGTGTCTGTTTGTGTGTGAATGATGAAGAGATACAGTGTGTGTGTGTGTGTGAATGATGAAGAGATACAGTGTGTGTGTGTGTGTGTGTGTGTGTGTGTGTGTGTGTGTGTGTGTGTGTGTGAATGATGAAGAGATACAGTGTGTGTGTGTGGTCCTTGTAAACCTTACATTGTGGGGACCAAATGTCCCAGCCAAATATCCCAAAACAGCTTATAAACTGTAAAAATGCATACATAAAAACAATATATAACACTTAATTTGAGCATTTACTCTTCCTTTTGACTGTCATGGCAAAGCATGCTGGGAAATAGAAATCCCAGCCCAGTTTCAGTTAAATTTATCTAAATGAAAATAAACAAGTTCATAAAACTCAAAACAATGAAACAAGTCTGATTACTTAAAATGTGTCAGTTTTGTGAACCCAAAAGAAAAAGAAAGTTCTAAATACTAATTTGATTGTTAAAACTAATTTGTGTAATTTGAGTTGGCTCTACTCAAACCAATTAGGGTTTACGTTGTGCATTTGGGATATTAAATGGCTAGGTCTCCCCCAAAAATTGTAACAATTCTGCTATTATTTATAACCTTTATATTGCTCCAAACATATACAACTTTCTTTCTTCCATATATGGAACACACAAAGGATACATTCTGAATGTTACCATTTAAGAAAAAAGTCTGAATCAGACTATACAAATTAAATCTAAAAATAATTGACATTTTCTCTTCCTGATAGCATTCCTAATGGTGCTTTGGAAGAAAGCCCTCCCTCCAAAGACATGTCAGCCAATCTGATGTCAGCAGACCCAAACATGCACAATGATTGACAGGCAGAGTGTTTCAACGCTCCCCTGACACTGTCCCAGAGACAGGTGTGATCTCTTAGCATACCTATTTCAAGGATATCCTGTCAGTAGCACTCTTTTATGCTTGGTATTACAAACCCGATTCCCAAAACGTTGGGACACTGTACAAATTGTGAATAAAAACAGAATGCAATGATGTGGAAGTTTCAAATTTCCATATTTTATTCAGAATACAACATAGATGACATATCAAATGTTTAAACTGAGAAAATGTATAATTTTAAGGGAAAAATAAGTTGATTTTAAATTTCATGGCATCAACACATCTCAAAAAAGCTGGGACAAGGCCATGTTTCCCACTGTGTGGCATCCCCTCTTCTTTTTATAACAGTCTGCAAACGTCTGGGGACTGAGGAGACAAGTTGCTCAAGTTTAGGAATAGGAATGTTGTCCCATTCTTGTCTAATACAGGCTTCTAGTTGCTCAACTGTCTCAGGCCTTCTTTGTCACAGAGAAAACGGCTGCGCTTCAGGATCATGTTTAGATATGGCTTCTTTTTTGACCTATAGAGTTTTAGCCGGCAACGCCGAATGGCACAGTGGATTGTGTTCACCGACAATGTTTTCTGGAAGTATTACTGAGCCCATGTTGTGATTTCCATTACAGTAGCATTCCTGTATGTGATGCAGTGCCGTCTAAGGGCCAAAGATCACGGGCATCCAGTATGGTTTTCCGGCCTTGACCCTTACGCACAGAGATTGTTCCAGATTCTCTGAATCTTTGGATGACATTATGCACTGTAGATGATGATAACTTCAAACTCTTTGCAATTTTTCTCTGAGAAACTCCTTTCTGATATTGCTCCACTATTTTTGGCCGCAGCATTGGGGGATTTGGTGATCCTCTGCCCATCTTGACTTCTGAGAGACACTGCTACTCTGAGAGGCTCTTTTTATACCCAATCATGTTGCCAATTGACCTAATAAGTTGCAAATTGGTCCTCCAGCTGTTCCTTATATGTACATTTAGCTTTTCCGGCCTCTTATTGCTACCTGTCCCAACTTTTTTGGAATGTGTAGCTCTCATGAAATCCAAGATGAGCCAATATTTGGCATGACATTTCAAAATGTCTCACTTTCAACATTTGATATGTTATCTATATTCTATTGTGAATAAAGTATAAGTTTATGAGATTTGTAAATTATTGCATTCCTTTTTTATTCACAATTTGTACAGTGTCCCAACTTTTTTGGAATCGGGTTTGTAAAAAAATAGCTTATAACACCCTCCATATTATTCAATGAACTGCAAAACCAAGAATAAACCAATGGTTCCCAACAGGTTTTACCTCAGAACACAGATCAAGTGCTTGCACAACCCAATCAAAACCAAGTATATGTACATAACTACATAGGTCTAGCATTACTCAAAATTATAGACAAGGGCTGAACAAAAAGGGCTGAAACTTGTTAAATGTTGAAATTCATATTCAGAAACAGATTAAAACTGAAATTGAATTTATGGAAATAATTCTTTTTTATTTAAAAAAAGAAATTAATACTTTTATTTAGCAAGAATGCATTAAATTGATCATACATCTAACATTCATACTGTTTTGTTTATATTTCAAATAAATGCTGTTCTTTTTAACTTTCTATTCATCAAAGAATCTTAAAACATGTGTAGCAGTTTCCACAAAAATAAACATTGATCATTTTAAGAATGTGTCTCATTTAATATGTGATTTCTGAAGGATCATGTGAAGACTGGAGTAAATTCAGCTTTTCAATCACGGAATACATGAATCAATTTTTAAATATTTTACAATATTACTGTTTTTGCTGTATTTCTGATGAGCATAAGAGACTTCCAAAAAAATATTTTGAACGGTATTACAGATGATCAGATACAACATCACTGACTATCAGCAAAAGTGTAGAATAAAAGCATATCGTTTGGTTTTTAAGCTTTTTACACATCAACAGATTGGGTATAACAAAGAAATTACAACTAGCAAGGCCACCCCTTGCAGATGTTAGTCAGGCTAATTAATCTGATTTTATGAAGGCAGTATTAACGAGCCTGTTTCTGTGCAGCTGTGTGGAAGAATTTATAAAATCATTAGAACTGCAATTAAGGACAGTGCTGGTGTGAAATAGTTACAGCACGACTGTCAAAGAGGGGTCGCTTTACTGTTCTGAATAACATCTGAGCGGCGGTGCCAGGATGGCAGAGTGCCAGGGTACCAGCGTGCCACATGATTCTGCTACAGGCCCACAATGAGCTGAGTGTTTCATTACAGCGCTTTAAGACTGAATTCTCCCTGGATTATACACAAGTTTAGTCTTATCTTTTGAATAATGCCCATTGCTCATACTTACAACCTATCTTCATTACTTTAATGGTTCTGAACTGCTATTTGATGCGCTTGGCCTTTAAAACTGATCAGCGTCTGTGTTAAACCTTTAATAGCAGAGGTTGTGGAAAGTTCAAAATGTTCTGCTTATGGAGTGTGATTTTATGTTGGGTCACGCTGTTAACTGACTCTCTCTGTCTTATGAGGCCCTTTTAAAGTACATAGTTGAATATCTACAGTGTTCCAACATCCTCTAATGGACTGGATCTATTCTCATACACTGTAAAAAAATATTGTTGGTTTAACTTAAAAAGTAAGTAACCTGGTTGCCTTAAAATGTTGAGTTCATTGAAATTAAAAATTTGAGTTAATACAATGAAGGAAATGGGTTTAATAAATCGAAACTCAAAATATTGTTGTATCTGAACCACATAAATAAAAAATAAAAAAGTTGTGATTAAATCATGAAAATAGCACAATTTGGCATGTTTCACTGCATTATAACAAATAAAACACAATTACACAATATGCTTACAACATCTTTTAACACTATTTGAATAAAGGGTGATGTCAATTCTCAAAAATGTTCATTGTATTAACTCAAAATTTTAAGGCAACCAGATAACTTACTTTTAAATATATATTTTTTACAGTGTACAAAACATTTGTCTTTGAAAGTCTTATGCTCAACAAGGCTGCTTTTATTTGATCAAAACAGTAATATTATAAAATAACTGTCACCTAATCCACTGTAGGTGAGTTGATTGAACCCAAGTGCAGTTTATTATATTAAAAAAATCATAGACTTGACAAACAAGAGACTCACTGACAGCAGGTTGACACAAACAAAGCTAGCCCAGAGACAATAGAAACAAGAGGGCTATTGGTGTGTTCAAGTCCTCCTGGGATGTTCGTAATTACGAGGTGAGAAGTTGTGTTTACGACATCATGTGCGTTCAAGTCTCTCTCTTTGGTCGGAGCAAGAGCAAAGAATGCGCATCAGTAGAGTTTAAATCTTTTACGTTTTTAATTAATTTATGAAGCCACTGTAAACTGTATCGTTATATATTAGGCTAATTGTTATAGGGGAGAGCGGGGCACAGCCTAACGCTTTTTGACTGTCTCAGTTTGTGTAAATCCACTTGGGGTTCAGAGTATTTTTTTTTTCCCACATTAATTTCTCACATGTGTAGTACAAATATGTGGCTTTATTTCATTAATACAGTGTATTAATGGAAGTGAAATGTGACAACATGCCCCATAGGTGGGGTATATTGTAACATTTGAGGGGCACATTGTAACATGAGCATATGACAGCTTAAAATGTTATCCGATCTAAAAAAAAAAAAAAAAAAAAATCCAAGATAAACTAAAATATTTTGTCAATAAAATACAATTATTATTTTTTTTAAATAAAATAATGGAATTTTTTAATAATTAAAAATATATATTTTTTGAGTTTGACGATAAACACATTGCTAAATACAGCTATACAGCAGAGTTAAAAACATAATTTCTGAACATTGACTCTCAGTCATTATTCACCCTTTTCTCATGGTTTCTCAAAAGATTTCATAAAAGTATAGATTATAATAGCATATTTCTAATGGGGCACAATGTAACGCAGTGTTACAACACACCCCACCTGCACAAGTGGGATTTAACCCTTGGCTCGTGTCTTCTGCTGTTAGATCAGCATT
Organism: Paracanthobrama guichenoti; assembly: GCA_018749465.1. Classification (NCBI taxonomy): domain Eukaryota; kingdom Metazoa; phylum Chordata; class Actinopteri; order Cypriniformes; family Gobionidae; genus Paracanthobrama; species Paracanthobrama guichenoti. The sequence continues at coordinate 10,022,138 of CM031948.1, read as the reverse complement.
AAAGAAACATCTCAACTGTTAAATAACAGATATAAGATTAAAATAATATCAGATTTGTCTAATTTAAAATAAACACAAAAAACAGAGATGAAAAATAAACTTACTAAATAAATAAAAGAAATTTACTTTTGCTATGGTTAAATGGTTCAGTAATATCTTCCAAAGATTTCTTAATTTTGGCGCAATTTCTTTTTTTTTTTTTCTCTAAATAATGTTGACATGGCAACTAGTAAATACATAAAGTTTCATCATGCGTGTGGAAAGTGTTAAACCATGCGTTACAACTAACCCCGCGTTAGGTTGTGCCCCACGCTTCCCTATTACAATGCTAGCTTACGTTGTTGTAAATGACAAAGCCTGACAGTGTCACTGCTAAATACCCGTTATATTCAACTACAGATGTTGCATCCATTGATTCCGCCATGTTTTTCACGGACACGCCCCCAACTCGTACAGATCAAATCCTGAATTTCCCACTGGTATTGATGACTTTGTGGTGGCGTTCATGATCGTAAATATGATCTTTACGACATGAACGCACCAGTAATTGAATAATGACTAAAGAATAAACACATTGAATAATGACTAAACAAGACACCTGAAAGCAATTAAAACAATGAACCAATGGGAAGACAACAAAAGAAAAAACAAAAAAGAACCACATGACAGGAACACATGAGGGGAACAGGAATGGCAAATAACCACATTTGCGGTCTTGGCCACTTGAGAGCGCGTTCATGCAACAGGAAGTGCGCAAGACTTAGCCAGGGCTGCGTTAGCCCCGACAAAACGTTTTTTAAACGGAAACGGTGCTGCGTTGAATACCCTGTTCTGATGACGCAAGAGTTGCAACTATAGCAGCTGAGAAGGCCATTTTCTGTGTTATTTTTGAATAATTTTCGAAGTCTGATGAAATCGGTAGCTATAAATATGTGTTTAATACTGAAAAATATGCTCGATGTTACAGTCACTGCACTTTCGTTTCCATCCAGAATAAAAGAGAACATCCCAGTCAAGTGAAGAGATTTGTGAAAACTGTGATCCCTAATTATTGTGATCCAACATTTGCCTCGCATTTTCAGGTTAAGGATAATCCGCTTCTTACCTCCGAGACTGTTATGATCTATTTTTATTGTGAGTATTAGGCTTATCATTATTGCTGATCACTGCTGTGCTATGATATTGTAATATTTACCATTATATAATCAGAGTATAGAAAACTTTATGAAAGTGTCATTCATAAAGTAATGACAAGATTACAAAATTACATAAAGTAATACAAGAGCAAAATATATAAATATGTATAGTATTTTAATGGACCCATTGTGCGAGCTGTCTCTTTAATACCGCATGGTTTATTTACATGTTGCTGCTGATTGGGCTGACATTTTTGACACACCCACAAAACAAGAGAAAACGTATCTCAAACCCATTGCACACCGTTTCCAGGAAACATGTCGCTCAACCCGGAAACTGTAGCAAAACGTTGCGCACCGGTTTGAGCTTGAACGTGCATGAGGTCTAAAAAACGCCTATGCTCATTGCCCTTATTGCACACTAAACCCACACTAAGCGAGTCAACCTACAAACAGCTTACTAAAAGTTGTCTCAGCACATTAAGCTTGGATAGGAGAAAGTATTGTAACATCCAAAAAATTACACACAGCAGCTTCAAAGAAGGATTGACCAAAACCTCACTTTGCTCTAGAATGCATGTGTTTATAGAAGTGCCCGCTTTAATCAGCATCAGTCACAGCAAAGGATCCTGGGAGGCCGGAACTGCTTTAAACAGCCTGCGTATCTGAGAGAGACCCTGCGGCCTCAGCGAATCAGGAGCTGCAGGGGCTCGATTACCTGCATATAGACGTATTATATTTATACCAGCCTGTCTGCAGGTGTCCACAGAAAGGTTTTGAACTGTCCAGCGTGTGTGTTTGGTTCTAATGCTACTACTAAGTCATGTGTAAAGGATCATGATTACACGTGAATGCACATGAACGCCATGATAAATACCAGTGGGAAACTCTTTCTTTAACCACAGACTTTCAATTATAGTGTTGGGAATTGAGAACCGGATCTTATTCAGATGGAGACAGAATACCACTAAAATACTCTGACTCTGAGTTTAATAATATTTAATATTACAATATTTTTTTGGTGATGCCACAACACAGCTACTGAGTCTACAGCCTGAAACAGACAGCTTGACCAGTCTAGACAGGTTCCTGAATAAATGACTAAAATGGTTATTTTAGTGAATGTAAAACAAGCATTTTAGGCTGAATTTAAGTCCAGTTTTGTGTGCCCTGTCCTCACTAACTTCCCTCCATCTCATTCACTGGGATGTACGTCATTGCAATATATTTTATTTTATGATAAATGTTTGTCAGTAAATTTGTCAGTTCTGTCCACGTCCGGAGTCCAGCGACGCCTCCTGTCCACGTCCAGAGTCCAGTGACGCCTCCTGTCCATGTCCAGAGTCCAGTGGCGCCTCCTGTCCATGTCCAGAGTCCAGTGACGCCTCCTGTCCACATCCATAGTCTAGTGATGCCTCCTGTCCACGTCCAGAGTCCAGTGACGCCTCCTGTCCACGTCCAGAGTCCAGTGACGCCTCCTGTCCACATCCAGTGTCCAGCGATGCCTCCTGTCCACGTCCAGAGTCCAGAGAGGGCAATGCCTCCTGACCAGCATCCAGAGTGGGCTCCGCCTCCTGACCAGCGTCCAGAGAGGGCTCCGCCTCCTGTCACGAGTCCAGAGAGGGCTCCGTCTCCTGTCCCTCCTCTCCTCGCTCCAGAGTCTGTAGCGTCTCCCATCCATGGAGGCTGGTCCTGAAGGGTCAGTGCTACCATGGATACCTGAACTCCCTGAATTACCTGCACTGCTGTGGTTGTCGTCTACTCTGCTTTAGGAGTCTTCAAGGCTGTCTGCACTGCTGTGGTCAGTCGTTGCTCCTGTATGTGTGTTCCTGTCATTGCATTTCTGCCTGTTTTTGAATACCCTTGTTCTTGGATTTACTTTGATGTTTTGTTATTAAATCGTTTATGCTGCATTTGGATTCTCATCACTCCACTTCATCCCTGCTCACATGTGACAACACCTTTTGCAAGATGTATTTATTTATTCACTTTACAGTGGAGTGTATTTATTTATTCCAAATACTGAACTGGTAAAGAAGCTTAATCGTTCAGAGGAATAAAAACGGGAATCGTTAATGTAACTCACATCCCTAGCCAATTATAGAATTATGGCAGAAGCAAATTACTATTTATCATAATAAGTCATTTCTAATGTTTAAAGTTCAATTTAGTTTATAGTAGGTATACTGTTGATAAAGTACAATGATAAATCTAGCCAGAAAACACTAATTACAGTGTTGAATGACTTCAGACCCATCATTCTTTGTGGTAAAGAATGATGAAATACAAAGATAAAACTTCAATCACACACCTAATGTGCATTGGTAGTTCTTTATTATGATGCATTAGCACTGAAAAAGCATCCTGCCTATGCCAGGAAGTAAAACGCGTCCTTTTTATTCTGGCAAAAATCACCTGATTGCACATCATGTCATAACTGCAATATCTGAACTCATTTACATGTATGCATTTGCCAGATGCTTTTATCCAAAGCCACTTAAAGTACAGTGCATTGAAAGTAAAGATTTTTACCAATTCATGCATTGGCCAGGAATCAAACCTGTGACACTGGCATTACTAACGTCATGCTCTAATGTTTTTGAGCTACATGAACACTGCTTATTTCATTTGGTGTAAACTTTGTTTAGTGCAATGTAGTGGTGATCAATGTTGAGGTTAACACATCAAACGTAAGGTAAGTTAACCAGATTCCTTTTTTCAATAACACAAAAGTAATGCATTACGTTTTTATATTTTTACAACAAAATACTGAAGTATTTTCCCATTTATTAACTGACACCTCTCCTGGTTTGTTTGAGCTGCGCCCTCTAATGAACAGGCATCAGTTTGCATTTCCTTCAGCCTGAGGCTTATTATTTCACTTTTGGTGTGAAAGCACCTTTAGATTTGCCCAAAATATAACATTACAAAAACAAACAAGCGAGCCCAGGAAAACATAATTATAAAAACGGTAATGCATTACTTTCCAATAACTTAAGCAAGTAGTTAATATTTTAGGGACTAGCACAATATTGTAACTAGGGATGCACCGAAATCAAAATTCTGGGCCGAACTGCCTTAATTCTACGTGGCATTAATTCAACAAGGTGCTGAAAGCATTCTTTAGAAATGTTGGCCCATATTGATAGGATAGCATCTTGCAGTTGATGGAGATTTGTGGGATGCACATCCAGGGCACGAAGCTCCCGTTCCATCACATCCCAAAGATGTTCTATTGGGTTGAGATCTGGTGACTGTGGGGGCCATTTTAGTACAGTGAACTCATTGTCATGTTCAAGAAACCAATTTGAAATGATTCGAGCTTTGTGACATGGTGCATTATCCTGCTGGAAGTAGCCATCAGAGAATGGGTACATGGTGGTCATAAAGGGATGGACATGGTCAGAAACAATGCTCAGGTAGGCCGTGGCATTTAAACGATGCCCAATTGGCACTAAGGGGCCTAAAGTGTGCCAAGAAAACATCCCCCACACCATTACACCACCACCAGCATCCTGCACAGTGGTAACAAGGCATGGTGGATCCATGTTCTCATTCTGTTTACGCCACATTCTGACTCTACCATCTGAATGTCTCAACAGAAATCGAGACTTATCAGACCAGGCAACATTTTTCCAGTCTTCAACTGTCCAATTTTGGTGAGCTCGTGCAAATTGTAGCCTCTTTTTCCTATTTGTAGTGGAGATGAGTGGTACCCGGTGGGGTCTTCTGCTGTTGTAGCCCATCCGCCTCAAGGTTGTGCGTGTTGTGGCTTCACAAATGCTTTGCTGCATACCTCGGTTGTAACAAGTGGTTATTTCAGTCAAAGTTGCTCTTCTATCAGCTTGAATCAGTCGGCCCATTCTCCTTTGACTTCTAGCATCAACAAGGCATTTTCGCCCACAGGAATGCCGCATACTGGATGTTTTTCCCTTTTCACACCATTCTTTGTAAACCCTAGAAATGGTTGTGCGTGAAAATCCCAGTAACTGAGCAGATTGTGAAATACTCAGACTGGCCCGTCTGGCACCAAAAACCATGCCACGCTCAAAATTGCTTAAATCACCTTTCTTTCCCATTCTGATATTCAGTTTGGCGTTTAGGAGATTGTCTTGACCAGGACCACACCCCTAAATGCATTGAAGCAACTGCCACGTGATTGGTTGATTAGATAAATGCATTAATGAGAAATTGAACAGGTGTTCCTAATAATCCTTTAGGTGAGGGTATATATATATATATATATACCGATCAGGCATAATATTATGATTATTATGATTACCTGCCTTATAATGTGTTGGTCCCCATTTTGCTGCCAAAACAGCCCTGACCCATCAAGGCATGGACTCCACTAGACCCCTGAAGGTGTGCTGTGGTATCTAGCACCAAGATGTTAGCAGCAGATCCTTTAAGTCCTGTAAGTTGCGAGGTGGGGCCTCCATGGATCGGACTTGTTTGTTCAGCACATCCCACAGATGTTCGATTGGATTGAAATCTGGGGAATTTGGAGGCCTAGTCAACACCTCAAACTCGTTGTTATGCTCCTCAAACCATTCCTGAACCATTTTTGCTTTGTGGCAGAGCGCATTATCCTGCTGAAAGAGGCCACAGCCACCAGGGAATACCGTTTCCATGAAAGGGTGTACATGGTCTGCAACAATGCTTAGGTAGGTGTTACGTGTCAAAGTAACATCCACATGGATGGCAGGACCCAAGGTTTCCCAGCAGAACATTGCCCAAAGCATCACACTGCCTCTGCTGGCTTGCCGTCTTCCTATAGTGTATCCTGGTGCCATGTGTTCCCCAGGTAAGCGATCGGCCATCCACGTGATGTAAAAGAAAACGTGATTCATCAGACCAGGTCACCTTCTTCCACTGCTCCATGGACCAGTTCTGATGCTCACGTGCCCACTGTCAGTACTTTCGGTGGTGGACAGGCGTCAGCATGGGCACCCTGACTGGTCTGTGGCTATGCAGCCCCATACCCAACAAACTGCGATGCACTGTGTATTCTGACACCTTTCTATCAGAACCAGCATTAACTTCTTGAGCAATTCGAGCTACAGTAGCTCATGAGCCTTTGCTCCCCATGTGCATCAATGAGCCTTGGCCGCCCATGACCCTGTTGCCGGTTCACCACTGTTCCTTCCTTGGACCACTTTTGAAAGATACTGACCACTGCAGTATCAGGAACACCCCAAAAGAGCTGCAGTTTTGGAGATGCCCTAGTCAAACTCGCTCAAATCCTTATACTTGCCCATTTTTCCTGCTCTAACACATCAACTTTCAGGACAAATATATATGAAACCTGAGTGCTGAATACTGAGGAGTATGGCGGCATATATTTTCGGTTTTTCATATTATTCTTTTTTCATATCTTTCAACCAAAAACCGAAAATTCCGTTTTCAGCGATCAAAATTTTGGTGCATAGCTCATTATAACGCATTACTTTTAAAAGTAACTTTCCCCAACATTGGTGTTGATGACACCATAAAGGTCTATAGTACTTGGAAAAAGCTATCCGCTATCCCATTCATCTCGATGGCAGTTGCTTGGCAAGTACTCAACCTTGTTATTGCCAAACACGCAACCTGCTTTTTGCCATCTTTGCTTGTGGCACTCAGTTCTGAGTAAGGAGGTTTTTGAGCCAATCACCTGAGCTGAACATGTCGAGTAACTAATTATTCTGGAGTCAGCACAGATTGGCTGATGGTACTACAAGAACATGTGCAAACCAAAGGATCAGACAGGGAAAAGGCCAATTCCATATTTTTAAGAGTGTCACTGCAAAAACAATATAATGAGATATTTTCCAATTATACTGCATGCTTGTCAAAAAATATTTCATCAGAAAAAAAAAATGCTATTTCTAAATGCTAATTAATGGAGATAATTTAGGTACAGACTGCCTTGTTCAAATCGCAACATAAACAGACTCACTTCAGACAGGGGACTGAGGAAGAGCATCAGGACTCATTTAAATTCATATAGATCGAGCCGTTTTCAATAGCACAGCAGGAGATTCAGAGTAAAACCTTGTTCTTTTTCTCCCTCCTGTCCACCTCTCTGAGTTTTCATATTCTAACAGATGTGATGTAGATTTAGAGCAATGAAGCGAGGTGTGATTTTAGCTCCCTGGCTTCTCTTCACCCTGCCGCACTTTCAAAGGAAGATTATTTTAGAACCATGACAACTCACGAGGAAGACGTGTGCAGAAATTAACACTGACAGAGGCTGCCTACCTGCACACTAATGGGGCCCAGATTCCCCCTCTCTCCTGCTGAGAACATGTCGCTCTCCACTCTCCTATTACTCTGGCTCCTGAGCACAGACTTAATGAAGAAGAGGAAGAGAGAGAGATATCTTCAAAGAGAAGCACTCTGGCTTCAAAGCACATGGTCGTGAGAGTTCTCTGCAGAAGGCAGACTGACACATACACCAGACTTCAACACATGCGCACACTCAGACACAGCATCCACACGTAAGCATTTCTTTCAAACCTTCAGACTAACATAAAACACATAATAATAAGACATACAAACATACACGCACATGTGCATTCGCTCAAAAATATAACCTACCTAAAGATAACTGCACACTCTACTGAACAACCAATCTGTCATGCCAGTCCTTTAAATTACTAATCTCCTCAGATGTTATTGGCTTTCTCAGTATTGCAGGATCCAATGTAATTGCTCTGTCGTTAAAAATAGTAATTCTAAAAATGTTTCAACCCCTGCATTTTTCTTCCTTTCTATTGTGCTACATCAAATGGCATTTTCGGTCAACTTTTCTACCTCAAAGGCCCCCCATTGTCCAGCACAATACTGAAAGCCCCCCTTTATATTAGCTAAGAATTTCTGCAGTAATTATGGCATCTGCTTTTCTTTTTCAAACGTTTTAACAGAAACTGGGAATGATGATATTTTAAATTAATTAAACATGATTTATTGTGTGATTCCAGAAGATTGAAGACGTTTCTGTAATTATTCAATAAAACAATAGCTGTTTTTGAAAATTACAATATGATTTCACTTTACATATTGATTTTGTGTTTTTAGAATTTTAATTTAGTTTGATTTTAAAAAAGGTAACACTTTAATTTAAGATGACGTAGTTACCCATTATTATATACTCACTATAGTAAGAACAGTAAATTATACATAATTACAAGTAACTAACTGTGGCGAGGTTGGCGAGCGAGAGACGTGGGAGGAGCGAGCGAGACCGGTGCGTGATTGAGAATGAGCATCACCTCATGAGGGAGCTCGGAGGCATATAAGGACGAGCGACACCAGTGAAGGACGAGAGAGGACCAGGCCTGGACTTTATGTTATGTTTTGTTTATGTTTTATTATGTGTGTGCGTGGCAGCCGTCACTGAGGGGCTGCCCGCGTTACTTTTGTTTTGTTTATTTATTTATTAAAGTCTTTTAAATGTTAGCTGGTTCCCGCCTCCTTCTTCCCATAACAACAAACTGTATTACATTGGTGACAAAATGGCAACAGCCGTGGCGTTTTCCATAGGGATCCCAATTCGTCTGTGACATACAACGTATGTCGAATGCGACCGACTGAAAGGAAATGTCTCGGTTACATATATAACCCTCGTTCCCTGAAAGAAAAAACGGAGACAAAGGTCCCGTCGCCACAGTTGCTGTACCATCACTACAGGGCCGAGTCACTAGACCGACTCCTCAGTAAAAAAAAAATGTGCGCTGCATCCGCTTCTGTATTTATACCTACGTTGCGAGGCGGAGCGCGAGATGCAAATCTCGCACGCCAAAGGCCATTGGCCTGTTCTATATACACTCGAAGCTGATAGGGGCTCCCAGAAGTGATCCCAATTCATCTGTGATGTCTGACGTATGTCTCTGTTCCCTCCTTCAGGGAACGAGGGTTACATACATACCGAGACGTTTTCTTGGGTCTTTACCTTGGGTTTCATTTTTATAACCGAACCTATACAAAACAACAAACATAAATGGCTTTAATGATGTATATTTTGCAACTTACATTAGGCAGATGTATAATGGACATAGGCTAGTTCTGTGTGTAAACCTCACTCCTCTGGCCTCGGAATCGCTAGCGTCTGCGTTTTTTATCCGCTCAGAGCGGGTCTAGTAGTTCTGCATACATTCGGTCTGCTTGTCTGATGCGCACCAGGGTTCAGATGGCAACGTTCATACTTGAACCGCACTAATAGAGCAATCGTTTAATCGTAGTTCGTTTAAATCTAACTAAACCTAAGTGTTAAACACACCCTAAGTGGACAGTTTTTGGCCAGATTAATGTGCAGTCTGGACCTGACTTTATGCTGATAATCATAAATTTGTTGATGTAAGACTATTAGAAAGCCAGCAGACCAATGAAATGTCACTTAGCATTGTTTTTTAATTACATCTGTAATCAGAGCACAGCCGCTGATTGTGAGCGAGTATCGGCAGCTCTCGATGCTCTTGACATGAGTGCTCTCAGAGGGCCCAAAGCGCACCCCAGGTGTTTGCATACGATGTAATTTCCGAAGCAGAGTGTGTGTGCAGCACAGTCTGTGTATATGAACATACATAACATCAGCATAACTGAGTCAGAGATGATGGAACTGACAGGAAATTGCACACAGAGCAAACCAGAACATTCTGTGAGAGGAGTTGCTTTCATAAACAATCAGACAAAATCAGAGCCTTAAACCCTCAAACTCATCAGAATACTCTTTGCTGTTCAAGGAGATGATCTAAACACACCTCTTCACATCCTGGCTGATGGCGCACAAGATCGTGAGAAGCTTTTTGCAATAACATTTTCAGCACTAAAATTAATGGGGTTCAGACTGCTTACAAAAATCATTTACAGCCTCTGCAAGAAGTTAATTATCCTCAAAGCTCATGGAGGCTGAAATGTCATCTGCTAGTGAAACGGTATTAGCATTACTGAGATGACCACTTGAGATTTGGAGAATTTTCACATGAGAGAAATTATTAAGGAAATACTTTGTGTTTCATCTAATAAATCCAAGACTTAGTAGCCTGAAAATGAAAATTGGGAGGCTGATCTTATACAGTAAAGTCTAGTCTGAATATATGGAGCATATTTAGGGATTTGATCTGATATTTGGCTAAACAAATAGTTCTGGATCTAAAATCTGATTAGATGAGTCAAGCCAATATACAGACCACAGATCATAGTTGTACTATGATCTCTGCTGGTAAGATTTGAAATAATCAGATAAATAATGTTAAATAAATTGCATTGATCTAATTTAATACATTTTAAATATATTGGAACGTAAATAAAGTAAAATAAAAGAAAGTTAACAGCTTTGACAACAACAGGGTCACCAGTTTTACAGTTTAGCTTTTATAAGCTTCAAAGGGTCATGAAACCCTAAACTACATTTTCTGAGATTTGAACAGTTATGTGTTGAACATCATAGAGCACTATCCGTTAGAAGAAAACTAGTTAATTTTAGGCTTTTTTTTGCGCTATTTTCAGCTTTCAGGTTTAAATTCATCTTTGTGGCAGCGTCACAGGATGTGACATTCACCAGACTATTCACTACTATTCATGTCCTTATGAGAAGACAACTCACTTGATTATTCATGACAGCATGTGGTGATTTTCTCTTACAGGCTCTTCAAACAGTGAGATTGCATACAGTAAGGGAGAGATGCATGGGTCAAAAATGAGTGCCCGACTGGAGCTGTCCCCGGAAATGTCCCTGTTTTACAGCTAGTTCAAAACAACCAGCAGATATATTGCAAAAAAAAAGCGCCCAACCGACATACAGCAGCTGCTGGTTATAGGAGCAATCGTGTAGTGATTATTTTCACCAGTAGATGGCGCTGTGAGATACGCTGACTCGGTCGCGCACACACCGCTACTACTTCATGAAGAACGTAACCGATGCTGCGTCCCAATTCGCATACTATCCATACTAAATAGTATTAAATAGAGGCTCAGCCCCCAGTGAAGGTATTAAAAAAATGGTAACACTTTAGTTTAGGGTCCAATTCTCACTATTAACTAGTAGCTTATTAGCATGCATAATACTGGGATATTGGCTGTTTATTATTACTTATAAAGCAAATATCAATGCCTTATTGCATGACTATATTGTACATCCCTTAATCCGACCCAGGAATGTAGGCAGGGTTTTATAATCAGTGAGATCCCAAATGTGAGGTAGTTAGGGGGGTTGGGGGACATGCTCCCCCAAGAAAATTTTGATTTCTATGATCTACATAAGTGCATTTTAAGATGTTCTGAAGGCTAAACAATAGATAACAATAGTTTGAAAAACATGTCAGTGTGCAGATATGACTGATAAAGTTTTTCCATTTTCATCAGCGAAGAAATTAAACATATGGTTAAATGATATTTATGTTTTATGAATCATGTTCATAGACACATTAATTTACTGAAGGCTACCAGGAAAGCTAGGTAACTAGGTTTATTAAATCAATTCACAATATGCACACATTCATTACTAATCTTATGGCCAATACAGGCTGAAAAAGCTGAGCTTTTTTAATTTACTGAAGGCTACAAATGGAATTATATAAATTTACAATATGCACACATTAATTATTAATTTTATGCCTAATCTGAAGAAAACAGCTTTGTTAATATTTCTTGTTTGTTAATTACATTATGAATCACATTACATAGGCCTATTTTCAATTCAAATTGGCGAAATTAGACAAAAGTTTATTCATTTGCTTGAATATTATTGTCATTTGTTTAACATTTTTGACTTGAAGCAGCTGTCAAATATGAAATGTTCAGTTTAGCTACTTACATATCTCTCACTTGACGTTGAGTCGCGCTGCTAAAATTCACGCTCAGCCTCAGCTTCTGTGTGAACATAAAGCCCACCTACTCTGATTTGATTGGTTTTCTCAAATATTTTGACCAATGAGGCTCAGATGAACACCTCCCGCCAGATTCATATGTTTTAAAGCTTAATCACATATTTTTAAGGGGGGCTGGGCAGAGGTTTTGGGGGGCTGAAGCACCAACAACAAAAAACATAATAACATAATAATATTATCTAAAAGATAATAACAAATGAGATGTTAGTGATATTTTGACCACTCAAATAGCAAATGTCCCTGGTTTCCATGTCAGAATTTCCATTTTTTTTGGACAGCATGTATTTTCCAGTTTCTTTTGTGCTAATTTAAATAGGGTGTTAACCCTGACTAAGGTTTCATACCACGCTCTTTCTTTAAAAATCTGTTGACCTACCCATCTCTCTCTAAGTATAGCTAGCTCTCCTTCTCTGTCATTTTTTTCGCTGCTATATGTGTCATGTCCGGTTGATCTGGGAGTCTCAGACCCTGCTGAGCCATTGAAGAGCTGTCAGCAGGTAAATGTAGAACAGTTATTCTGCCCACCCTGCAGCTCCCTGGGGCTTAAAGATTGAAATGAATGACCACATACATAGCCCTTGTAAAGTATATGTGTGTGTGTATCTGCCCATTTGTCAACTCACAACTAACAGGATGAACAGCGGGTGCCAGGAACAGTGTGAAACTCAAATACAAGGAATATGACTGTGGCCTATTCCTTTCAATGCTTCAGACTTAGGGCCAGATTTACCAAACAGGGCAAATTAGTGTAAAACCATGCAATCCCATAAATGTGCCGATGGAAGTGGAAAGTTCTGCGGATGATCTACAGACAATTGCGCACAATAAAGAACACTGATGCAGCCAGATCATTTCCGTTATGACCAACACAATCTATCAGTTGATGATAAACAGGTGCATGTGATAGGGTGGCGATACGTCTGGATTTTGGCCGGACAGTCCGGATTTTAAGCTCCCTGTCTGGCGTCCGGCGCAGCCTCAAGCCGGACACTCATTTATCCTCCTTTTTGGAGTTAAAAAAACCCCGCTCTAGAATCTTTATTGGGAAGCAGCAGCATAGCGTCTAATGCCGTAAGATCTCTGGTCAAACAATGATTGGCTGAAAGCGGTCAAATAAATATCTGATATATCATTGGTTAAAAACATAAACAAGCCTCCACGACGTGATGGCTACGTCATAACGTTAACATGCCTAAACGTCAGACCTCATTTAATCCGGAATGGACAAAAGAGCACGAATTTATATCAAGCAGTAGAGATGCTTTTCATGGATTTTGCACACTGTGTCGCTGTGAAATGTTATGTTTTCTGGCACTGTGCACTTTCTCAGTGGTCAGTTTCTCTATCTCAGTGGTCAGTCTTTGAAACAGACATCACGATGTCTTGAATAAATACAAATACTGTGAACAAACACTTTTTTGCCTCTTCTGTTACACATAGGTCTACATCAAGATATATCGTAGATCTAATTGTCTGGCAATGAATAGAGTAGGCTATTGCAGAATCACTGTATCATGAGAGCATCGATATGATGGACAAAACTGTATTGTAGTTGCGAGTAGGGCACCCCTCTGGCCACCCCTGTTGCACAAGCATTTTGACCGCATTAACAATGGACTTTTCTCCATTCAAATAACTGATGCTGGCATAAAGGCCATGTAGAAACCCCATCTTAACTAAGTTGTCACTTCATCTAGCCTGGATGCCAGCTGAACTTAGCCCCGCCCACATCAATTGAGGTCGGGAAGTTCGGTCTGGACTTGTTCCATTGTGGAGAAACTATGCTCGAACCAGAGCTGTTCGGACCAATCAAATTGTCAGGGCGAGCTGGTAACACTTTACAATGCGGGTGCACTAATATGCATTAATTCATGCTTAACTAATGCACAGATAATCATGAGTTAATGTATGACTCATGAAGAACTAACCCATTTATTAATGATTACTGCATCAGCAACTAATGAAGATTCTACATGATTAATAGATTAAGTAATATATGAATTGCTATTAATTAAATAATGTCATAATGTATTAATTCCTTAATAACATATTATATTAACTAATAATGTAAATGAACGTGTTAATTACCACAACGTGTCAAAGCCATGCATTTCAACTTCCAGTTATCTGCTTTAATTCATCATTAGCTAATGATTTGCAAAGGCATCATTATGTTATGACTTTACTTGTTGAGACACATGACTATTAACTAACTGTTAAGTAATATGTCACTGTGGTTATGGGTTTTGAATTCATTTTTAATTAGTTAATAGTCATATGCCTCAACAAATAAAGTCATAACATAATGATACCTTTGCAAATCATTACAAACTCATGATTATCTGTGCATTAGTTAAGCATGAATTAATGCATATTAGTGCACCCGTATTGTAAAGTGTTACCGGGCAAGCTTTATACGATGATTGACAGATGATCAACTGTAATCATTCACGTCACCAAAGAGCGCTTGGGTTGAATTTGTTCTAATACTAAACAGAGAACTTGTTCGTATATGCATTCACCTTTACTATTTCTCTCAAAAATGATGATCATGTTGGTAAGTACTCCATGTATCCTGAAATTCTTTTTACAACATCGGCAAAGATCGTTTACAGTCATCTTCTTCTACTACTTCTTCCAGTGTGTGTGCAGTTGGGTTCTGTTGACAAGTCAAGTCACCTTTATTTATATAGTCCAATTGTTTCAAAGCAGCTTCACAGGAAAACATTGCAACAGAATTTGATTCGGCTGTACAGCCGCTCTGGTGAAAACGGTGATGTCATCCGGCTAATTTCAATTATCATATAGTGTCAATGCGGGTAGGTCGGTAATATAGTTGAAATTTAAGTGTCCCCCCCAACTGAGCAAGCCAAAAGCCAAAGGCAACGGTGGCAAGGAACCAAAACTCCTTCAGAGCCAGAATGGAGAATAAAACCTTGGGACAACTATGCGTTAGTGATGTGTCGTTCATGAATGATTTGTTTTTTTAAAACTAATCTTTAATATGACACAGGAACAACGTGTTGTCTCTGAGAGGTGAACTAATAAATTCTGTTTCGGGGCTGCATGCATTGCATATGGGGCTGTCACGACCCAGATCAGACACTGATGACAGAACTAACGACTCAAAGCCGAAGACAGGAGAGGTGTACTAATCTTTCCAGGGAACAGACGTGATTAAATGTGAAGTGACAAAAGAAAGAACGACTCGGATTCTGAGGTGAGGTAAACTAACAGACTGCATAGCCTGAAGACCCAACTAAGCAATTAATAAATCATTTCTTTCTTAAAGTTTGGCCTTGGCTGCATTAGCTTATAATGAATTTTTATTCCAAATGTGATCAACGTTTGTATAAGCCCTAGATGTGTTGGGGAATTTAATGTGACGTTTTAATTATATTCTGCTGAAATGAATGAAATGACTTGGAAAA
Organism: Paracanthobrama guichenoti; assembly: GCA_018749465.1. Classification (NCBI taxonomy): domain Eukaryota; kingdom Metazoa; phylum Chordata; class Actinopteri; order Cypriniformes; family Gobionidae; genus Paracanthobrama; species Paracanthobrama guichenoti. The sequence goes on along the minus strand of CM031948.1, from coordinate 10,006,700 downwards.
AAGTCAATTTTGCTGAACGAGAATTAAAGATCCGAGTCCGAATGATCCGAAAAATGATCCTTCCCACTACTACTATGCGTCGTTCAACATATGTCACTTACTCCCTACCTCATGTCTCAAAGCACACAACATTACAATAATAATAATGAACATAAACAACTTAAAGAGCACTGACCTGTACCACTGCTGCAGATTAATTTCAGCATTGATAGTGATGTTTCTGTTTCGGTTGCGGTGCTCAGTGACTAACTCTGCATAGCATACTTTACAAAATCATTCTTAAATAACATATTTCTTGTAGAAAACCTTTTTCAGTACTGTGACATGTTGAATCTTAAAAAATCTTCCAGTGAGAAATTAAATAATCAACTTGCGGGGGCGAGGAACTAGAAAAGTATATCACAGGGCACTGACTACATATAAACTGACTTTTCTGATGCTGAATTTTCATATTTTCAGAAAATATTTTATATAAATATAACCGACCCCTGGTAGTGGTTCAGGCCCCGGTAATGGCTGTATCAGGTCATGTAAATGAGCTTGTTAATGGTGTCTGTCTCTGGACTTTGCTGAGCGTGGCATAAACCTGCCTCATCTCCAGCAGTCATATTCTCTAATGGTGCATTTGAGAGCTCAGGGTCTGCTCTCATTCTCCTCTCTCACCAAGAGCTTAGCAGAAAGGCAATAAACCCCTGTAAATTACTGTGAAATAGATACACAGAGAGTGAGAATGATAATTTATGATAATTTATACATGCATGTATACAGTATATCTGATATATTCATATCTTAAAAATGTTATTACTTGGAACATTTTGCAGTGTGTGGTCCTAATTAATGTATTCCCCTAAAAATTCAAAATTCTATATATAAGAAACATTTCTGATTTGCCAATGAACCAACAAAAACCTACACATTCTAACATCAAGTCCCAATGTAAAACAATTACTGTCTGAAGGGCTAATGGGTGCTTTATATTCTCCTCTAATGATGGACTTTTGCTTTGTGTTATTTTCATGCTCGACTTCCACACAAACCATATAGACTAAACATTTCTATTTGTTCTGTATAACAGCAATCCCGAGTTATTTGTTAATCAGTTTCTGCCCATAGGATGGAGCTAAAAACCTTGAGGAGCATTAAGAATCACTTCAGTGTATTTCCAGCTGTCAGGATTATTATTATTATGAAATGAATATAGTGTATTCACCCACTAACAATCATGTTTTGATGCTTCTCTATAAGTAGATGATGCACTGGAAGGCATGGAAGAAAAACAAAAACTTGATATTATAGCTGAAGTGTGTAATTTCCATAACACAAAATAATGGTTTTAAAAGTGCATATTTACACTCTTTGAGAACCTATGATTGGCTCAGTTATAGTTGTCTCTGCTCACTAAAGTGGGACAGGTGTTATTTTAGCATTATATATCTAATTCAGTCATGAAACTCTAGAAGGTGCAGGCTAATAGGTCCTGTACATACAAGCAAATCACATTATTAACATGGTACAAGCTGATTGGCCTCTGCCGATTCTGTAGCCAGTGAGACTGCTTGCTCAACATTTAAAGCTGCAGTCCGTAACTTTTTGCGCTCTAGTGGTTAATAAACAGAACTGCATGCGTCTTGCGGAAGAACATTGCAGAGCTACTTCTCTCTGTTTATGTCTATGGCGAGTCACGCAGGGACTGCGCTCCTCCGCAGCGGTTCCTACCAGACCGGTCTGAAACAGTCCCAATATAAACACTTATTATAAGTGTACCATAATGATTCAGGGTAAGACAAAAACACGGTTTGGAAAATGGAGTCATGTTGTACATTATCATTATATCCTTTTTGTAAATCTTGAACACAAAAAAACGTTACAGTCAGCAGTTTTAAATAGTCTGGTTCAGTGTTTGCTGCAAGCTTGTCAGAGTTCCTCTGAAAACCTCCACCTCCCCCAGCTCCACCTGCCTAGATCTGCTAGGCGATTTATGAATGTCTATTCATGCAGCAGAAGCATATCTTAAGGCAAGCTCACACTACACAACTTTTGGCTGGATATTTCTGGATTTCAAAGGTCTGCAACAAAACCCCCAGATTGTGGCCAAATCAAGTGCTTGTTACAGTCACTGATGCACTGATGTCCGGTAAGTACAAGCAGGTCAGTGATGTAATCTCAAGCACAGACGCTGGGATATTTCAAACCTGTTTGATATTATCGCCGCTTGATCTTGTGCTGTGCACTGTAAAAAAATATTTAAAAAGTAAGTTACCTGGCTGCCTTAAGATTTTGAGTTAATACAATGAACATTTTTGAGAATTGACATCACCCTTTATTCAAATAGTGTTAAAAGATTTTGTAAGCATATTGCATAATTCTGTTTTATTTGTTATAATGCAGTGAAACATGCCAAATTGTGCAATTTTCATGATTTATCACAAACAAAAATTTATTTTATTTTTGTTGAGTTTCTATTTATTAAACCCATTTCCTTCATTGTATGAACTCAACATTTTAAGGCAACCAGGTTACTTACTGTTTTAAGTTAAACCAACAATATTTTTTTTTTTTTACAGTGTGTGCAATACAATGACAAGGTGGAACTAATCCAGCCAGTCACAGTGTCGATGATATAAACGAATAAATCTCGTAAACACTTGCGTGAATTTCTTGCATGAATTTATGCGATAACGCGTTTTTTTCTGCTGTTGGTCAGAACTAATCAGCCAAGAACAAATGCATTATAAAAATTAAATAAAAAAAAAGTATAACATGCTAAAACTATTTAGAAAGTTGTCATGACTGAAATACTAATATATGTTTTATTTTATACTTTCAGTTTAAGTTTTAGTAATTCTGTGCTTTTTTAAATTTTTCTTAGCTTTCTTGTTTTTCTATTTAACTTTTCATTTTTATTTCAGTTTTAGTATTTTTAGTACTTCAGCTAGTTGCAAAGGCAACATTTCTAATAATAAAAAAGTACATTCAGTTTTTTCATTTAATATTAATATTTTATTTGGTAACAATTTAGTATGGGGAACACATTCACTAACTACAAGGTTAGCCTCAATAAACTCCTAATTTACTGCTTATTAATAGTTAGTAAGGTAGTTTTTGTAGCGTTTAAGTTTAGGTATTAAGGGACGTAGAATAAGGTCATGCAGAATAAGGCATTAATATGTGTTTTATAAGTATTAATAAACAGCTAATATCCTAGTAATATGCATGCTAATAAGCAACAAGTTAATAGTGAGAATTGAACCCTAAAATAAAGTGTTACTTTTTATTTTATTTGAGCTTTATTTTTTGATAGTTTTAGGTAACAATAACAACACTGCCTATAATAGAATGTGTTTTAGATCTTTAAATACTTTTTAATTTGCTCAATTTATGGTGTTTGCTAAAGCAATGAAATGCATGAAAAAATATTCACAGTCCACTATTACAAAGCTGTCTTTAGACTTTAAACTTTTATGATGTGTGTGGACAGCTCAAAATCTTTTCAGATTCAGAGCGTAACTTCATAATATCCCCCTTAATAGAATCACATCAGAAAAGCGCCGGCGGTAGTTCTCGGTCGGTTTTATTCCTTTATTCATTTTGATCGATCAACTTCTTGATAAGGATCACACACGGGCTGTTGATGGGACTCGTATCAGCCACATGGTGTCTCATCAGAGCTGAGCTGAGATGAGAGAGAACAGCAGGTCTGTTTTTGACAAACCAGACTGTGACTGCTCTCACAGCCCTGCTGCCTGAGGTACGAGTCATATGAACTCTGTCAGGCGGCTTCAAACAAATCAAATTTTCCTCAGAAGGAGAGGAATGAAAGAGAAAGAGACACGCACAGTCACAGGGAAGAGGAAAGGAGTCATATGAGAGAAGTAAGCGAATTAGAAAGGGCCAGAGCCTAAAATGAACCCGAAATTAATCCAAATGTGTCAACAAACCTGTCAATATCACAGCACACCCTCTCTCTGTTACGGAACCTAGCGAGCTGCATACACCGCATTTTGAGGCATCACAAGCACATTCGCAGCACAGAGCACGTTCCACCTTCTTTTGGCCAAATTCTAAGGCATCAAATGTATCCTTCACAGAGATTTCATAATGCTTTTCAACAAGGTACAGTAAGTGAAACAATATCCATAAAAGATGATGGATGAAGTGAAACACTCTATGCAATATGTGAACACAAAGCTTTCTAGCTGACTTTCCATGACACAGGCCGAATCTGAAATAGCCCCCTAAACCCTCATTCACTATTCCCTACGTTAGTCCACTAATACAGTTCACTTGAAGGAGTGAATGAAAACTAGTGCGTGAAGTCGGACAGTCGTTGAGTGTACATCGGCAGTACACTAGTTATTGTGGTGCAATGTGGGATTGAATGAGTGCACTCAATAACGTCCACTATGGTTTTGGACACCGCTACAAATGGCTGTCCACTCAAATAATGCCCTATTTGAGGGTATAGGGGGTGATTTCAGATTCAACCAAGGGTCCTATGTAGCATGAGTTTGTGTTGCATTCTCAATCTTGCCACAAGGGGCACCGTAGTGACTATTAGCATAAACAGTCTTCTTCTACAGTTACAAGCCAAATTTTAAGGCAGATTGCGGGTGCTTCTACACTCACCTAAAGGATTATTAGGAACACCATACTAATACTGTGTTTGACCCCCTTTCGCCTTCAGAACTGCCTTAATTCTACGTGGCATTGATTCAACAAGGTGCTGAAAGCATTCTTTAGAAATGTTGGCCCATACTGATAGGATAGCATCTTGCAGTTGATGGAGATTTGTGGGATGCACATCCAGAGCATGAAGCTCCCGTTCCACCACATCCCAAAGATGCTCTATTGGGTTGAGATCTGGTGACTGTGGGGGCCATTTTAGTACAGTGAACTCATTATCATGTTCAAGAAACCAATTTGAAATGATTCGAGCTTTGTGACATGGTGCATTATCCTGCTGGAAGTAGCCATCAGAGAATGGGTACATGGTGGACATAAAGGAATGGACATGGTCAGAAACAATGCTCAGATAGGCCATGGCATTTAAACGATGCCCAATTGGCACTAAGGGGCCTAAAGTGTGCCAAGAAAACATCCCCCACACCATTACACCACCACCAGCACCCTGCACAGTGGTAACAAGGCATTGTTACAATCCATGTTCTCATTCTGTTTACGCCAAATTCTGACTCTACCATCTGAATGTCTCAACAGAAATCGAGACTCATTTTCGCAACATTTTTTCAGTCTTCATCTGTCCAATTTTGGTGAGCTTGTGCAAATTGTAGCCTCTTTTTCCTATTTGTAGTGGAGATGAGTGGTACCCGGTGGGGTCTTCTGCTGTTGTAGCCCATCCGCCTCAAGGTTGTGCGTGTTGTGGCTTCACAAATGCTTTGCTGCATACCTCGGTTGTAACGAGTGGTTATTTCAGTCAAAGGCTCTTCTATCAGCTTGAATTAGTCGGCCCATTCTCCTCTGACCTCTAGCATCAACAAGGCATTTTCGCCCACAGGACTGCCGCATACTGGATGTTTTTCCCTTTTCACACCATTCTTTGTAAACCCTAGAAATGGTTGTGCGTGAAAATCCCAGTAACTGAGCAGATTGTGAAAGACTGGCCCGTCTGGCACCAAAAACCATGCCACGCTCAAAATTGCTTAAATCACCTTTCTTTCCCAGCCTTCAATGGAGCTTGATGACGTAGCAGCGTCTTAAGGCCCGGGTATACTTCATTTTCCGCATTCCACTCGGCCTCGTGAACAGCTGAGAGCATAAGCCTTTCATATGAGGTTTCAAGTGAGCTAAATGTGACGTGTAAACACTGCAGAGAATCACCACCAGCGCCATTGGATTTGTGACACGAGACACCAAACCCCCTAGAAATAGTCAGCAACAGCCACCGCAGCATCATTTGTTCACACAACTTTTTTAAACGACTGTTGCACGCAACTTCAAAAAAAGAAAGGGCTGTACTGTGGTCAGTGGACTATAACGGTCAGTATATTATCCCACCCACTTTGAAGTGGTACAGACTTTGTTCTCAAGCACTCAAGTCACTCGCACATGCGCTGTTGTACGTGCATCGTCCGCGTTGAGCTGCACGCGGACAGGGTGTCTGGACTTCCGTGGACCCTCCTGATGACGGAAATTACATCACATGGACCATGAGCGGGACATGGACGGCCAAAGTATATTTTGGGCTTTACTAGGACACAGTCTTTGAGTTGAGAGGCACCCCATCCATGTAAGATTTTATTTCCCAGAACTTTTTTACTAGTCCTTCTACTAGTCCTTTTTTACTAGTCGTTGCCTCGCTGCCTTATCAGACAATGACTTGTAAGGCGGTGTTTGTGCATGAAGGCGCCTCACGAAACTGATTTCGGACAGACTTCTTAGGCAGTGTAACAGTTTAATGATCTACAGCAAAATAGAGAGAGCTTTATTGAGAACTAAACAAATATTGAATTACTACATTAGTAACTTCTCACTGGAAATTACATCACAAGTGAAAAATGTAGGTAAAAAAAGGTACATTTACACACAAATTGACCAGCATATGCAACCTTCGGACGCCATCGTTTTTTTACAGTTCAATTGTCACAGAATGGAATGCACAGGGTTGTGGAATATCAAAGGCAGCGAATGATACATATATGCTGCCTTCAAAACTCGATCAGATGAAGGTACCTCATGAGACAGGAAGTGAAGCTAACATTAGATTCGGACGTGCCTTGATGCCTTCCTACCTTGAAATGTGTCCTCCGAAGGCAGCATTTTCCAGGTTTCGGATGCAGCCAATGTGTGCTCTCTCCCTCATGTTTTGCCAGTTCGTTATTCATTGTGCTGTGACATTTTGTTTGCTAGTAGTAGGTAGTTACTTCTCTAGTTACTGCCAAACATTTGTTTCTGCTATCTGCCTTGTCTTGTGTTTCCTGTTTGTTCCAGTCCTGCCCTGCAAGCTGAGCATCTCTGGCTGCTTCCTTTCTCTGCCAAGCGGCAAGACCGGTGCTATGCCTGATAGTGCCCTGTGAGTCTATCCACGTGTGCTCTGTGATCCTATCTGACTCTCGCTGCATCCATTGGCCTGGTGCTTCACTTCTACCACAGCACACCAGTCTTTTCACACCCTGGGCCGGTCTCAGCGGCCATTCCCTCCTCTTGCCTGTCATCGTGCCTTGTCTTGCCTATCGTTTGGACTGTTATCACCTCCTCTCCCTCTCATCTCTTGTGTCTGCTGTTTTTTCAGTAAGCCTGTTAACACTCTTTCTGCATTTGAGTACTCTCTCAGAGGTCCTGACAACTTACCTTTAAGTATAGGGACTAATTACATACCTGATTAGTGATATTAAAATGTACTTTATTTGTATTATAAGTATACTTTATTTGTATTTTAAGTACAAATTAACTACCAGTGTCTTCAGAACACACAAGCAATATACTATGAATATATTATTTTTCAGGTTTATTTATTTATTTACCTTATTCCTTATTAATACTTTGTAGTCGATAACAATATACTTTGTTATTACTTATAGCTATACTTTGTACAATATACTTTAAATTACTTTGAATTTTCCCATTGTTGAATGCATTTGTTTTCAAGGCCATTCAAATAAATTAAATGTAACAACATCACTAATTAAGAGACATATTTCATTAACAAGTGCAACGGTTTTTAGCAAAACTGAACAAAATTAACTTACCATGTTTTTCATTAAAAGAAGACTGGAAAATGATATATATGAGCGAGGGAGAGTCAGTCTACCATCAGCAGCTCTGCCTCTGATTCGCTGCAGGGCAGTGAGCAACACAATCTGATTGGTCACAGTCCAAGTTGAAGATACATTTGAATTCCGATAAGACTCAACCACTCAACTCAAATTTTCTTGTGTTGTATTTTAAGTGTGCTCTCTGCTGTTGGGCAGGCATGCTCTGTGTACGATTGTAACACGATTCTTCTCTGCCAGTGTAAACTCATTAAACATTACACTTAAATCACAACTACAGTAGCCAATGGTACACTGCATATTAAAAAAATGGGCATTATACATTTTAACACTTTCTGAAAGAATATGCAATAAAGTAATGAATTGAATTCCAAGCATGAATAAGTAAACTTAAAAATTATACTCAAATGTAACTGTGCGCATCGCATAAGTTTCCAGTCAACTCGCTCCGTGTTCAATAAAAACAATCCGCATAATCCTTTTTCTTTGTGAGAATTCTTCCTTTAATCTTGATCTGTTAATAAATCAAGCAAATACAATAAACAAATATGATCTTAAATCCTAAATCACAGATGCGGTAAAAAGAAAACTGTGCAACTCCACTCTATCACCTACAAAGTATGAACCACCGCATCACTTATATGGAGGACCAGGAGTGACACTTAAAAAAATAAAATGAAGAATCAATTTATCAATTTAATAATTCAAACATAAAAATCTATATAAATAAATCACTTTTAAATGGACAAATTAATAGACATATTTAAAGTTGTTTATTTAATTCATGTTTTTAAATGTAAATAAAACTATAAAACAATAAATTAAATAAAACATTTTAAATGTATAAATAAATAGACACATTTAAAACTGTTTATTTAATTAATGTTTTAAAACGCATATTAATAAAACAATTAAAAGTACATTAATAAATAATTTTAAATGCATATTTTAAATCGATTTTTAAAAAAGCATTTGGCAAACGCTTTTCTCTCTCTACTTGCCAGTTGCTTTTCTTTGTCATTTTGCCAAATGCTTTTCTTTATCCATTTGTCAATCGAGTAAAAAAATGCCATTGGACAGTACACACGTGGGAGCAGCCAATCAACTTTCGCCTCAGTTTGAAGAGCCAAACCCTCTCTCACTTGTAAAAGTAAAGCCCAATTTATACTTCTGCGTCGAGTGTACGGCGTAGCTATATCGTAAGCCCAATTTATACTTCTGAAGTATAAATGAAAATTGACACGTAGCTCACAGCGTAGAGGCTATGACGCAGGTCCGACGCAGAAGTATAAATGAAAATTGACACGTAGCTCACAGTGTAGAGGCTATGACGCAGGTCTGATGCAGAAGTATAAATCAGCCTGTAGGCTGTGTGTTGCACGCGTAGCCTACGACGTACCCTGACGTGCACCTCTCCAAGCGCAAGCGCTGTGATTAGTCTGCCAGAACTGGGATACACATGCTCAGCAGATGCAGAAGTATAAATCAGCCTTAACGCGCACTGTAATTGGACAGTGAGATATCAAATTGTGGCACCATTTTAATGTCTTGCATGTGAGAATTGTTATTGTGCATAAAACGTTATGCAAGTACCATGGCTGACATTGCTAATAGTTTAAGAAAACTTGCCAATGAAGTGGTTCTTAGCCACTATTTAATATAGGTGTGTGGTGATTTTTGTCAGATCATGTCGCAGTTATAAATCAGGATTTTAGCAGGTCAGATCAGTGACTGCTGGTGGCGTTTAGTCACTATTTATATTGGCCAAGTATGCGAATTTCTGACTTGCGTCCTTGTTCAGACTTGCCATGTTCAACTCAGGAGAACGAACTCCAGAGGACAGGAGGAGACAAGTCCAGTGATTCTGGAACAGCAGCGTTCGTGATAGCTCTCATTATGTATATTAGCCTATAGGCTACAATAAAACACCAGTCTGCCTCTTTTCATTTTCATTAAAAAATTTATAAAATAAACATTTATAGCCACACAAATGTGGTTCAGGCAACGCATACCTATAGATTCAAGATTCAAGAGTTTTATTTGTCACATACACAGTTATATACAGAATATACAACCGGCAGTGAAATGTAAACAGGTCCACTCCATGGACAGTGCAAATTCACAGTTAAAAACACAAGGAGGAAATTATATAGAAATAGGATAAAAAAACTATATATATATATATATACATATATATATATGTAGAATTATAAATAATCAAGTCAAGAGAAAAAAAAAGTAAAAAATAAGAATAAAGTGGAATAAAATAAGTGAATAAAATAAGTGAGTAAACTGTCGACTTATAAATATGTGGTTAACAAATGTATAAAGAGTATAATGTGCAAACAGGTTTATAACAGGTTGTTACACAGTAACAACGAGAACAGAAAGTGCAGTGCAATGACAGTATGTTTATCCTGAAGTGAAGTCACGTGGTGTTAAGTGACTGAGTTCAGGAGTCTGATGGCCTGGGGGAAGAAGCTCCTCCTGAGTCTCTCAGTTTTGGCCATCAGGCTTCGGAAGCGCTTACCAGATGGCAGCAGCGTGAAATGAGGGTTTGCAGGGTGATTAGAGTCCTTGATGATCTTAGTAGCTCTACCTTTGCAGCGTTTGGTGTAGACGTCCTGCAGAGACGGGAGAGCTGACGCTGAGATACGCTCGGATAAGCGCACAACTCTTTGCAGGGCTTTGCGGCTTTGAGTTAATACACTTTCTATCGCCCCTAAATAGAAAGTTTTCAGGATAGCTGGTGAAACCCTGAATTTCCTCAGCTGGCGCAGGTGGTACAGTCTTTGCCTGGCTTTTTTCACCTGTGTCTGAATATGAGCAGTCCAGGTCAGGTCCTCGGAGATGTTTACACCCAGGTACTTGAAGCTGCTCACTCTCTCTACTGGTGACCCGCTGATCATGAGGGGGGAGTATGTCCGTTGCTGTCTCTTCCTGAAGTCCACAATCATTTCTTTGGTCTTGCCAACATTCAGAGAGAGACAGTTGTCCTGGCACCATGATGTTTGTATGCCGTCTCATTGTTGTTGGAGATGAGGCCCAGGACAACAGTATCATCAGCAAATTTGATGATAGAGGTGGAGCTGTGTGTGGACAAACAGTCATGTGTGTAGAGAGAGTAGAGCAGGGGACTCAGGACACAGCCCTGTGGAGCTCCCACACTCAGGGGGATGGAGGTGGAGGTGAACTGGCCTATTCTCACCACCTGAGGCCTGCCAGTGAGGAAGTTCTCAATCCAGTGGCAGAGAGAAGGATTCAGGCTGAGATCCAGGAGTTTGGAGGATAGCTTGGTGGGAACTATGGTGTTAAAGGCTGAGCTATAGTCAATAAATAGCAGCCTTACGTAGTTCCCACTTTTGCTGTCGATGTGAGTGAGGGAGGAGTGGAGGACATGAGAGATGGCATCTTCAGTCGATCTATTGGGACGATAGGCAAACTGAAGAGGGTCCAAAGTGTCAGGAATGTAGGCGCAAATGGTGTTTTTAATGAGTCTCTCAAAGACCTTCATGACTATAGACGTGAGAGCCACTGGACGATAGTCATTTAGGCAAGAGGGTTTACTGTTCTTAGGGACAGGGATGATGGTGGATTTTTTGAAGGAGGTGGGGACCACAGATGTAGCGAGGGACTCATTAAAGATAGATGTAAACAACCCGGCGAGCTGATCAGCACAGGACCGTAGAACACGACCTGAAATACCATGCGGCCCGGCAGCTTTCCTGATGTCCACACGCTTGAGTACTCTCCGAACTTCATCCTCTGAGACAGAGATCACGTGGTTGTTGCTGCTCTGAGTAATTTCCTCTAACGCGCCACTTGGCGGAGTCGCGTTGCCGCGGTTACAGTCAAAGTGAGCGTAGAAAGAGTTTAACTCATTCACAAGCGACGGATCAGCGCTCACCTCTGCAGAGGATTTAGATCCAAACGAGCAGATGGACCTCAGACCTTGCCACATGCGCCGCGAGCTGTTGAGTTGGAAATGAGACTCCACTCTGTCTTTATATCGGAGCTTTGCGGCTTTAACTGGACGCCGCAGAGCATAACAGGATGATTTGTATTCAGTCATATTCCCTGAATGGAGACCGGCGTTGTAAGCAGCAGTGCGTGCGTTCACTGCCGTGCGGATTGAATTGTCCACCCACGGTTTCTGATTTGAGAAGGACGTTATTGTTATTGTTTGCGTGGCTTGCTCTGTAAGCGTGTTGATGAAGCAAAGCGCCACGTCTGTGAACTCGTTTACGTCGGCTGAACTCGTTCGGAACATGTCCCAGTCAACATCATCCAGAGCTGCCTGAAGCGCGGTCTCTGAGTGGGGCGACCAACGCTTAACTTCCCGCCTCACCGGGGGTTCCTGGACGAGCTTTTGTTTGTATTCGGGAGTGAGGAAAATGGCGGCATGATCCGATTTGCCAAATGCTGGAAGTGACCGCGCTTTGTAGGCGTTCTTGAACGGAGAGTAGCAGTGATCCAGCGTGTTTGCTCCTCGTGTAGGACAGGAGACGTGCTGGTGAAAGTTTGGCAGGACTTTCTTTAGGTTTGCTTTGTTAAAATCGCCCGCGACAATGAATGCCGCGACGGGATGATTGTTTATGACGCCGCTGGCAACATCATGAAGGCCAGATAAAGCCAGCGCTGTGTCTGCCTGCGGTGGGATGTAAACAGCGGTCGCGACAACCGCAGAAAACTCCCTCGGCAGATAGAATGGACAGCAAATGATTGTTAAATGTTCCAGATGAGGCGAGCAGGACCGTGAGAGAATGGTGATGTTCCTGGGATCGCACCATTTCTTGTTGATCATAAAGCATACTCCACCGCCTTTGGATTTACCGGCCTCAGCTGTTCTGTCCATCCGAAAAACAGAGAAGTTCTCCGACGGCGTCACAGCTGTGTCCGGGACCGCGGGCGTGAGCCATGTTTCAGACAAACAATAGATGTTACAGTCTCTCATGTCCCGTTGAAAACTTATCCTGGCTCTAAGATCGTCCATCTTATTATCCAAGGATTGAACATTTGCTAGAAGAATGCTCGGGAGAGGAGGACTGAATGCCCTTTTCCTCAGTCTGTTACGGATACCAGCGCGTTTCCCACGGTGTTTCTTGATTCTTCGCCGTTGACTCGTCTGTCCATTGTTCAACTCGGCGTTCCGAAGAATCTCAGATGGCCACAGAGGATCGGCGAAAGTTTCCTGAAACAGTCCAGTGTAGAGGTAACCAATGTCTAAAAGAGTTTTGCTGTCATAGTAGATCAATGCAGATGATAAGTTTGTAAAAACTGAGAGTAAAAAGAAAGTAAAATAGTAAATAAAAGCACAGTCTTCGCGGAGCAACCTGAATGGCGACCAAACACGGCGGCGCCATTTTCTTTTCACTGCATGTATATTCACTGCATGTATATTTATAACAAAATGAAATATAAAACACAACCTTGCCTCTTTTTGTCTGTGGTTCAGACAATAAATGTGCATATACACTCACCTAAAGGATTATTAGGAACACCTGTTCAATTTCTCATTAATGCAATTATCTAATCAACCAATCACATGGCAGTTGCTTCAATACATTTAGGGGTGTGGTCCTGGTCAAGACAATCTCCTGAACTCCAAACTGAATGTCAGAATGGGAAAGAAAGGTGATTTAAGCAATTTTGAGCGTGGCATGGTTGTTGGTGCCAGGCGGGCCGGTCTGAGTATTTCACAATCTGCTCAGTTACTGGGATTTTCATGCACAACCATTTCTAGGGTTTACAAAGAATGGTGTGAAAATGGAAAAACATCCAGTATGCGGCAGTCCTGTGGGCGAAAATGCCTTGTTGATGCTAGAGGTCAGAGGAGAATGGGCCGACTGATTCAAGCTGATAGAAGAGCAACTTTGCCTGAAATAACCACTCGTTACAACCGAGGTATGCAGCAAAGCATTTGTCAAAGTCAAGTCAAAGTCAACTTTATTGTCAATTCTGCCATACGTACAGTACATACATACAGAGAATTGAAATTCTATGACTCTCAGACCCTAGGTGCCTAACAACAACAAAACAATAACAATAACAACAAAAGTTTAACAGTAACAACAACAGAAGAAAGATTAAAAAAAGATGGATAAAGTGAATTATAGAGGTAAAGTGGCGATGGCAAATAGTGCAAACAATAGTAACAACAGTGCAATTTCAGATTTAAGTCAGTGCAGGTATAAAATAAAATTATAAGAGTGTGTGCAAAAAGAGAGTCTGTAAGAGGGAGACCAATTCCTCAGAGAGACAATATAATGAGGTAGATGAAGGGAGAGAACTGGGGGTGATTCCCAGATCAGGTGCGTGGGGCAGAAGAGGGGAGAGTCGGCAGAGTCGGGAGGGAGTTCAATGCCCTCACAGCTTGGGGAATGAAGCTGTCCTTCAGTCTGCTGGTCCTTGCTTGGAGACTGCGTAGCCTCCTCCCTGATGGCAGCAGACTGAAGAGGCTGTGCGATGGGTGGGTGTGGTCTCTCGCAATGATGAGGGCTTTGCAGGAGAGGCGGGAGTTATAAATGTCCTGGAGGGGTGGGAGAGAGACACCAACGATCTTCTCAGCTGCTCTCACTATGCGCTGAAGTGCTTTACGGCAGGATGCGTTGCAGGCGCCGTACCACACAGTGATGCAGCTGGTCAGAATGCTCTCGATGGTGCCTCTGTAGAAAATGCGCATGATGGGGGCTGGGGCTCCGGCTCTTCTCAGCTTACGGAGAAAGTAGAGTCGCTGCTGTGCTTTCTTGGTCAGTGCTGTGGTGTTGGCGGTCCAGGAGAGGTCCTCTGTGATATGTACACCCAGAAATTTGGTGCTCCTCACCCTTTCCACGGTCACACCGTTGATGGTCAGAGGAGCGTGCTGGGTGTGCATTCTCCTGAAGTCAACAACAATCTCCTTCGTCTTCTCCACGTTCAGAGAGATTGTTGTCGCCACACCACCTGGCCAGGCGGCTCACCTCGCTCCTGAAGTTTGTCTCATCATTGTTGCTAATGAGACCAACTACGGTCATGTCGTCCGCAAACTTGATGAAGAGATTGCTGTTGTGTATGGGTGTGCAGTCATGTATCAGCAGAGTGAAAAGGAGGGGGCTCAACACACATCCCTGAGGGGCTCCAGTGTTCATGATGATGGAGCTGGATGAGTTACTGCCGACCCGAACTGCCTGAGGTCTTCCCATCAGGAAGTCCAGCAACCAGTTGCACATCGATGTGCTGAGTCCCAGCTGTGACAGTTTTTGAGTGAGCTGTAGAGGGATGATTGTATTGAATGCTGAACTAAAGTCTATGAACAGCATTCTGACATAAGTGTCTTTATTTTCCAGGTGTGTGAGTGCTGAATGGACGGTAGTGGCGATGGCGTCATCGGTCGAGCGTTTAGACCGATATGCAAATTGGTAGGGGTCCAGGGAGGGGGGAGGACAGACTTAATGTGGTGCATGACTAGCCGCTCAAAGCACTTCATAAGGATGGGGGTAAGTGCGACTGGACGGTAGTCGTTGAAGCAGGATGGAGATGATTTCTTAGGGACTGGAATGATGGTGGAATGATGATTGTGAAGCCACAACACGCACAACCTTGAGGCGGATGGGCTACAACAGTAGAAGACCCCACCGGGTACCACTCATCTCCACTACAAATAGGAAAAAGAGGCTACAATTTGCACGAGCTCACCAAAATTGGACAGTTGAAGACTGGAAAAATGTTGCCTGGTCTGATGAGTCTCGATTTCTGTTGAGACATTCAGATGGTAGAGTCAGAATTTGGCGTAAACAGAATGAGAACATGGATCCATCATGCCTCGTTACCACTGTGCAGGGTGGTGGGGGTGGTGTAATGTTGTGGGGGATGTTTTCTTGGCACACTTTAGGCCCCTTAGTGCCAATTGGGCATCGTTTAAATGCCACGGCCTACCTGAGCATTGTTTCTGACCATGTCCATCCCTTTATGACCACCATGTACCCATTCTCTGATGGCTACTTCCAGCAGGACAATGCACCATGTCACAAAGCTTGAATCATTTTAAATTGGTTTCTTGAACATGACAATGAGTTCACTGTACTAAAATGGCCCCCACAGTCACCAGATCTCAACCCAATAGAGCATCTTTGGGATGTGGTGGAACGGGAGCTTTGTGCCCTGGATGTGCATCCCACAAATCTCCATCAACTGCAAGATGCTATCCTATCAATATGGGCCAACATTTCTAAAGAATGCTTTCAGCACCTTGTTGAATCAATGCCACGTAGAATTAAGGCAGTTCTGAAGGTGAAAGGGGGTCAAACACAGTATTAGTATGGTGTTCCTAATAATCCTTTAGGTGAGTGTATATTTCATGTTTAAGAACTACAGAGACATCAGAGCCAGTGGCAGACGCCAGAAGGACTAGCTGAGGAAAGGTTGCTTTCGCTTGGGTTAACGAGCGCTGCTGATCGACTGGATCTCACAACTATTATAGGTGCACAACTTTTCAAATAGGTGCTCTCTTTACAAATAAACCACAGATTTGAACTTTAAACAAATACATTCTCGCCTGAAAAAGTCTTAAAACTACATTTTGTGACACATTAACAGTATTATTAAATTACACAGGGTTTTGCAATGATGTTTCACAAGGCCTATAGACAAGAACGCATATTGAGAAATGGCCATTGTTTAAAGTCTGTACAATCATAGTGTGAGGTATTCCGAGGGAGTCGTTGAATGCCTCATCAAACTTAATCCAAATCCTTCCATTTATTGTACAACCACAATTATCCGCTGTGTTTGCAACGTCTTCCCTCAACTGCAAAACTCTTCTATATATAAAATTATAATCGAGAGGAGAATTTCTTTCGTAGAAATCAGCTAAAGCTAACAAATCCACAATCCCAGATCTCCCCTCGTCTTCAAACTCCCGCTGTAATGATGATGTATAGTTTTTTCTCACTGTCCAATGACAGTGCGTATTACTTTTACAAGTGAGAGAGGGTTTGGCTCTTCAAACTGAGGCGAAAGTTGATTGGCTGCTCCCACATGTGTACTGTCCAATGGCATTTTTTTACTCGATTGACAAATGGATAAAGAAAAGCATTTGGCAAAACGACAAAGAAAAGCAACTGGCAAATAGAGAGAGAAAAGCGTTTGCCAATGCTTTTTTTAAAAGCAATTTAAAATGATTTATTAATGTACTTTTTATTGTTTTATTATTAATATGCGTTTTAAAACATTAATTAAATAAACAGTTTTAAATGTGTCTATTTATTTATACATTTAAAATGTTTTATTTAATTTATTGTTCTATAGTTTTATTTAACTACATTTAAAAACATGAATTAAATAAACAACTTTAAATATGTCTATTAATTTGTCCATTTAAAAGTGATTTATTTATATAGATTTTTAAGTTTGAATTATTAAATTGATTCTTCATTTTATTTTTAAGTGTCACTTCTGGTCCTCCATACACATCTTAAAAGGCCATTGTACAATTTTAACATGTAACATATTTCAATATAAAATTTGAGAATAATTATCTAAATAGTACAGACAAATAAAGAAAGTTTACAATCTAAACACAAATACTTAAAGACTGAAATGCACCACATAATTTGCAATATTTGTCAGTGAAGAATTTTTTGTTAGTATATTTACAATATTGAAAAGAGAATATATTTGAAATTCAATAAAGTATAATTTTTTTTTTCACCAGGGTGAAAAGGGGTCATTATGGAGAGTTGAGAGTTGTTGTCCATGTGAATTATTTCAAATCTCTTATGGGGTTAGATATGTCCTAACCAGGGAAGATGCAGTACGTTTCCAGTGATAACTTTTCTGTCCACACACTGAAACGTTAAATATGCAGTAACTGCCAATTAAATATGCAGTTATGCAGAACATAGACCATTGAGATTTCATGGTGGATGAAGCTACCCAGCACAGCACCACAGGAACAGCTAAGCAGCGAATGTGATGTGGCTTGTCATGGCTGGTTAGGACAAAAACTCTGTAGACAGCAAGGCAGCTCCCTATAGGTTTTGGAACAGGGCTCCAGAGTCACTGTCATGTAGAGCTTTTATGCTACATATTCATGGTGTGCGTGTGTTGTAGGGCAATTTCAGGTGTGGAGACACAAACACAGTTCATGCATCTGCTGCAAACACACACACACACACACACACACACACACACACACACACACACACACACACACACACACACACACACACACACACACACACACACACACACACACACACACACACTTCAGAGCTTCTTGGCTCATTTTAGACATTTCTGTCTTGAAGCAGAGTGCCTCAGTACTCAGTGCTTTGATCTTCTCTCCCAGTCCAGAGAGTGAGAGAGAGGCAATGAGGAAGGGTAGGATGCTGCAGAGGAACTGGCCTGATTTGCAGCCTACATTTTTTTCTATGGCTATCCTTTGTTTCTTTCTATTCTTTTTTTCTCAAATTAACATTGGCATTTATTAATGCCATATGTTTGTTTCTTTGCAACAACAGGGTCATTCCTACCATGTCGTATATGTTCATGTGTATTGTATATAATATATTTAACCTATTGTATAATTAACTGCATGTGTTATACAGGTGCTGGTCATATAATTAGAATATCATCAAAAAGTTGATTTATTTCATTAATTCCATTCAAAAAGTTAAACTTGTTTATTATATTCATTCATTACACACAGACTGATATATTTCAAATGTTTATTAGGGCCCAAGCCCTGAAAGGGCGAAGGCCCTATTGTTCTTCTAAGGATTATTATTATTATTATTATTATTATTATTATTATTATTATTATTATTATTATTATTATTATTATTATTAGGCCCAAGCCTGAAAGGGCGAAGGCCCTATTGTTCTTCTAAGGATTATTATTATTATTTATTATTATTATTATTATTATTATTATTATTATTAGGGCCCAAGCCCTGAAAGGGCGAAGGCCCTATTGTTCTTCTAAGGATTATTATTATTATTATTATTATTAGGGCCCAAGCCCTGAAAGTTTTGCGAACGAATGCAAAGTTTCTTGGGCAATACAAAAGTTTAGCAAGTAAACTTAAAGTTTATTTGGGAACGCAATGGTTTTGCATGAGAACACAATCATTTTTCTACCATCACCATGTCTTTTAAGGCCTCCATACAATACTATATTATACTATACTATAAGTGACATCCTATTGGAGCACAAACATCAGTGGGTGCTTCTCAATACTCAAAATTATGTTTCCTCGCTCCTCCGTCTAGTGTTGTAGTCAAGACCACCTAAACCGAGACCAAGTCGAGACCAAGACCAGTGTGTGCCGAGACCAAGATGAGACCAAGACAAGACCAAGACTTTGTGGGGTTGAGACCAAGACAAGACCAAGACAGGGCAAGACCGAGTCAAGACCAAGACCAGACCAGCACTCCTTAAATTCATCTAAAAGTTCCATATCTACTGTCTGAGAAATGACTTATATTTAATGAATAAATATAATTAGAATAGTAAGACACTATAGAGCTGTTATCATAATGTTAAGATTAATTTAACATTAAAACATTAACATTATTTAACATTCACAGAATAATTTATTCAACCGATTTGTTTAAAGCAGCTGATTAATTTAATAATGAAACTTTGCCAAATTAGCAAAGACTAATAATATAAACTTTAATATTAACTTCTTGTTTATTGAACGTTTGTATAAATCAATTTGCAATCACGCTTATATTCATCCTCTCCTTGAACTGTCACCTTATCGTGGTGGAGGGGTTTGAGTACCCGAATGACCCTGGGAGCTATGTTGTCTGGGGCTATATGCCCCTGGTAGGGTCTCCCAAGGCAAACAGGTCCTTGGTGACGGGCCAGACTAAGAGCAGTTCACAAAACCCAGTATGAGTCTAATTAAAACAAGGACCGAGACGTCGCCCGGCATGGCGCAGCCGGGGCCCCACCCTGGAGCCGGGCTCAGCCCGAACGAGCGACGTGGGGCCACCCTCCCGTGGGCTCACCACCTGCGGGAGGGATCATATGGGGCCGGTGCATAGTGGATCGCACAACAGTCGAAGGCTAGGCCCCCGACGACCCGATCTCTGGACACGGAAACTGGCTTTAGGGACATGGAATGTCACCTCGCTGGCGGGGAAGGAGCCTGAGCTTGTGCGGGAGGTTGAGAGGTACCGGCTAGAGATAGTCGGGCTCACTTCCACGCACAGCTTGGGCTCTGGAACCACACTTCTTGAGAGAGACTGGACTCTCTACCACTCTGGAGTTGCCCGTGGTGAGAGGCGGCAGGCTGGAGTGGGTTTGCTTATAGCCCCCCAGCTCAGCTGCCATGTGTTGGAGTTCAACCCGGTGAATGAGAGGGTCGCTTCCCTGCGCCTTCGGGTAGGGGATAGGTCTCTCACTGTCGTATGTGCCTCACGGGCCAAATGGCAGTGCGGAGTACCCGGCCCTAATGGGGTCTCTGGGAGGGTGCTGGAAAGTGCTCCAACTGGAGACTCCATCATTCTACTGGGGGACTTCAACGCACACGTGGGCAGTGACAGTGATACCTGGAGGGGCGTGATTGGGAGGAACGGTCCCCCTGATCTGAACCCGAGTGGTGTTCTGTTATTGGATTTCTGTGCTAGCCACGGCTTATCCATAACGAACACCATGTTCAAGCATAAGGGTGTCCATCAGTGCACGTGGCACCAGGACACCCTAGACCGGAGGTCGATGATCGACTTTGTGGTCGTCTCATCTGACCTCCGGCCGTATGTCTTGGACACTCGGGTGAAGAGAGGTGCGGAGCTGTCAACTGATCACCACCTGGTGGTGAGTTGGATCCGATGGTGGGGGAGGAAGCTAGACAGACTCGGGAGACCCAAACGTACTGTGAGGGTCTGTTGGGAACGTTTGGCCGAGCCCCCTGTCAGAGAGATCTTCAACTCCCACCTCTGACAGAGCTTTGACCGGATCCCGAGGGAGTCTGGAGATATTGAGTCCGAGTGGACCATGTTCTCCACCTCCCTTGTTGACGTGGCTGCTCGGAGCTGTGGCCGTAAGGTCTCCAGTGCCTGTCGAGGCGGAAATCCCTGAACCCGGTGGTGGACACCAGAAGTAAGGGATGCCGTCAAGCTGAAGAAGGAGTCCTATCGGGCCTGGTTGGCTTGTGGGACTCCTGAGGCAGCTGACGGGTACAGGCAGACCAAGCGGACTGCAGCCCGGATAGTTGTGGAGGCAAAAAATCGGGCCTGGGAGGAGTTCGGTGAGGCCATGGAGAAAGACTATCGGTTGGCCTCGAAGAGATTCTGGCAAACCGTTCGCCGCCTCAGGAGGGGGAAGTAGTGCCCTACCAACACTGTTTACAGTGGAGATGGGCAGCTGTTGACCTCAACTGGGGATATCGTCGGACGGTGGAAGGAATACTTTGAGGATCTCCTCAATCCCACCAACACGTCTTCCATTGAGGAAGCAGTGGCTGAGGGCTCAGAGGTGGATTCATCCATCACCCGGGCTGAAGTCATCGAGGTAGTTAAAAAGCTCCTTGGTGGCAAGGCACCGGGGGTCGATGAGATCCGCCCTGAGTACCTCAAGTCTCTGGATGTTGTGGGGCTGTCTCTGCAACATCGCGTGGCGGTTGGGGACAGTGCCTCTGGACTGGCAGACCGGGGTGGTGGTCCCTCTTTTCAAGAAGGGGGACCGGAGAGTGTGTTCCAACTACAGGGGGATCACACTTCTCAGCCTCCCCGGGAAAGTCTATGCCAGGGTACTGGAGAGGAGAATTCGGCCGATAGTGGAACCTCGGATTCAGGAGGAACAGTGTGGTTTTCGTCCCGGTCGTGGAACACTGGACCAGCTCTATACCCTTTCCAGGGTGCTGGAGGGTTCATGGGAGTTTGCCCAACCAATCCACATGTGTTTTGTGGATTTGGAGAAGGCATTCGACTGTGTCCCTTCTGGTGTCCTGTGGAGGTGCTCTGGGAGTATGGGGTCCGGGGCCCCTTGCTTAGGGCTGTTTGGTCCCTGTACGACCAGAGCAGGAGCTTGGTCCGCATTGCCGGCAGCAAGTCGGACTTGTTCCCGGTGCATGTTGGACTCGGCAGGGCTGCCCTTTGTCACCGGTTCTGTTCATAATTTTTATGGACAGAATTTCTAGGCGCAGTGTCCGGTTTGGGAACCACATGATTTCGTCGCTGCTTTTTGCGGATGACGTTGTCATGTTGGCCTCCTCAGACCAGGACCTTCAGCGTGCACTGGGGCGGTTTGCAGCCGAGTGTGAAGCGGCCGGGATGAGAATCAGCACCTCCAAATCCGAGGCCATGGTTCTCAGTCGGAAAAGGGTGGCTTGCCCACTTCAGGTTGGTGGAGAGATTTTGCCTCAGGTGGAGGAGTTCAGGTATCTTGGGGTCTTGTTCACGAGTGAGGGAAGGATGGAACGGGAGATTGACAGACGGATCGGTGCAGCTTCTGCAGTAATGCGGTCGATGTACCGGTCTGTCGTGGTGAAGAAGGAGCTGAGCTGTAAGGCGAAGCTCTCGATTTACCGGTCAATCTACGTTCCTACTCTCACCTATGGTCATGAGCTGTGGGTCATGACTGAAAGGACAAGATCCCGGATACAGGCGGCCGAAATGAGCTTTCTCCGCAGGGTTGCTGGGCGCTGCCTTAGAGATAGGGTGAGAAGCTCAGTTACTCGGGAGGAGCTCAGAGTAGAGCCGTTGCTCCTCCACATCGAGAGGAGCCAGTTGAGGTGGCTCGGGCATCTATTTCGGATGCCTCCTGGACGCCTTCCCGGGGAGGTGTTTCGGGCATGTCCCACCGGGAGGAGGCCCCGGGGAAGACCTAGGACACGCTGGAGGGATTATGTCTCCCGGTTGGCCTGGGAACACCTCGGGGTTCCCCCGGAAGAGCTGGAGGAAGTGGCTAGGGAGAGGGAAGTCTGGCCATCTCTGCTTAGACTGTTGCCCCCGCGACCCGGCCCCGGATAAGCGGAAGATAATGGATAACGGGATGGATGGATGGCTTATATTCATGAACAGCTCTCTTGCTCTTGTGATATTGCTTAATTATATTCTATGTTTGGAACCCGGCAGCATAGTAACAAAATAAATCAGATTACAAAGAATTACTGATTGCAATTTTTGGAAGTTTTACATCAAATCACATTAAGGATGTTAAATCAGACAATGCACTGGCAATTTAGTGATATCCTTGCAGTTGTGGTCTTGACTGGTCTTGTGCTAAAATCCCGAGTCCTCTTAGTCCGAGACCAAGACAAGACCGAGTACAAATGCGGTCGAGACCGAGACAAGACCAAGACTTTCAAAAAATGGTCTTAAGACTGGTCTCAAGACCAAGACCGGTCTCGAGTACTACAACACTACCTCCGTCCTCCAGACCAGGAAACCAATTGAAGCCACCTCGAAGGACATCTCAATTCTCTAAGTGCACCGTGAGGAGGCGAGGAATGAGGAGCGAGGAAACTTCCTGAGGAGTCATGAGCGAGTGGAGGGGTGGAGCTAAGACGCGAGGAAAGGAAACGAGAATGCACAAATAAGAAATAAGAACCCAGTATGTGGCAATATTTTGTGGCATATTAGTTGGTTTATTTCACTCTAAAACATTCCATCCTGTTTGATAAAATAATTTAAAAAAATTGTATATTGTCTACATTTCAAAACATGATGACTTTGTCATGCAAGCTAACATGATCCCTCACTGAGAAATTGCAAACTTCAACTCTTGGTAAAACATTTTACAAAATACATTCATTAAATTAGAAGCCTATTAATTTACTTAAAAGTTACAGAGTTCAAAGGTACAACATAACAGGAATGACCCATAAGTTTCACGAATACTCACTTCATCCTCTTTTGTTATCCTCTTCTCCTCTGGCCCTTAAAGAGTAATGGTGCTCTCTGGGTTTGAGAGATGAGGTGTTGGAAGTTTTAATAGCCTAAATAAAGAACACACAGCCGCTCTGAGAATCAATCCAGACATAATGGCTGCAACTCTGTGCTAATTAGAACTAATAGTGGTAAAGAAAGAGGCAGAGAGGTTTTTCACACCCTATTGAGTAGCAGAGGTGTCCAACAGAGAAGAGTAAAATCAAGGATAGTTAGGAACTCCTTCTTAGGTTTCAGATCCTCTCTCTTTGTATGGAGGAGTGCCATAAGTGAACATTCATCAAATGTGTCCCGTGGCCAGATAAAGGGCAAAAAAATTGCTCATTTAAACAAGAGTTTCCTAACTATGTTAAAACTATATATAACTTTGAAATAGAAATATTTACAGTAACTTCAATTAAGGTGAAACTTGAACACATTAAACTCAAAAACATACATTTACACAAAATACAATTAGCTTCCTGCAACTCATTAAACACATTAAATTCTCAGCATTGCCTCAAGGGGCACTCTAGTGGGTATTTCTGTCTTCTTCTGCAATCAGTTTTCCCTTTTAGCTCCACTACTGTCATGGCAGAGCAACAATTTAATGAAAGTCTTGCTAAGCAAGTTGTCATGGCAAAGATAGCTAAAGTTAACTCTATCCAGTGGCATAACTATGTATTGGAACCAATGCAAAAACATTTGATGCCACCAAACTCCCAGAGCGCATGAAGATATAACACTGTAATTTTGTGTCTCACACATAAGATCCCTAAAGGAAATACTTGTGTTCTTTCAGTTAATTTCTTTCCCTGAAAGATTTGCTTAATAAAGCTACATTTAGGTGAAGTTAATACCATTAACCATTTAAGCCCTAACAACCACCCATGAGCACTGTGGGAATGAATTGTGCACACACTCTCAGAAAAAAAAAAAGGTACAAAAGCTGTCATTGGGGCGGTACCTTTTCAAAAGGTACACTTTTGTTCCTTTTCGGTACTAATATGTACACTTTATGTACTAATATGTACCTTTAAGGTACCAATATGCACCCTTTAGGTACAAAACAGTGACAGCTTTTGTACCTTTTTGCAACTTGCAACTCCCTGTCAACATCTAGTTTAATATAGTATTATAATTATTTATAATTATATATTTATCCGTTATATATAATATAGTTTGAAATTGGTCATTTTGATATTTGTAGTAAGCATAGAATATGTATTTGGCTTCCTTCCAAAAGTGATCTGTAATAGGGATTTTGGCCTGGTTTCACAGACAGGGCTTACATTAAGCTATGATTATGCATTAGTTCAATTAGGACATTTAGCTTTTATAAATATGCCTTAGCAAAAAAATATAAAATAAATAATAATAATAATAATAACTGGTGAGCATTTTGAGACAAAACAATGGCACTGACATGTTTTAAGATATGCCAGTGCAAACTGCTTTCAGTTAAAACAGCTCAAGCATGCATTTTAGTCTGGGAATAGCTTAAAGGGATAGTTCACCCAAAAATTAAAAATGATAAAAATGTCATAATTTTGTTCCAAACCTGTATGAGTTTCCTTCTTCAGTTCAACTCAAAAGAAGATATTTTAAAGAATGTTGGTAACCAGACAGCTGATGGTAGCCATTGACTTCCATTGTATTTTTGTTCCTACTTTAGAAGTTAATGAGTACCATCAGCTGTTTTTAAAAAAAGCTGTTTCTTTACTTCTTTTGTGTTCAACAGAAGAAAGAAACTCATACATGTTCGGAACAACTTGAGGGTGAGTAAATGATTGAAATAAAATAGCAAAATTAAATAAAATTAATAATAATAAAAACTATTTTATGAAATCAATAAAACAGAAGATAAAATAGAAAAAGCAGTAAATGTAATCTCCTCTCAATAAAGTATCAATACAGTTTATGTAACATCTAACATCTTTTATAAAACAATTTCTTTCACTCTCGGTACAGAGGGAGAGTTTTGATATCTGATTTCCATGCTGATGTGTCCATCCCTGGGCTGGTGATGTGATCTCCTTTCATATAACGCATTAAATCTTAATGAGGCCAGCAGCGAACAACCTTTGC
The DNA here is from genome assembly GCA_018749465.1 of Paracanthobrama guichenoti. Taxonomy (NCBI): domain Eukaryota; kingdom Metazoa; phylum Chordata; class Actinopteri; order Cypriniformes; family Gobionidae; genus Paracanthobrama; species Paracanthobrama guichenoti. Next base: position 9,981,024 of record CM031948.1, on the reverse strand, counting down.
CGATCACAGCAGAGGAGAAAGTGACATACGAGCCTGCCACACCTACTCAGACGTGGGTGCACAGCCTCAATCGGATGCCACCATGACTATGGGGCTACAATTCCTGATATCATTTGTGACATTTGAATGCATTTGTTTAATTGAGTTTCACATTTCATAAGAGTTTCCTTTAGCTTAGTATATATGGCTTTGGGCCACTCTAAGATGAACAGGAACAGTGGATAATTCAGGCTTCTGTAAAGAAGATAAAATTAATAGAAAGAGACAGAATAAATGTCTGATCTGATGATTGTATTTATTATGTTTTACAGTTAGTTCAGGATGGTTGGTCTAGCTTGTTATTGAAATCAAATAAAAATATCTTTTCTAGTGATGGTGATTTAATAGTGAGACATACACTGATCAGGCATAACATTATGACCACTGACAGGTGACATGAACAACATTCATGGTGACGTTATTATCTCATCACGGCACCTTATAGGGCTACTAATGTGGGGTGGGATATATTAGGCAGAAAGTGAACATTTTGTCCTCAAAGTTGATGTGTTAGAAGCAGGAAAAATGGGCAAGTGTAAGGATTTGAGCAAGTTTGACAAGGGCCAAATTGTGATAGCTAGACGACAGGGTCAGAGCATCTCCAAAACTGCAGCTCTTGTGGGGTGTTCCCAGTCTGCAGTGGTCAGTATCTATCAAAGTGCTCCAAGGAAAGAACAGTGATGAACCAGCGACAGGGTCATGGGCGGCCATGGCTCATTGATGCACGGGGGGAGTGAAGGCTGGCCCGTGTGGTCCGATCAAACAGACAAGCTACTGGAGTTCAAATTGAGCATCAAAACTGGATCATGGAGCAATGGAAGAAGGTGGCCTGGTCTGTTGAATCATGTTTTCTTTTACAACACATGGATGGCCAGGTGTGTGTGTGTCGCTTACCTGGGGAACACATGGCACCAGGATGCACTATGGGAAGAAGGCAAGCCGGCGGAAGCAGTGTAATGCTTTGGGTACATATCCTGCTGTTACTTTGACACGTACCACCTTCCTAAGCATTGTTGCAGACCATCTAACACCCTTTCATGGAAACGGTATTCCCTGGTGGCTGTGGCCTCTTTCAGCAGGATAATGCGCTCTGCCACAAAGCTAAAATGGTTCAGGAATGGTTTGAGGAGCACAACAACGAGTTTGAGGTGTTGACTTGGCCTCCAAATTCCCCAGATCTCAATCCAATCGAGCATCTGTGGGATGTGCTGAACAAACAAGTCCGATCCATGGAGGCCTCACCTTGCAACTTACAGGACTTAAAGGATCTGCTGCTAACATCTTGGTGCCAGATACCACAGCACACCTTCAGCGGTCTAGTGGAGTCCATGCCTTGACGGGTCAGGGCTGTTTTGGCAGTAAAAGGGGGACCAACACAATATTAGGTCATAATGTTATGCCTGATCGGTGTATGCAGCTTCTTTGAGCAGGTTTTAGTTTCTCATAGTCTGTCGCTATAACGGTTAGACTATCATCATAAAAATACAGCTCCTTTATAGCATCGCTGCTACAGCCAAAGCCTGCTTTTGTAACAAATTCAGCCTTTTATATACATTTCAAGACAATTGTCTGGCTTCAGTCGCCTGCCATGAATATGATTCCTGTTATAATTCGTAATTCTCAATTTATTTCTAAGGATTATGAAAGTTTGTGCAAAAAAAAAAAAAAAAAAAGGTTATTTAAAGATATTTAGACTTTTTATTTGCTGAATTTCTGTCATCAAGGGCTTCCATAACACTTCGGTCAGTATTGTTTTTGTCCCATCTATTTATAGGTAAAATGCAATTCACAATGGCTTTGAAAAATGTATTTTGAAATTCATGGTGTATTAAACAGTTAGGCATGATATTCTATAAAATATATATCTTCACTGCTTGTTAATATTTGACAAACTTAAGTCATGTAGACCAACACCCAATTATATCATACAGAGGACCCCTGAAGACCATCACAACTGTTGTCAATGAAAATAAGTCTCTTAAAATATGAGATATTTTTAGGTTGTAAAATGTCAAGTGGTGTGGCTCACCAAAAAATTATATTTATAAAAGGATTCATGATATTTGTTTTTTGAAAACTTTTTGAAAATAATTATATAGGTGTGTACACTCAAATTTCTGCTCTAGAAATATATTTCATTACTAAATGGTTAAACCACATGACATTTTTAACGTCACTGGGCCCTCAGGGCCAGTCATTGGGCCCTGCTGGTCTGGAAACGAGGTGTGTTCAGACGCATTATTGGCGCATTACTATTTTGAGGCAACTGAAAACGTCTGCGCCATTGATCAACAAAAACCTGGTCTAAAGTCAATAGCGCAGTATTTTTTGGTATTTAAAGGTAATATGAGCCTATAGGTACAATGTGTACAGAGTGTACAATGTGTGTACACTCTGCTTATTACCCACACAGGAACGAGCAGCAGCGCACCGACATGTCAAATATAAGAATTACAATGTAAAAGATTATTATTGTGTAGCCTATGCCTACATATCATAATGAATAGTCATTGCATGTATCAGAATGATCTATTTGCAGTAATGACGAATAAAATTGCTACTTATTTAACCAATCGTGGTAATACACATGTATATAAACTGACTCGACTGACTGAATAGCGAATCCACCATGGTGCAAGCGCAATTGGCTTTTAAAGGGAATGGGAGATGAGACTCTGATTGGTTTATTGCACATTATGCCCAAAACACACCCATGACTCATTAAGAGAATATATAGGGGCAAACCTTTTAGACCATGCACCGGGCGTGCCAACCATTTCTCCCATTGTTAAACTAGCAAAAGTGGATTCAGACACGCCCTAAGTGCACTTGCGCCGTGCACTTTAGACCATGTGCTTAGATCGTTAAAATAGGGCCCATTAAACTGAAAATAGCAGATGAAACAAACATGAATGAAAAAAGTAAATTTCTAAGAACTTGGCACAAGTTTTTTTTATTTATTTTTTTATTTTTTTATTCATTCCACTAGATTTTTAAGAGGTCATTGACCCAGCTAATAATTAACTAATCATTCAGACGACCCCTGACTAGCATATTTTAAATATATATATATAACGTTGTTTAATTTGTTTTACGCTTTATAGTACGGTGGCTGGGAAGTGCAAAACAAAATATCTTTGAAAACAAACAAACAAAAAAGATTAATAGAGTGTAAATGGCTATACATATTTGTGTGTATTCATAAATCTAGTCAAAGTAACACTCAGGTCCTCTGAGATTGGTGGATTTAATCATTTTCAGCGGAAAGAACTTTCTGATTCTTTCTGTTAAAGTAATTCTAAACTCTTATATGAGGTGAGATTCTTTTATCCTCAGCACACATGCTCAACGGGAGGCTCCTGTATCTCAGATACATCTCTCTGGTTCGAGCGGTAGAGGCAGTGGGGGGTGGGGGGGGTAGTTTGATAAAAGATTTTTTTATTAAAAGTACAATCTCTTGAATTGAAAATTACCGCACCACCTCCTGCAGTGAAAGAAAGATAATTTACAGATTTGATTCGAACACAGATGGAGACAGAAAAAGTATCCGTGCATCTGCCTATCCAAACTCACTTTCTGGCATTTTTTGGCTTTATAATTAATCTATGTTTTCAAAAGTTTGCAATGTGACAAGATTCTTACTAGTTACTTTTCAAAGCTCAACCAGGTGCGCAAGTTTTCTTTGGCATGTTGTGACTGTTTTATCATTGTGGAAAGGCTGTGAAATTTTGTCTTCATGCTGCTATGAAGATGTGCGTTTTACAGCCGTACAGATCTACAGAAGCTGAAAGACCTGTCATTTACTGGCAAATCGGCTCAAAGCGACAGCATGATTTATCGCAGATAAAAACAAATCTTTCTCTCAGATAACTCTTCGCGGTTTCATTCTCCTTTTTACCCTGCAGTAAAATGGCATTTAAACAGTGCAACGAGAAGTCCTCTCATATCTTTATCTCTTTTCTTCTTTTATATGCACGCACACATAAACAAACGCGCCTCTTTTCACACAACAGATTGAGGGGGTGAAACATCTTGTTTTCTGAGATGAGAGGGAGAAAGAAGACGGGATGTAGCATGGAAAAATCTTCAGCTTCTCTGGCTTTAGTTTTCAGATAATGACACATGATCGTGTAATGTATTCAAGACCTAAAAGGTCATGCATATTAATAATCTGCTTTTAATGCTGGTTGTGTATATGAGTGTTTCCACAGTCGTGTGGGAGAATCCTGTAAGAATTAAAAATCTCTCTCTTCGCTCTCACAGGCCTTTGACCTTAGCCCTCCTTTGAGACAGGACATGGTCTATGCAGCTTTTAAGGTCATTTAAAAGTCAGATCTCTTAATATACATTTGTTAGCACATGAGGGATCTTCTCCCAATCCTACTGAGTTGCCTACATAATCATGGCATGTATACTTTCCATGCTCAGTGAAAAAAAAAAAAAAAAAAAAAGTGTCATGAAGTGTCATATGTTTACCAAATGTTATACAGTATGCTACTTCACCAATGTTTCATCAATTGTTTTGTGATACATAATTATAATCCTATAGGCTATTTATTGTGACTTACAACTTACCCCACATTTGAAAGAAATTAATTTTAATTCAGGAAATATGCATCAAATTGATAGGCATTTATGTTGTATAATGTATTTTTAAAAATGCTTTTCTTTTGAATTTTCTACTCATCAAAGAATCCTGAAAAAACTGTTTCTCGTTTTCAACAAAAATATTAAGCAGTACAACTGTTTTCAACATTGATAATAATAATAAATGTTTCTTGAGCACCCGATCTCCATATTAGAATGATTTCTGAAGGATCATGTGACACTGAAGACTGGAGGAATGAGGCTGAAAATTCAGCTTTACAATCACAGGAATAAATTACATTTTGAAATATATTCAAATAGAAAACATTTGTAATAATATTCACAATATTAGTGTTTTTACAAATAAATGCAGCATGAACATAAGAGACTTCTTTCAAAAACATAAAAATTCTTAGACACCAAACAGTAGTGTAGCGGGAGAAAAAGGTTTTGAAGAAAACCTAGTAGAAGAAAAAGGTTAATTTCTACTATATTAGCATTGCAGCAATAATATGTTAATAAACAGTGTTATATTATTATTAATAATAATAATAATAATAATAATAATAATAATAATAATAATAATAAGGCTCTTGTTGAGTTTTGTGCAAAGATAAACAATCTTACTGCCACCAAACTTTTGATCAGTGCTGTACAGGAAATGGAATTAAAAACATGTTGTTTAAATTTGCACATGTATATTGCACATACATGTATATTTTCTTCATTTCTATTGTACAGTGTTGCAATAATAGACATAAGAATAGCAATGTTAAAATAATAATAATAATAATAATAATAATAATAATAATAATAATAAACTTGTTACCAACCTCAGTGTAACAAAAAAAAAAAAAAAAAAAATCCTTAATATCTGACAACCTTAAACTGATATAGGAAGATAGGAAGCTTCAAAACTATGTTTGTTTATTTTTCTTCTGTATAACTCACCACATTCTGAGGTGTTCTTTCTCCACGCAAAAATGAAACAGATATTTCAGAAGTTAGACCTAAAAAAAAAAGATTTTTGGGGGTGTTTTCAGTTTTTGATGCGACTGCATGAAACCGCTCTATTTCTTTGCCTCGCTCTTTTGAGAGGATCAAAGACCTTGGCTTTCAACAGCATACTTTTACTCCATTATATTTGACTAGGGGTTATCAAAGTTGGGTACTTGTAAATATATATATATTTATTTATTTATTTATTTTTCATCTCTCCCAACATTCCTTTTAATATTACCATCATTTTCTGTGGAATTTCTCTTCTTTTCTGCAAACGTGACTTAGACAAGCACACTATCACAGCAGCACTGCTTGTTTCAAAAGTCTGAAAAGTTAATTGGTTATCGTTTTCACAACAGTCCAGTTGATGTGTAAAAAAATTACTTCCGAGCACTTAAACCAGCCCTCGCTTTTAACTTCTGTCTTGCCAGACCCTATATTTCCCTTATTCAAGGCTTTAGTGTTTGGAATCCAAAACACTAGTGTGTTGTTTCTCATCAAAACTCCTTTAATGACTTAAGCTGCACTGAACTTTGATCCAAAAAGATCATTTACGCTGATATCAAGCTTTCTTCTGTGAACTTCTGCTGCATCTTTTTCTCTTCATTATGCCAATAGACATGGGTGAAAAGGCGAGTATATGGATACAACTGGCAATTAACACCAAGTTCATCCATGAAAAGAAACAGGACTGCGAGAGAGATGGGAAGAGAACCCTTGATCATTATCATCTCAGACTGTATGAAGATTTCAGTGCATTAATACGCCTGCGCATTTTGATTTTACCCAGTGCTGATAAGCTACTGCTGATGAGGAGAGACATTGTAAGAGTTTCTAATGTTCACACATGCAGTCCAATTTAGTTTTCAAATTTCAAATGGATTTCGGTTTTCATATCTTTAGAACTGACTGTCTGCTTTAAAAAGGTGATCCTTCTAGTGTAGTCGGTATCCGGTGCATCTACATCCTTTGTTATGGTAATGATGTAAGTGCCAACATAATGCCAGGACTGTAGAACTTTCCAGCAGGTGTAACTGTTGTTTATATGTATATATTACAAGTGGTGGATGTTGTTATTATTATGTTCTGGGGTATTTGAGGAAATAAGTGTGTACATTTATCGCCTTATTCCAAATGCAGGCATATTTATGTTATATTTCATATATGTTATAATCTTACTAGGTTACAGGATTATTTTATTATCGTTCCTGGTCTCCAGACTGTGTGTCTGTATATGCTTAATTGGTCACAGTGTGCTAACGTCGCCTTTAAGTTTCGTTTTCATTCTGTTGATAGTCAGGACTATAAACTGGCATTGCTAGTAATTCAGATCAAGAATTAGTATCACATGATTGTGTAAATTCATTAGTTCATTCTGGTGTTTTATGTTTGTGTTTTCACTGCAGGTTAACTAACTAACTAACTAGCTAACTAACGAGCTGAATAACGTCACTAATATCCATCTAATATGCTAGCGTAGCGGTATTAGTCAGGCTACCTAGTTTGTGGATTGTGTATGTGTGCGCAATAAAAGCTTGTAAAGTGGCTCGAGTATCCGCCGTGCTTGTCCTGAAACCCTTCCAGTGGGGAGTTTATTGAGCTATAGTTAGTAGCTTAGTAGACAACTGGACAAGGACATTTTCCCATGCAAAAACTGAGAGCTGCCACTGTGGAAAGACACAACAGAAATTTTGTCTCTGCTCATGCCTGTCATGACATCTCCTGAACTCAATGGAAGAACATTTTATGTATTCATGTCTATACCGTCCAAAATAGCTGAACCTTTGCTCAGTGCATCTTTGCTCAGTGACTGTAATTTTCAAGTATTCCTCAAGACCTTGATACCTGACCCTGGTTCAGGTATGTTTAATTAGGATTGGAAACAGCGGCATAGCCAGAACTTGTTTTTCAGGGGTGGCTTAATATGTGGTGACTTAATCACTTAATATGCATCTAACGTCTCGGTTACATATATAACCCTCGTTCCCTGAAGGAGGGAACGGAGACGCCACGTCGGAGTACCGACGAATAGGAATCTCGCTCGCGAGAGCCAATCTACTTCGAGTGTAACTAAAACGAGCCAATGCACATTGGCATGCAATGATTGCACCAGGTGCTCATGCCACGCTGTGCGGGTATAAATGAGACACAGGTGATTGCATCAAATTAGCCTTTTGCTGAGGAGCCGAGTAGGTAGGCAGGCACCCCAGCAGGGTACAGAGGACATGGCGACGGGGCGTGGCGCCTCCGCTCCTCCTTCAGGGAACGAGGGTTACATATGTAACCGAGACGCTCCCATTCAGTCGGTCACTCTCGACGCCACGTCGGAGTACCGACGAATAGGAATCCCTACCAAAGTGCCATGGCCTCTGCCCCCTTCCAGTGCCCAGTGTGAGCCACCTGAGCTCTCTTACCTGATGAGACGGGGCTCACACCAGGAAGTCCATCACTGCTGTTCCGCATGACCCTGTTCAGTGATTATTGGATGACACTGGGAAAGCGTGCCCTAGAAAAGGGGCCGCTCATGGAGCCCACATCGTACTCGGAGGAGTTATGTGGAGTACAAAGCTGAGCCGTAGCCCGCAAGGGAGGAGGGGGCTCAGTCCCGGTGACGGGAAGGCTCTCCCAAGGGAAAGACACAGGCTTCCCGTGGAGGAGCGACCGTGGAAGAAATATGGGATCCCCGCAGGGTCACTCATATAAGCCCAGCCCATTACCGGTTCTCAAGGATTCAGCGGCAGGGGCCTGATGCCCGACGCCCGCGACGTCCGGCACCGAGGAGATGGAGGACTCACAGAGTTTGCTTCTGGAGAATAAGAGCGCCGAGCGCAGCAAGCCGACAAGAGCCGGGCCTCTCAGTGCTTCTACCCGTTTGAGGTGAGAACACAGGAGGAGACCGGCTCTACACGTAGGCTATAGAATCTAGCGAACGTGTTGGGTGTCGCCCAGCCCGCAGCTCTACAGATGTCTGACAGCGAGGCGCCACGTGCCAGCGCCCAGGAGGATGCAACACTTCTAGTAGAGTGTGCTCGCACTCGAGCGGACAGGGCACACCTTGTGCTTGGTAAGCCAAGGTGATGGCATCCACTATCCAGTGGGCCATCCTCTGCTTGGAGACAGCCTTTCCCTTCTGCTGGCCTCCGTGACAGACAAAGAGCTGATCTGAGGTTCTGAAGCTTTGAGTTCTATCCACGTAGATCCGCAGAGCGCGGACGGGACAGAGCAAAGCTAGGGCTGGGTCTGCCTCCTCCGGGGCAGCGCTTGCAGGTTCACCACCTGGTCCCTGAAGGGAGTGGTAGGAACCTTGGGCACATAGCCAGGCCGGGGCCTTAGTACCACGTGGGTATTACCCGGCCCGAACTCTAGGCACGATTCGTCGACCGAAAATGCCTGCAGGTCCCCCTACCCTCTTGATGGAGGCCAATGCAGCCAACAGCAAAGTCTTCATAGACAGAATCTTTAGCTCTGCTGACTGCAAAGGCTCGAATGGGGCATTCTGGAGTGCTCGGAGCACCAGAGCAAGATCCCAAGAGGGTATGGAGGGGGTCGAGGAGGATTTAACTGTCTCGCCCCCCTAAGGAACCTGACGACCAGGTCGTGCTTCCCAACCGACTTACCTTCTACGTGGTCGTGATAGGCGGATATAGCAGCAACATAGACCTTGAGGGTGGAGGGTGACAGCCTACGCTCCAACCCTTGTTGCAGGAAGGAAAGCACAGACGCGATCGAACATCTTCGGGGTCCTCTCGGCGAGAAGAACACCACTCTCGACGAACAGGTTCCACTTCGAGGCGTAAGCCTGTCTTGTAGACGGTGCACGTGCCGAAGTGATGGTGTTAACTACCTCTTGGGGTAAGTCACCTAGAACCTCCGCGTCCCGTCCCGGGGCCAGACATGAAGCTTCCACAGGTCTGGACGCGGGTGCCACAGGGTGCCCCGTCTCTGAGTCAGAAGGTCCTTCCTCAGAGGAATCGGCCAAGGGGGCTGTCGCGAGGAGCATAAGTTCTGGGAACCAGGTCCGGTTGGGCCAGTACGGCGCCACCAACAGGAGCTGCTCCTCGTCCTCCCTGACCTTGCACAGTGTCTGTGCAAGTAGGCTCACTGGGGGAAACGCATATTTGCGCAGCCCCTGGGGCCAGCTGTGCGCAAGGGCATCCGTGCCGAGTGTACCCTCGGTCAGCGAATAGAACCACTGGCAGTGGGACGTTTCTGGGGAAGCAAACAGGTCGACCTGTGCCACCCCGAACTGTCTCCCGATCAGCTGAACCACCTGGGGGTGGAGTCGCCACTCCCCTGGGAGCGCAGCTCGTGAGAGCTCGTCGGCCACACGGTTGCGCACACCAGGGACATGAATGGCCTGAAGCGACCTCAGACACTTCTGACTCCAGAGGAGGAGATGGCGGGCGAGTTGCGACATGCGACGGGAGCGCAGACCACCTTGTCGGTTGATATACGCAACAGCCGCAGTGTTGTCCAGGGACCAGTACATCTTTGCCCCGTAACCGCCCTTTGAGGCGGCTCAGAGCAAGATGTACTGCTAGCAACTCGAGGCAATTGATGTGCCAATGCAGGTGCGGGCCCGTCCAAACCCCTGACACTGCATGCCCGTTGTAATGTGGCTCCCCAGCCCATGGCGGAGGCATCCGTGAAAACCACAGTATGCCTGGACACCTGTTCCAGGGGCACTCCAGCCCGAAGGAACGGCGGTCTGACCACGGACTGAAGGACTGGCGACAGGCCGGTGTGATGCTCACCCGGTGAGTGCCGCGCTGCCACGCCCATCTCGGGACTCGGCCGTGTAGCCAATGCTGAAGCGGTCTCATATGAAGCAGGCCGAGCGGCGCACTGCCGCGCGGCTGCCATATGCACCAGGAGCCTCTGAAACCGCTTTCAGTGGAACCGCCATCCTGCCCTGAAACGTGTTCAGGCAGTTCAGCATCGACTGGACATGCTCCTCTGTGAGGCGCGCTGCCTGCTCGACCGAATCCAACTCCATACCGAGAAAGAGATCCTCTGCCCGGGCGAGTTTGCTCCTTTCCCAGTTGACCCGAAGACCCAACTGGCTGAGGTGTCTGAGCACCAGGTCCCTGTGTTCGCACAACTGATCCCAGGACTGTGCTAGAAAGAGCCAGTCGCCGAGATAGTTGAGGATGCGAACGCCCGCTTCTCATGGCACGAGGGCCCTCCGTGACTTTCGTAAAGACATGGGGACAGGGCCAGCCCGAAGGCAGGACTTTGTACTGATATGCTCAACCTCGAACGCAAAGCGCAGAAATGGCCTGCGCCGAGGAAGGATCGAGACATGAAAGTACACGCCCTTCAGGTCGACCGCTGCAAACCAATCTTGGGGACAGATGCATTCGAAAATGCGCTTCTGCGTGAGCGTCTTGAACGGTAGCTTGTGGAGGCTCCGATTCAGGACTCGCAGGTCCAAGATTGGCCGTAACCCACCGGCTTTCTTGGGTACAATGAAGTACGGGCTGTAGAGGCCGGTCTTCATATCGGCTGGAGGGACCGGCTCTCGCGCCCCTTCGCCAGCAGGACAGCGATCTCCACACACAGGACATGGGCATCTGCAGCATTCACCGAAGTGAAGCGGATGCCCCTGATCCTGGGGGAGCGCCAGGCGAACTGAATCGCGTAGCCGAGCCTGATGGTCCGAATGAGCCAGCGAGACGGACCGAGGAGCACTAGCCAGGCTCCCAGGGACCGTACAAGCAGGACCATAGGGACCACCGGCGCACCCACCGTGGGGCAGCGAGGTGGAATGCAGATACCGGACTGGGGCGGCTGTCTCGTGGAGGCGGCCCGCAGCGAGGTGAGAGTGTGCCGTGCAACACTTACCTGATTCCACAGGTGGGCAGTAGGAACATGAGGGGGTTGTCCACTGCTGCCCGCTGGCGAAGAGGGAGGATGAGTGTGGTCCGGCGCTTGACCGCCACAACTCTCCGAGCCTCCTGCGGACCCGGAGATGGAAGGAACTGCTCTTGTGTTGAGAATTTGGGTACCGCTGGGGCTGAGCCCAGCGGCGGAACAGAGACAAAATGGAACACAAGATTCTCCTCCCGGCCCTCCACCGGGGGATGGAGCGGTGTGGTCACCATCTCCAGAAGAGCAGTCCTCCTCACCTCCGGGTCGCCCGTCTCGTGGCAGCCTGCCCTTGGCCTTGCCTCCCCTCTTGGCAGGCGCCTGGACGGGTAGGGCGGCCTGCTTGCGCCCGCCCCACAACGCCGCTTGGGTGGAGGCTGCTGCTGCGCGCGGGAGCGGAGGCAGACGCAGGCGGCGCCTCGGCGCGACGAGCAGGCTGAGCGCTGCCGGCGGCGGGTGGAGACAGCAGCTGACCGCCGAGGCAGAATGTGACTGACCGCCTCAGTCTGCTTCTGTGCGCGCCAAGAACTGATGGGCGAAGTTCTGGGCCGCGCGCCGCCAAGAGGCCAGTCTGGGAGACGGGGAGTTAAGGAACCTGACTTTGTCGGTCTCCCTCATGTCCGCCAGACACAGCCAGAGGTGGCGTTCCTGGACCACCATAGTGGACATCGCACGACCCACGGCCCGCGCCAGAACGCCGCCGCCGCACGCTAGCAAGGTCCGTTGCGGTTCTCAGTTCCTGGAGAACTGCGGGATCGTGACCACCCTCGTGCAAGGTCTTCAGAGCCGGGCCTGATGGACCTGCAACAACGCCGAGTAGCGTGTAAAGCGGAGCCTGCCTCTCCACAAGCCAGGTAGGCCTTCCCGATCAGATCGGATGAGTACCTACAGGCCCCGGAGGGAAGACACGGGTTCCCCCTGGAAGTGGAGTTAGGGCACAGTTGCATAGCAACGGCCCGTTCCACGGGGAACCTGCGTGTATCCCTTTGCAGGTCCGCCATCGAGGGTGGTGAGGGAGGAGGATCCACTAGGCCGGTTTCGGGCAGTAAAGGTGCCGCCCATGACCTTGTGAGCTCCTCGTGCACCTCCGGGAAAAAGGCACCGGGGTGGGGCGCTGAGAACCAGCACGGGCCACCCCGAGAAACCAATCATCCAGCCTTGAGGATTCGGGACACGGTGGAGGGTTCCACACGAGCCCGACTCTCTCGGCGGCCCGGGCAAGCATAGCCATCATCTCCGGATCAGTATCGGGCACAGTGGGTCTACCCGGAGGAGCCCCCTGCGCCGACACATCCTCTCCAGAGAGTTCTGACCCTCCCTCCGATGCAGCGATGGACATCTGGTCCTCAAGGGGAGCCCCAAAGGATACGGATGGTGCACATCTCGTGGATGGCCCACCGCGTTCCAATGGCAGCTCTACTGGCTGCGGAGTGCGAGAGGGATGAGGGTTCCCCGGGGGTTGGTTCCCTGGGGGAAACACACTCACCGTAACCCTCAAATCAGCCGGCCTACTGCCTGAAGTAACTCTCTGAGGAGAGTTAGATCGCGGCAGAGGCACAGAGGCTCCGCCCCTTGCGAGACGGAGCCGCGATCGCAACTCCGAGATGGTCATGTTCCCGCAGTGAGAACATGATTCATCCACCAGCGCTGCCTCAGCGTGCTGAACGCCCAAACACGAGATACAGCGCTGATGACCATCCCTCGGTGACAGGAAACCACCGCATCCAGAAACACACAGATAGAATGTCATCTTGAAAAAGACGCAAGCTCTATCTGTGTAAGCTCTTTCAGAAGGACGCTCTCCTTGGTGCTGAAGCACGCAGGGGAAGGGGTCGCGGCGACACAGTCAGGGGGTAGTGCAGCCTGACGTGCGCGCTCTCTCACACGAAGGTGCTCTCTTACCAGCCGTGGGAACGGCTTTTTAGCGCTCTCCACCTAGCGCACCGAACCAGCTGTGAGAACAGCCTTTGTGATCGTTCTGTTCAAACAACAAAGAGAGATGATCGGAAAACCACACGACCCGCTGCTGTGCCGTCACACCAACACTGAATGAAGAGATCGCTCAAAGGCGGCTTCCGTCTTTCAGTCAGGACTGCGGGCGTAAGGAGTGATATCTGTAGTAACCATCTACCACTCGGCTCCGAAGCAAAATGCTAATTTGATGCAATCACCTGTGTCTCATTTATACCCGCACAGCGTGGCATGAGCACCTGGTGCAATCATTGCATGCCAATGTGCATCGGCTCGTTTTAGTTACACTCGAAGTAGATTGGCTCTCGCGAGCGAGATTCCTATTCGTCGGTACTCCGACGTGGCGTCGAGAGTGACCGACTGAATGGGAACTGTGATTGTGTTTAGCCTGAGTGGAATACCTTAAAACAGATGAGGAATGGAACACACATCAAATGGATTTCATGTTATCGCTCTTTAACAAACACAGGTTAAGCACTGGATCATCGTTCCTGTGTAATGTTTGCCTTTTTGCATTGCATATTCTTTTCCATACAAGGAGTCTCTGACATAAACGTGATCCATCCATACTGTAAGTGTAACCGGTATAAATCAAACAGCTTATAATTGTCAGTAAACATTGCAAAATAACATTGCAAAATAACGTTTAAAAGTTTTTAAAAAAGTGATTAAAAATGCAATCTGAGCTACAGTAGCTCGAAAAAGAGCAATCTGAGCTACAGTAGTTCGTCTGTTTGATTGCACCACACGGGCCAGCCTCCGCTCCCCACGTGCATCAATGAGCCTTGGCCGCCCATGACCCTCTTGCCGGTTCACCACTGTTCCTTCCTTGGACCACTTTTGATAGATACTGACCACTGCAGTATCAGGAACACCCCAAAAGAGCTGCAGTTTTGGAGATGCTCTGACCCTGTCGTCTAGCTATCACAATTTGGCCCTTGTCAGACTAGCTCAAATCCTTACACTTGCCCATTTTTCCTGCTTCTAACACATCAACTTTGAGGAAAAAATTTTCACTTGTTGCTATTCAGCTCCATTGAGATTTGTCACTGTCCATGGTGCTGAAAAAAGACACTTTTGGAATTATTTATATGACCAGACATTTTGTATTACACTTAAAGATCACGTACCAAAGGTAACAACAAACCATTAAATGGCATGTCTTTTAGCTTAAGGAAAACATAACAGTGTGAAACATCTGTGCATTAAAACTTTTTGAGCAACACAGGTGGATGTGTATTTCAGTGACTCCAGGATGCCCATGGGAGCCATAGTCAGCCATAGAAAGAATGATGAGGAAGAGATAAAACCGGGGAGGAGCAAGATCAGAATGGGGCCTTTGGGACAGCTTTAAAGTATGGCAATGTACAGACCGTAAAGAAGGAGATTTCACCGGGCTCAAACTCCCAGCAGTCTCTGCCATGAACACAGATACAGAGAAATATCTTCTCTGTCACAGAGTAGATCTGTGAACAGTGATAAACCTTAAGAAATCAACACCACTGAGTACAGCAGGTAATGTGTCATACTTTATGATGTTATTCTATGAGCACTTTCCATGAATACGCTTCAAAACAAGGGCTCAAAAAGGGTTACACTTTATTTTAAGGAGACGTAGTTACATTGTACTTAGTCAAATAAGTATTGAGTAATATTAACTACATGTACTTACTATAGAGTTACGGTTAGGGTTTGGTTTAGGTTAGTTACTTGTAATTATGCATAATTTACAGTTATTGCTATAGTATATACTAAGTACATGTAGTAACGTGTAACTGAGTCACCTTACAATAAAGTGTTACCAAAAACGGTAACATTATAATAAGGTTTTATTTGTTAACATTACTTAACTACATTAGTTAATGTGAACTAACAATGAACAATGCCTCTATAGAATTAATTAATCTTAGTTAATGTTAAAGGCACAATATGTAAGATTTTTGGATTAAAATATCCAAAAACCACTAGAACAGTGTTATATATTTTGTTGACTTGTGTACTTACATTATCCCAGATGTTTCCAAGATTGTTTAAATCTAGAGAAATAAGTCCTTTTTTTTTTTTTTTTTTTTTTTTACCAGGACACGTACCATGTCTGTGCGTTTCCTATCAGTGACATCATACCTGTGTTACCCTAGATTTTTATTTTGTAGAAACCATGGAAAAACCAGAGACGCTTAAATATTATATGTTTTATTAGACATACCTGTTTCATACCACAGTAACATTAATAATCTCATCCATGAACATGATTTCTGCACGAGTCCCGTCCCGATTCTTTTCCACCGGTGAAGACAGCATCTCCCATGAATATGCACTCAATCCCGGTGTCCTCAAGCTACGACTATGTTTTGAATAGGCGACCTCTAGCGGTGGAAAACTACATATTGTGCCTTTAATTCTAACATCTACTTTAAAATCAAATGTTGTATCCATTAACATTGGTTAATGCACTGTGTGTGAACTAACATTAACTTTTTTATTAACTAACATTAACAAAGGCTAATAGTTGCATCGTAAATGACGTAAGCGTGCTCTCCGGCCTGGAACGTTAAGTGCAATGTGAGTGCAGGCCAGCGAAGGAGTGGGAAGGGGGGACAATCATGCCAGGTCACGGTACAAGACAACCGTGCCTAGCGTGAGCACACCCATAGTGGACGACAACCAACTGCGATGCTTCACGGCGTCACGAGTAACATGTTTCTTTTTTTTTCTTCGGCCTTCAAAGACGGGTTCTGTCCAAGTGTGCCACACAAGTCCTTTAAAATGAAGCCAAAAACGTTTTGATTGCCCACAGATGGCTGGATACAGTATAACTCATAAACCCTTCCCTCTCCATGTAATCTAAAGCCCAGAGTATACTTCACTTTTTTTCATTTTTTTTTTTCAGTGTTTACATGGGTTGGAGAGATTGCTCAAAACTGTGCAAAGAAGTTCAAAACTTCAGAAGTATACACTCACCTAAAGGATTATTAGGAACACCATACTAATACTGTGTTTGACCCCCTTTCACCTTCAGAACTGCCTTAATTCTACGTGGCATTGATTCAACAAGGTGCTGAAAGCATTCTTTAGAAATGTTGGCCCATATTGATAGGATAGCATCTTGCATTTGATGGAGATTTGTGGGATGCACATCCAGGGCACGAAGCTCCTGTTCCACCACATCCCAAAGATGCTCTATTGGTTTGAGATTCAAGATTCAAGATTCAAGAGTTTTATTTGTCACATACACAGTTATATACAGAATATACAACCGGCAGTGAAATGTAAACAGGTCCGCTCCATGGACAGTGCAAATTCACAGTTAAAAACACAAGGAAGAAATTATAATAGAAATAGGATATAAAAAAAGTACTCTCTCTATATATATATATATATATGTCTATATCTGTAGAATTATAAATAATCAAGTCAAGAGAAAAAAAGGTAACAAATAAGGATAAAGTGGAATAAAATAATTGAAGTAGACTTTGCAGTGAGTAAACTGTAGACTTATAAATATGTGGTTAACAAATGTATAAAGAGTATAATGTGCAAACAGGTTTATGACAGGTTGTTACACAGTAACAACGAGAACAGAAAGTGCAGTGCAATGTCAGTCAGTGTATCGATGTTTATCCTGACGTGAAGTCACGTGATGTTAAGTGACTGAGTTCAGGAGTCTGATGGCCTGGGGAAGAAGCTCCTCCTGAGTCTCTCAGTTTTGGCCATCAGGCTTTCGGAAGCGCTACCAGATGGTAGCAGCGTGAAATGAGGGTTTGCAGGGTGATTAGAGTCCTTGATGATCTTGGTAGCTCTACCTTTGCAGCGTTTGGTGTAGACGCCCTGCAGAGACGGGAGAGCTGACCCTGAGATACGCCGGATAAGCGCACTACTCTTTGCAGGGCTTTGCGGTCATGACTGGTGCTGTTCCCATACCACGCTGTGATGCACTGAGTTAAAACACTTTCTATCGCCCCTAAATAGAAAGTTTTCAGGATAGCTGGTGAAACCCTGAATTTCCTCAGCTGGCGCAGGTGGTACAGTCTTTGCCTGGCTTTTTTCACCTGTGTCTGAATGTGAGCAGTCCAGGTCAGGTCCTCGGAGATGTTTACTCCCAGGTACTTGAAGCTGCTCACTCTCTACTGGTGACCCGCTGATCATGAGGGGGAGTATGTCCGTTGCTGTCTCTTCCTGAAGTCCACAATCATTTCTTTGGTCTTGCCAACATTCAGAGAGAGACAGTTGTCCTGGCACCATGATGTTAGATGCTCCACCTCGTCCAAGTATGCCGTCTCATTGTTGTTGGAAATGAGGCCCAGGACAACAGTATCATCAGCAAATTTGATGATAGAGGTGGAGCTGTGTGTGGACAAACAGTCATGCGTGTAGAGAGAGTAGAGCAGGGGCTCAGGACACAGCCCTGTGGAGCTCCCACACTCAGGGTGATGGAGGTGGAGGTGGACTGGCCTATTCTCACCACCTGAGGCCTGCCAGTGAGGAAGTCCTCAATCCAGTGGCAGAGAGAAGGATTCAGGCCGAGATCCAGGAGTTTGGAGGTTAGCTTGGTGGGAACTATGGTGTTAAAGGCTGAGCTATAGTCAATAAATAGCAGTCTTACGTAGTTCCCACTTTTGCTGTCGATGTGAGTGAGGGAGGAGTGGAGGACATGAGAGATGGCATCTTCAGTCGATCTATTGGGACGATAGGCAAACTGAAGAGGGTCCAAAGTGTCAGGAATGAAGGCGCAAATGGTGTTTTTAATGAGTCTCTCAAAGACCTTCATGACTATAGACGTGAGAGCCACTGGACGATAGTCATTTAGGCAAGAGGGTTTACTGTTCTTAGGGACAGGGATGATGGTGGATTTTTTTGAAGGAGGTGGGGACCACAGATGTAGCGAGGGACTCATTAAAGATAGATGTAAACAACCCGGTGAGCTGATCAGCACAGGACCGCAGAACACGACCTGAAATACCATCCGCCCGGCAGCTTTCCTGACGCCCACACGCTGAGTGCTCTCCGAACTTCATCCTCCGAGACAGAGATCACGTGATTGTTGCTGCTCTGAGTAATTTCTCTAACGCGCCACTTGGCGGAGTCGCGTTGCCGCGGTTACAGTCAAAGCGAGCATAGAAAGAGTTTAACTCGCTCACGAGCAACGGATCAACGCTTGCCTCTGCAGAGGATTTAGATCCAAAGGAGCAGATGGACCTCAGACCTTGCCACATGCGCCGCGAGTCGTTGAGTTGGAAATGAGACTCCACTCGGTCTTTATAACGGAGTTTTGCGGCTTTAACTGCTCGTCTGAGAGCATAGCAGGACGATCTGTATTCATTCATATTCCCTGAATGGAGACCGGCGCTGTAAGCAGCAGTGCGTATGCTCACTGCCGCTGGATTGAATTGTCCACCCACGGTTTCTGATTTGAGAAGGACGTTATTGTTATTGTTTGCGTGGCTTGCTCTGTAAGCGTGTTGATGAAGCAAAGCGCCACGCCTGTGAACTCGCTGACGCCAGCTGAACTCGCCGAACATGTCCCAGTCTACATCCTCCAGAGCTGCCTGTAGCGCGGTCTCTGAGTGGGGTGACCAACGCTTAACTTCCCGCCTCACCGGGTTCCCTGGAGGAGCTTTTGTTTGTATTCGGGAGTGAGGAAAATGGCGGCATGATCCGATTTGCCAAACGCTGGAAGTGACCGCGCTTTATAGGCGTTCTTAAACGGAGAGTAGCAGTGATCCAGTGTGTTTGCTCCTCGTGTGGGGCAGGAGACGTGCTGGTGAAAGTTTGGCAGGACTTTCTTTAGGTTTGCTTTGTTAAAATCGCCCGCGACAATGAATGCCGCGTCCGGATGTTGGTTTATGACGCCGCTGGCAACATCATGAAGGCCAGATAAAGCCAGCGCTGTGTCTGCCTGCGGTGGGATGTAAACGGCGGTCGCGACAACCGCAGAAAACTCCTCGGCAGATAGAATGGGCGGCAGATGATTGTTAAATGTTCCAGATGAGGCGAGCAGGACCGCGAGAGAATGGTGATGTTCCTGGATCGCACCATTTCTTGTTGATCATGAAACACACTCCACCGCCTTTGGATTTACCGGCCTCGGCTGTTCTGTCCATCCGAAAAACAGAGAAGTTCTCCGACGGCGCCACAGCTGTGTCCGGGACCGCTGGCGTGAGCCATGTTTCAGACAAACAATAGATATTACAGTCTCTCATGTCCTGTTGAAAACTTATCCTGGCTCTAAGATCGCCCATCTTATTATCCAAGGATTGAACATTTGCTAGAAGAATGCTCGGGAGAGGAGGTCTGAATGCCCTTTCCTCAGTCTGTTACGGATACCAGCACGCTTTCCCACGGTGTTTCTTTTTGTTCTACGCCGCTGGCTCTGTCCATTGTTCAACTCGGCGTTGCGAAGAATCTCAGATGGCCACAGGGGATCGGTGAAAGTGTCCTGAAACAGTCCAGTGTAGAGGTAACCAATGTCCAAAAGAGTTTTGCTGTCGTAGTAGATCAATGCAGATGATAAGTTTGTAAAAACTGAGAGTAAAAGAAAGTAAAATAGTAAATAAAAGCACAGTCTTCGCGGAGCGACCTGAACGGCGACCAAACACAGCGGCGCCATTTCTGAGTACTGTTGACTGTGATCTGGTGATCTGAGATCTGGTGACTGTGGGGGCCATTTTAGTACAGTGAACTCATTGTCATTTTCAAGAAACCAATTTGAAATGATTCAAGCTTTGTGACATGGTGCATTATCCTGCTGGAAGTAGCCATCAGAGAATGGGTACATGGTGGTCATAAAGGGATGGACACGGTCAGAAACAATGCTCAGGTAGGCCGTGGCATTTAAACGATGCCCAATTGGCACTAAGGGACCTAAAGTGTGCCAAGAAAACATCCCCTACACCATTACACCACCACCACCAGCCTGCACAGTGGTAACAAGGCATGATGGATCCATGTTCTCATTCTGTTTACGCCAAATTCTGACTCTACCATCTGAATGTCTCAACAGAAATCGAGACTCATCAGACCAGGCAACATTTTTCCAGTCTTCAACTGTCCAATTTTGGTGAGCTTGTGCAAATTGTAGCCTCTTTTTCCTATTTGTAGTGGAGATGAGTGGTACCCGGTGGGGTCTTCTGCTGTTGTAGCCCATCCGCCTCAAGGTTGTGCGTGTTGTGGCTTCACAAATGCTTTGCTGCATACCTCGGTTGTAACGAGTGGTTATTTCAGTCAAAGTTGCTCTTCTATCAACTTGAATCAGTCAGCCCATTCTTCTCTGACCTCTAGCATCAACAAGGCATTTTCGCCCACAGGACTGCCGCATACTAGATGTTTTTCCCTTTTCACACCATTCTTTGTAAACCCTAGAAATGGTTGTGCATGAAAATACCTGTAACTGAACAGATTGTGAAATACTCAGACCGGGCCGTCTGGCACCAATAACCATGCCACGCTCAAAATTGCTTAAATCACCTTTCTTTCCCATTCTGACATTCAGTTTGGAGTTCAGGAGATTGTCTTGACCAGGACCACATCCCTAAATGCATTGAAGCAACTGCCATGTGATTGGTTGATTAGATAATTGCATTAATGAGAAATTGAACAGGTGTTCCTAATAATCCTTTAGGTGAGTGTACTTTCGCAATGCTGTGCATTCGACTGTGCGCATACGTATACTTTCGGCTTAATGGGACGTGAGACAAACTAAACAATCAAATTACACTTCAAATACATTTTTACAAAGATGGTTTCTGTCATTTTAGGTAGTTTTTATCACGCTGGTGTATTTTCATGTGTTCGTTTTTTAAATAAGTTAGGTTTTAGTTAGTTATTTGATGCTATAAAAACGGGAGTGTGACATCATGATTGACAGCTGAGATTGACAGCTTCTCTGAGTAGTCACTGAGGCACCAACTGACTTTTTTCTGGATTTTCAGGAGGATTCCATAATTACACAATTCCATAAAAGTGCAGATGGGAGTGGACAGTTCTGCGTGTGATCTACTGACGATGTGCACATTAAAGCACACAGACGCAGCGGATCATTTCCATAATAATGACCAACACAATCTACCCGTTAGTGTCTAATTTAAGACATGCTTTGTTTTTGTTTTTTCCAAACACCAATAATTTTACAAGCGCAAACCTTTGTGAATCACCTTGCATGATTAATTTAAAGGGATAGTTCACCCAAAAAAGAAAAATCTGTCATTAATTACTCATTTTAATTTTTGGGTGAACTATCCCTTTAAATAATCTCCTCCCATAAATTTTGCGCCTGAAAGGGAAACTCCTACAAATGCATGCAATGAGGGCACAGCATGCTAATATATCACAGCACATTTACTTTAGTAAATCCTGAAAGTAGTTTTTTTAATGCCAAAAGAGGTTTTGCTCTGGTGCAAGCTGTTAGTAAATCTGGCCCATAGTGTGTTGTTCTGCAGTAAACTGTACTAACTAGGGCTGTGTATCACCGACAGTGTCACGATACAATACGCATCACAATACTGAAGTCACGATACGATACGTATCACGATATGAATCAATTTGGAATTAAATTTCTTTTGAGCAGAGTTTAGTAACAGTAATATCTGTTTATTGAATAACCAGCATTATAACAATTGTGATAACTGAAAAAAATATTTTGTTAAATTAAATAAATAAATTGTCATTTATTTCTGCTGCCTACTTCTATTTCTACTTGACGTCACGTGATAATTGGTTACATTCAAAAGCACACAGTATCGATACGGCAGCTCTTATGCGCATCAATATGCGCATCGTCAGCCCTAACCATTTCTGGACAAGGCCTTGATACCGCGGCTCCACTTCACGCTCACTACTGCACAGACTTGGGCTCCAAGATGTCAGTGCCATATTTGAACATTGATGGCTTCACTTCTCTACAGTGGAAGAGAGTGAAGGTGTGACGTTCATATTTACAGTCTATTCTAACTCTTATAAACTATTCTAACTCAAACGTTCTGGGAAGATGTTTTAAGATAAAAACTGAAAGAGTAGCTTAGTGATGGTGACGTTGAATTTGTGGGACCATGGTGTAGTTAATTTAGCTTACCTTTAGCTTTTTACTTCTGGCGACTGGATTTAGACTTAATTCATAAAAGTTGTGATCATCTGTGATAATTATCTTGATGGACAATAGGTGGAAGTATCATAAACTTTTGTGGATCACAGAGCTCGTTTTTAGCAATAATCCAAAAGCCTATGGGAAAATTCTATTAATCCTATAATCAACCAGCGTGATGCTAACTGCCATTTGGCCTACAAAGTGAAGTCAAACCTGCACCACTCTATGGAGGAAAGATTTGCGGAGCTATGGCAGTACTCCCGCCTTTATGTTTCCTCAAGGGACTAGTCCACGACAGAGTGTAAATAGATAAATGCTTTAAAAAAAAAAAAAAAAAAAAAAAAAAATACCTTTCCTCACATTCTCTTTGGAGGATTCCATACAATCCTCTCTGAGCAATCTAGGATGCTCTATGACAATCTAGCCTTCTCGATGACATCATTCATGTTGTTAAAGATGGCAAGCAATAATTGGTCGGGAAGCAACATGTGGTCTGACATATTCAGTGTCCAAAATAAACAATTTAGGAGTCAAAATCGCATAATCTGACATAACAGACAAAAATATTGTGTCTGAACCTGGTATATAAATTATTTTTCATGTGCAAAACAATTCATGATTATCCATTTTAACCAATTTAACCATTATCCTGCAGCCCTATTTACTACACTTCATGTCTGAATACTGATTTAAATCACTATGATTTATATATTAATGTGATTAGCTTGCACAGAGCTGAAGTACCATAAACAAGGTAAGCACCATGAACCTTTCTTGAAAACTGTGATTCAAAGGCATTCGGTTTATGCAGTAAGATCATAACCTTCATAGGGAGTGAAACACACACCTGCTTATAAAGTTTTAGCTTACTGTATGAAGCCGGTCTGCAGTTTATGTGGTTTAATGTAACTAGAGGCTGGGTTGGTGAGGCCAAATTTAACAATAAGCTCTGTTTAGTCTGGAGGCTTTGACAACACTGCAATTTAACAGGAACCGCAATGGGCCTGAAAAAATCTGCCACAAGCCTTCCTGAGTACATGAAAGCAACAAAGTGTTTATTCTGAAATATTGTGAAGTCACTCAACATGTAGAGGGCCTGACTAAAGAGTTTTAGTAATTGAAGACCTGAGAGATAGAGAGAATTCACACAACTTTAATCCAATCACCTTTGCAATGAAACAACAGCATGTAAAGATTCCAAAGTAAATGAAAACAAGTCACTTGATTCATTTACACATAATGACACACAAACAGCTCTCTTGGACTCTTCATGCCTGCAGGCTTTTCATATCTGCATCTTTATGATTCAACAGTGTTTTTCTGCTTACAGTTTCAGCGAAACTGAAACTGAGGAAAATCAGATGAATGAATAACATGGCACATGATTTTCTAACACAATGTGTGTTAGTGTGTTTGCACTCACTACGTATACATGTGGCAAGGTCAAGCTGTTAAATGCACTCTTAAAAATAAAGGTTCATAGGGGTTTTCATAGAGAAGCAAACTTTAGATGAACCATTCTGGGATCTGCAAAGAGCATTTCAGTGACTAGATTTAAAAGAAACATTGAATATTTTAATCATTTGAACCTTGTGTGCAATGGAAAGATTCAGTGGATTTTTAAAGGATCATCGAACTATAGATACAAATAAAAAAACTTCATTTTTAAGAGTGTGCTGTTGTGATCATAATTTCAAAACACTATATTCACTTATGCTCTTTTGCATGATTTACATCTTTCTAAACATCTTTCTAAAAGTGGTTAATTTATGACTTTTCCCATGCAGTTGCACTTTATACCTCATTTCAACCATTTTTATTTAGTTTAAAGGTCCATGTTTCTTCAGTTCATGGTGGATGTCATTGCAATAATAAAAAGGCCAATGAAAAAAAAATCAAATCGGGCTACATTGAACCATGTCCAACACTCATACAAAGAAATATTACTACTTCTACTACTACTACTACTACTACTAATAATAATAATCAATTTAAAATTTTGTGATTAATCTCATAATTGTTTCAAAATCAAATCTAAGATTCACTTATTATTAGATTATTACATTTTTGGTCCCACTTTATATTAGGTGTCTTTAACTATTATGTACTAATATTTAAATTAATAATTTACATTGTACTTATATTTAAAAAAAAAATCTATTAAACCTATCCATACCACCAAACCTGTCCCTAACCTCACCCTTATCTCACCTAAATAGGAGCAAAAGTGTTTTGCTCTGTACTTTTTTTTTGTTGTTGTTGTTGATGTAAGCACATAGTAGTTTAGATATGGAAGTGTAAGTTATAGCCGAAGGAATATTTTTTCCAGTAAATGTTGGTTTATTCCTTACACTAGGCTGTTGTATAGTCTCAGAAAACTTGGAATATAGCATATTAGTAATACGGACCACTTTTATGCTACTTTTAAGGTCCATTTTTGGGCTTTGACAACACTTGGTGACTTTTTGACCAACAGAAGATGGCACAACATGAAGGTCTTGTGCCTTTTCTTAGCAAGCAATAATGTCCACTGACATCTTTTATTAAAATAAAACAAACTGTTTAATGAAGTTATGTACGATATTATACAAGGATGCAGTGCACATATATTGAATCACTCACATCTCTTCTCTTTTCTTTACTTGGCGCTCTCACTCTCCCATTAAGCATTATGGAAAATGTATTCTTAAAGCTAAACAACATAATAAATGGCAATTAACTGGATCCATTATTACTGAAGACAAATAATTAAACATTCTATTATTAATATTATTACTCGAATTAATTCATAACATCCTCCCCGTGATAAACAACTGTTCTCCTTCTTCGGGTGCGGGGACTGAGCCTGTGGTGGATCTGTAAGCAAGCGTCAACGCCGTGAACTTGATGCGAGCAGCGAGTGGTAGTCAGTGCAGACAGATGAAGAGAGGTGTGACGTGGGCCCTTTTGGGCTTGTTGAAGACAAGACGTACCACTGTGTTCTGAATCATTTGAAGCATCTTGATCACACTTGATGGAAGTCCAGCCAGAAGCGCTTTGCAGTAGTCAAGCATAGAAATGATCAGGGCCTGGATGAGAAGCTGTGTTGCATGCTCTGTTAGGAATGGTCTGATCTTCCTGATGTTGTGAAGCGTAAACCTGCGTGACCGAGCGGTCTTTGAACTGTGATCTTTAAAAGGACAGCTGGTCAAAGGTTACTCCAAAATTTCTGACCAACCTTGAAGGGGTAATCAAAGATGAACCTAGCTGGATGATGAAATTGTGCTGTTGAGTCGGATTGGCAGGGAAGACGAGAAGCTCAGTGTTTGCCAGGTTGAGCTGCAGGTGATGTTCTTTCATTCATGCGGAGATGTCCTCCAGACAGCTTGAGATTCGTGCAGCTACTGTGGGATCACCTATGAGATAGGATTCAAACCAGTGGAGTGGAATCCCTGTGATGCCCAGTGATGAGAGTGTGGAAAGAAGAATCTGATGATTCACAGTGTCAAAGGCAGCATATAGATCGAGGAATATGAGGACTGATGATTTGGAATCAGCTTTCGCAATCTGCAGGGCTTAAGTGACCGACAGTAATGCAGTCTCTGTTGAGTGGCCCCTTTTGAAACCTGACTGGTTGATGTCCAGCTGGTTATATCAGGTCAGACAGGTTGTTTGATTTGCCCCATTTTCTCTCTGCTGCCCTGAGTTTGGTCTGGTGTTTGCGAAGAAGCAGTAAGCACCATACTGTTTTCTTCCCCGTATAATGTCATGCACCCACAAACGTTGTTGTGAACCGACATTCTCCTCGTTAACTTCAAAACCAATGCAAGATCCAACTTTCTCAACATTTTGTATCTCTACACCACACAGCACTCTTGTTGCAGCTGTTGTTATAGCAACAAAAGACACCCTCAGCTGCTATTTGGAACCAAACGCTGCCATCTTTTTTTTTTTTTACTAAAAGAGCGCTCTTGTCAACTTTTTCTTGTCAAAAAAGATGTCATGTGTGAACACAGCCTTCGCGCTGTAAAGTTAATGTTTACATTCAGAACAACGGGCCAGAAGAGAAACAAGTGGATGAGTCTTGATTTTATGAGATGTGTTTGTTTGGATGCTGGAACGTCTCGGTTATGTATGTAACCCTGAAGGAAGGGAATGGAGACGTTACGTCAGTACTAACAAAATGGGGGTTTCGCTTAGAAGCCAATCACCTCTGAGATCTACAAAACGAGCCAATGCGGAATTTGCATAACGCAACCCCGCCCCACCATGTGGGTATAAAGGGAGTTGTGTTGCAGACTCGCATTATGTTTACCTGCTGAAGAGCCGAGGCTGAGCGCCCCGGCGGTTCCAGCGGTACAGCTGTTGTGGCAGGGGGACATAACGTCTCCGTTCCCTTCCTTCAGGGAACGAGGGTTACATACGTAACCGAGACGTTACCTTTCAGTCAGTACACTACGAGTTACGTCAGTACTGATGAAATGGGGGTCCCAATTCAATCTCGCCACAACGGCTGTCTTCCAGCATCCTGTGCTGACCTGAGCTCCCTGCCGTGAAACCTGTCACAAACGAGGTGCTGGGCTCAGCTTACCAAGGTACACTGGGAAGCATATCCCATGTGGAGAAATGCAAAACAATGCCTACCCGCAGGGAGGACTTAGGAACACACATATGGCCCTCGTAGGAGCTAACATATGGAACACTCTGGGGTATCCAGCCGCAGGTGGAATATTTCAATCCCAGGGGAGGCTAGGTGTCTTGCCAAGGGAAGGCACGTGCTCAAAGAGACTTAGTGTGGAATACACATGTGGGGGTTGCCCAGAGGGGGAACCATGCACATGGAAGCACCTAGCCTAACACGAGGACTGACCAAGCGGGCATACACTCAGGTGTCGACATCAACAGTGCTGGAGGAACTCAGGGCTTACTGAGAAACTCACCTGAGTAGATATGCGCACGCATCCAGTCCGTGGAGTGGAATGGAGCAGCAAGCGATGACACCTGAGCCTGTCCAGTTACTGGCCCCTTGGGGCAAGTACATGAGAGGAACTGGCTACACTCAGAGATTATGGAATCTAGCAAATGTTTTGGGTGTCGCCCAGCCTGCAGCTCTAAGTCTGTTAGCGAGGTGCCATGCATTAAGCCCAAGAGGAGACAACACTCAGTGGAGTGTGCCCAGACCACTAGGGGGTATGGCATGCCCAGAACCACAAGTTCAATGGCATGACAACCTCTGCTTGGAGAGAGCCTTCCCTCTCTGCTGCTCTCCGAAACAGACAAGAACTGGTCAGAGGTCCTGAACACTGCGATCAGTCTACGTAAGCCCAAGGGCACGTACTGGACAGCGCAGTGCCAAGGCTGGGTCTGCCTCCTCCAAGGCAGTGCTTGCAGGTTCAGCACCTGAAAAGGTGGGAACCTTGGGCACACATCCAAGCCGGGGTCTCAGGTTATCACGTGAGAGTAAGCCAGCTTGAATTCCAGGCACGCTTCATCACCGAAAAAGCCTGCAGGTCTCATACCCCCCTGATAGGAGCTAGGCAATCAAGAGTGTCACTTTTCATTGAAAGAAACTTACAACTCAAAAGGACTGTGAGGCTCAAAGGGAGCACTCAGCAGAGTAGATAACACCACTGTGAGGTCACAAGAGGCATAAGACCTGCGGATCAGGTTGTGCTGTCCTACCATTTTAGAGTCCACCAGGTTGTGGTGAGCCAATATATCGGCCACCTAACACGGCCACCAGCCGTGTCAGATGGGGACTGAGACGGGCTGGGCTGCTGTCGTACGGCCTCCTCCAAGTCCTAGGCCAGGTGTAGGCTGCTGCTGGGGCTGGGCGGGGAGGGGCGGGAGCCACAGGAGGGCAGCCCTGGCGGGGAGCAGGCCGAGGCATCTGTGCCAGCGGCTGGGTGGAGGCAGCAGCAGGCCGCTGGGGCAGAATGTGTTTAACCATCTCAGCCTGCTTTTGTGCGGCCGAGAACTGGTGGGCAAAGTTCTCGACGGCCCCGCCAAATAGCCCGGTCTGGGGGATAGGGGAGTTGAGGAAACGTGTTCGCTCAGCCTCCTGCAAATCTGCCAGACTGAGCCATAGATGGCGTTCCTGGACCACAGCAGTGGACATCACCTGACCGAGAGAGCATGCAGTAACCTTCGTCGGCCGCAGGACGAGGTCGGCAGCCGCACGCAACTCACGCACGAGTGCAGGGTCAGTACTGCTCTCGTGCATGCTCCTGAGCACTTTCGCATGCTGTTGAAGCACTCTTACAACTCAACAGAACGCCCAACAGAACGCCAACCCCAGTGTACCCTTGCACCGCGCCACTATCGAGAGCAGTAAAGGCGGAAGAGGCTGCCGAGCGGTCGCAAAAAGCCAATGAAGACTCCCATGACTTCGACACCTCCTCATGCACTTCCGGGAAGAAAAGCACTGAAGGTTGGCGGGCGCTTTCAGCACAGGCCGACCCAGATACGAATCATCCAGCCTTGAGTGCTCAGGACAAGGCGGAAGGTTCCACTCAAGCCCGATGCTCGCAGCTGCCCGGGAAAGCATGACTGTGAGCTCTGGATCAAACTCGGACAATGCTGGAGCTCTCGGAGGAGACAGCACAGCCGAATCTTCATCTCCAGAGGAATCCAGCCCACCTTGTGATGCGGCGATCGGCATGATGTCATCCGCCAGCCCCCCGAATGAGACGCTGGGCTCAGGACGGGAAACACCAGCGCCTTCACCCAGAAACACCATGGGTTGCAGTGTGCTGGAGGGGGGTGTGGCCCGAGGAATATTCGTCGGGTTGGCCCACACTAAAGCCGTCAGATCACCCTGACCACCAGCCAAAGTACTGTCTCTCGTAGAGAAAGTAGATTGGGGTGTGGTAGAGGGGATTCTCTCTCCTGAACAGAGTTCATGGAGTCTCGATCGCAACACCGCGATGGCCATGTTCCCGCAGTGGGAACATGACTCATCCATGAACGCGCACTCAGCGTGCACGAGGCCCAAGCACGCCAAACAGCGCTCATGCCTGTCAGACAGACTAATCAGCCGACCGCACCCAGAAACAATGCATGGGCGAAACGTCTTGAAAAATGTTCTCTTGAAAAAAAGAGAGGAGAAAGCTCTGCAGAAATGCTGAAGCGCCCAGGAAGAACACATTTTCATGCCATTCGCTCGTTTTGTAGATCTCAGAGGCGATTGGCTTCTAAGCGAAACCCCCATTTCGTCAGTACTGACGTAACTCGTAGTGTACTGACTGAAAGGGAACTGTTGTTAGAACTGATGAGATTGTATAGTTGAGCTTTTGATGATCTGCGGGAGAAATGGATTCCAGAGCTGGATTGGATTTGATGTAGGCTGTTGACAGAACATTTTGAAATGGGTGGAATCGGTGGATTAATGGCGGTAGAATGTAGAGATGAAGTCTGTGAAGAAGATTGATGAGGAGCAGCAAAACTGGCGTTCTTGAGGGTGGAGGAGAGAGTGGTCTTCTGGAGCCTGGTTTGTATGAGCGCTGGATTTTGCAGCTGGAGCGCTCAGAAAGAGTATCCGTGTTTGGATCTGTGAGATCCGATCTTACGTGAGATGTGACTGTTGGTATCTCGGGAAGAAAGGACAATTCGTCATCTGAAGGGAAAAGCTGGATTTCCGGAGTGTTGGACATTGTTCAGTACGGCACTACCCGATGCTGGAACAGCTGAGACTGAGGAGAGGTAAGCAGCTGCTTATATACTCTGGCTGTTGGCTGTTGATTGGAAGATTAGATGGGCTCGCTCCTCCCTAAATTATGTTTAGGAACTTCACAAAGACAAAATTATCCCTTTCAGTCCTTTACTTTTGCACAAATGTACTCATTGTTGTCCTCCATTTCTCCTTCAATGCAGTACAGTTGTCATTTGCAAAGGTCCATGCCAGCTAGATATAATTTGTTTTGCACCAGTAGTTATGGAGAATGCATTTTCAACATCACTTGCTCTTGAGATGAAGTCATCAACATGAAGTGATTAGTTTATTGTCTTTACTTCCTCTAGGAAGTTGGGCTTCGTATTCCTTCAAATGCCTTCTCACTGAAGCTGCCAGGAGGAATTGGCTGGGTGTAAGGTCCATCCGTTAGCCCAAGGACGGAATCTAACGGCCTGGTCGAAGGACTTCTGCGTGTCTGCCTTCTCAGCACTTCTGTTGGATTCACTTAATTTATGACCATCGAATTTTAAATCTGACTCCATGAATAATTTGATCTGACTCTAATTCTTTGTAACTTTGTTACATTTGTTACATTTGTAACTTAACAGCTGATCATAAGTTTAGTTGTGATTTAATTTAGATCTTTGATTTCTCTTAGTATCTCTTAATTTCAAATACTCGTTCCTCCATGGGACCCGAGTCGCTCAGAGGATAATGCTCGCGATTATAATTACATTACCTCACGGACGCAAATTAGTCAGTTCTGATATTAGTCAGAGGATTGCAGAGTGAACTATTTTACCTTTAAGTGAGTCGCACATGCTTACTCATAACAGAAAGTGTAATTTTAGCAATAGTCACGAAAGCTGCAACTTGTTAATAACAGTGACACCCAGAAATCAGATTGCCCCTCATGCTTAGCGCCATGCTCCGGTCATGGGGTCCTCGGTATGAATTTGCCCTGACAGAAAGATTTACGGAAACTCCTACAAACTCCTCATGCGACACTACTTGAGTAATGACTTATGAAAAATACAGAATAAATCAAGATTAACATTTATTTTGGCCAGACAGAACTTAAAGAACATAATTAAACATGAATCCATGGTACACAACTTTCAGCATAAAATACAATTAAGTAATATGAAAATAGTTTCAAAGAGTCATATCTGGCACAATACATACAGTGTGTGTGCGTGTCTCTTATGACACTGACACAACACTGCATGGGGGCTTCTGTCTACAGAATATTCCCCAAATGGCAGCCCTGCTACCCTTCCTTAAATACCCAGACCAGAACAAAGGGTTGTAACTATTTGCAACACAAACACCTAGTTTGGGGGAGAAGATCAGATATCTTTGGAGAGACCACTCAAAAAGAGAACACAATTCTCATATGTTTCAATCTTTCTAACCCTATCAGTGACTTCAGTGATGTTGAGACCATTTTACCAATCGCACTATGACCTTTAAAAAGACACCAGACATGAAAGGGATAAAACAATAGATTCACAAGATAAATCATATGTAGTATATCTGCATTCTGGGACTTGAATCAGGGGGAAGGGGGAAAGGGAGGTAGAGAGGGGGAGAGAATTTTGGTCAGGGCGGTGTCCTACAGTTTCTCTGTGAGATCTTCTCTTCAGATTGAGTTTTATTGTTTTAATGCAGGGTGTTGGATCTCAGCTTTTGTCTTAGCAGTAAAACCGGTCCTTACATGGGCGACACACCAAACACTACCTTTGTCATTCGCTTCCCACCTGCGTCTTCATGGGGTGGTGCAGTGAGCCAGAGGAATAGCAAGTATGCGTTTTTTGGCATGGCAGCCAATACAAATACAAATATTAACAACTGCCTTACCTAAAATCGTGTGCTTGGACCAGGCCCGGTTACAGAATCAAATCAAAGAGGGTGGTTCTGAAATGAAGCCCCCCACCAACCCCCGAACCCCCCTTTGCCACAGGGCCTGCTTCCACCACGTCTTTGACGATGCCCTGCTCAAGGTTCAAGGTACGTTCACAACTTCATTATATCTGTGACAACAGTACTGCAGTATCTGACTGCAACATTCTTTAAAGTTCATCAAATCTTTTCTTTACAATTATGTAGTTATGCATGCATGCTGCATCAGAAACACTGGACATTGTGGTCCTGCACAGATCATCTAAAAATACTCTCAATGGCCACAAGCGCATCTGTGGTTCTTTCTACTTGGCCTGACACTATACACCAATAGTAATCTGCACTTATTTTATCACAAGTGTCGTGGTCTTGGTAAACTGGCAACTGCAAGTCTCTAGCTCTGCTTGGATGTGCTCACCTGGAATCTTCATCGCAGCGGTGCACCTTGGGGTGTCTCAAGTGCTTCCACTTCAACTTTCTGCTCCTTGTTCCAGATATTCTGCAGAATTACAGCTGTGTTGCGCCTTGAACACTTTTTGCTTTATCACAGGTAACTTTAAAGCTCTTACAGTTGTCTCACCACTTAAACTTCTCTGGCTGCCCCCATTTAGTATAGTGAATGCTTTTAAATTCACCAAATTCTTCTGCCCATGCTCTTAACAGTCTGAAGCAGCAAAGTGTTGTTCTGTTTAGTGGGCTGTATCTTTACTGAATGTGAAGTGAATGAGGAAACCACATTGTCTTTGTTATCAGTGTCTGAAGTGTTTGTTTCTTCTTTCTCACATACAGCACTATGATGTCTGCCTCCACAGCACACTTTGGTTTATCTTGCAGTGTGCTTCAACCCAAGACAAAGAAAGCATTGTCCCATTTTCATCAACTGACTGTCCAAACCAGACTTGATCCGAGACGAGACAAAACCAATCAAAAATCACAGCCAATCAGAAGAGCATGTGGGCAGAGCTCTCTCTGCAAGCGCTCTGACTGCATTCACAATGAAATAGATAAGTACATTATCAAATTCATAAATCTTTTTAACATACACCATTTTAATATGATTAAAAAACTGCATACTGAGTGACTGAAACAATATTTTTTTAATCATAGAATACACTTGATTGTTCACCTTGAGTTGACAGTTTGAGCATTGTTGTTTCTTTTCATTTTAATTTGCTTTCAGTAGGTTATGTCTATAAAGGTCACAAGAAAATGATATTCAAACTCTTATTAAATTCTTTCAACATTAAAAAGCACATACTCAGCACCTGAGATTATCATTGTCATACTTTGTATGTTGCTCCAGCCACAAAGCAGCAGAAATAGAAACTGTTTGTAAAATAGAATAGTCATGAAACGCTGTTGCAGCTGGTTAGTACAAAAACTCTGATTAACATGGAAAAGATACATTTTCTCACATTGCATCACGTTTGGTTAGGACAAGTTGGGTGGGGACTATAGGTTTAGGGGGTTGTTTCAAAATTTTCAGAAATTTCGTATTATTGTTAAGTCTTTGCACGTCCATTCTTTTAGCATTGTGGATTTTTGTCCACATTTTGTTTAGATATAATATGATTATGTAACAAGCAGTCCACTGGAGGGAAGTTGAAGTAATGAACCCAAGTGCAGTTTATTTACAGCATGAACAAACACAAAGCAGACGATGACTAGACTCATAAACAGACTTGAAACAGACTAGACTTGAAACCAGACTTGACAGAGAACTCACTAACAGTGGTTACAGGTAACAATACTCAACAAGGACGATGGCAAACATGAGTGCTTAAATATATACAAGGACTAATGAGACCTGTGAACAATGATTAAACAATGAACCAATGAGAACATAACACATGAGGGCATGGGAATCACATGAAACATGAACATGAAACATGAACAAAACCCAAAAACACAGTGACAGGTTACTTGGGAATGTCGTTGTTGTATGGCCAGACGGAATCATGCCAGCCATGCCCTAGGTTTTTATGAAACTTTTTGTGGTTCTTTCTCTGCTCAGAATCTCTTTCTGTAGAGATTTCATAACTTCTGAGACCATTCATCACTGGTTCCTCTTTGATGACTCTACTTCAGAGCAATGTCATCTGGAGTCATTTGTAACTGAATAGGCTACCATATGTCCCTGATACAACACCCAATGATTCTAAGGTATGGATCTGTACTTCACATTTATTGTAAATTTGTCTCAGAGTAGTCAAATCATTGGATTTCTTAATAGGGCAGAAATTCAGAAACGTGGTCATATGGGCATTAATAATGAAAGAATTGAAAATAATCAAAGATATTTGATTTTTGAAAATGAACAAAGACATTTGCTTTACTGTTTTCAACCCCCATCTCTCTCTAGAAGGGCCATTTGGAATTCCTAAAGACAAAGAAATGCTGAAGGCCTGTAGGCCAAATGTGTGTCACACCTGTAACACCGTGGGGGAAGTTTGGTCTGATTGGTCAGTTTGAATGGCTCACATTAGGGTTTCAGTCACATGGTCAAGGAATAGATAAAAGAAGATTGTAACTGTTGCGCTGTCTCTTTTATTCTCTGGCTCTCTCTTCTTGGGGCCTTCTCTTTGGCTCTTCTCTCCTTTGCTCTCTTCTCTTCTTTGTTTTCTCTCTCTCTCTCTCTCTCTCTCTCTCTCTCTCTCTCCTCCTCTCTCTCTCTCTCTCTCTCTCTCAGTAAAATTCATGCTGGGTACGATTAATGGTATAAGTTTTCATCATCTCATACATTTATTTTGTAACTATTTTAAGTGTAACCATAACTAGATTTTGTCATTAAATTCTTTCAATTACAAATGATGTGCTAACTAGTTTTGATTTGGTATTGACTTTGAAGTGTTACCTATTGCAATACAATATAGTCACATTATAGCAACGCTCTCCCACATGTTTAGCTATTGTAACTGCGCTTATTTCCGTCGTTGGTATAAGCTGCAGTGGGTGGTAAAGACGAGAAATGTACAGTTTTCTATCATCTTGCTGATAACGTTTCTTTAGTCATTCGGCAACCCTGCAGTCAGAACCACTGTAGAGGATCCACCCTTACAATAAGCAGATCCTTTCTTCTGAACTAGTTTTGAAACAGATCAGTCGCATCAACGTAATTGCTGTCTGTCAACATCAGTTGGCTATTGCCGGTTAGATATGCCTTAAAGTAATGTTTTGCTCAGCGTGTAATTTTTCTATCAACCTTTGTTTCTATGTCTTACAAAAGGCTAATTTTGAAACTGCATACAGCTCTTCGTTTTCACAATAGTCTTTCAAGTCGCTCTGCCGTTTCGGATGTTACTTGCTAGTTTCCCAGGTATCGGCACCAAAGCTCGTTGTGTCTTTTCTTCTTAGCAAGCAATAATGACCACTGATGACTTTCATTCAAATAAAACATTACTCTTTATTGAAGTTTTGTGCAGTATTGGGATGCAGCACTCACTCACTCACTCACTCACTCACTCACTCACTCACTCACTCACTCACTCACTCACTCAATCACTCAATCACTCAATCAATCAATCAATCAATCAATAAATAGTGTACCAATAGATGTGGCTTGCTGTCTGTTATAGAGGGGCTCGGAGAGGATTTTCTATCCGAACCCTGATTGCCCTCCTATAACAGGCAAAATTGTACAAAAAGGAGGAGCAGGGGAGGAGGAGGGATGCTGCAAGAACTAACAACAGGAAGAGGTAAGCTGCTGGTTTTATACCATGGTATTAATTGGAAGATTAGATGGGCATACTCCTCCCGAAATTACGTTTAATAACTTCACTTCATGAGTTTGTGTGCCCATATAATCTTAGTGAGAGTGGTAAACAGATGTGGCTTGCTGTCTGCTATAGAGGGGCTCGGGGAGGATATTCTACCCGAGCTCTGATTACCCCCCAAAAACATAAATGCAGAATCAGACAGCAAGAATTATGGGAATTTGTACGGCTCAAGATTACTTAAGGAATCAACATAATTATTTCAATAGTTCAGAAGAGCCCCCTAAAATTGGAGAATAGAAGGAATGGGAGACAGCACTACAGCAGCAGTATTGAGGGAAGCAGGTCACTGCTGGGGCAGTTTATAAAACAGGTGAAGCGCTGTGGCGGCAGCATGGGATCGAGTGGGGCACTGCAGCAGCAGTATCAAGCGAAGCACTGCAACAGCAGTATCAAATTGGCATGGCACTGAAGCGGCAGTATCAAGTAAGCAAAGCACTTCAGCAGCAGTACCAAATTGGGCGGAGCACTGCAGCGGCAGTATCAAGTGAAGCACTGCAGCAGCAGTATCAAATTGGGCTGACCACTGCAGTAGCAGTATCAAGCAAAGCACTGCAGCAGCAGTATCAAATAGGGCAGACCACTGCAGCGGCAGTATCAAGTGAAGCACTGTGGCGACAGTATCAAGTAAAGCGGAACACTGCGGCAGCAGCCTCAAATTAAGCAAGGTTTGCAGGCATAGGTTGGATTGAGTTTTGAGGGGCACCTATCTTAAAGAGAAGTGAGAGTTAGATGGGCTTGTTTTTTGAGGCTGAGGTCGGAACGAATGTATGTATGACTGAAAGGCGTCTGAGGACCACCAACCCAGTAGTTTAATTTGATGGTCTGGCAGACCTTTTTGGGCTGCAGTGGTGGCTGCTCCAGTGCGGAAGGAGTGAGATGAATACAAGTGAGTTTGGATACCAGAGTGGGTGAGGATGTGTTTAAGCTTTTTGTGGAACCAATGCCTGGTGACAGAAAGGTTGTTCTCATCAATGAAAAGCGGGTAAAGCTGAGAGGAGCTCTGAACCTCCCTGTGCGCAAGGAAAAAGATTGATATGGCTGGATGGGTGTTGGAAGATTGAAGATATGGATGAAATGGCTGTTTTTTAATTGATCAGTTTTGCTGCGTTTGATGAGGAAACGGATGGTGTCCTTGTCTAAAACTTGAAGGTTAGAGAAGGTTGGATGGATGGCTGAGTTGAATTTAGAATTGGTTGTAAATTCAGAAACTCTGAGGAATCCAAAAAAGGCCAGGGTAAACATAGCATCCAGAGTTCTTGCTGTATTGGGGGGCATGTGACCGGAACGGAGGAAGGTGAGGCATTTAGCTAAAAGATTAATGGTTAGAGGTTGCCTGAAATCAGGATGAGTGAGGTTGTTTTTTTTAAATTACTTTGATTAGGAGTGTGATTTGAGGGTTTGTTATGGCAGGACATGGACGGCTGTAGATTAGTTTAAAGAAAAATTGAATGCCGCTGAGATAGACTTTGATGGTACTAGGATGGGTGGACTTTGTCTGGTTGAGATATGAGATGAATGAAGAAATTGAAAGGAGGAAAAATTGGGAAAAAATGGTTGCAGGAGGAATGGAATTGTTTGAAAGCTCTCCAAGCTGTCCAGTAGGATTGCAGTGTTCTGGGTGAGACGGCGTGAAATATTGACTCAGAAATATTGACCAGAGATGAGGTGTGGAGGTGTTGGAGTGGGTGAGTTACTGGTATATCAAGTCTGAATAGGGAGGAACTGGGGTTGGATCCGGGTCCACCTCCAGGGCTAATGCTCTGAATTTCTGCTCAATTCTGGGAACGTAGATGGGTGGGTCCAAAGCAATGGCGTTGGGAGGAACTGGAAGAGCAGATGCAGTTGAGAGTGTATATGTTGGGAGGCGAGGAAGCAGTAGCTGGATGGAATAAGGTTGGAGAATAGATAGAATAGAGGCAACCCCACACTTGGATTGGCTCCAACGTCAGCGGAGAAAGAAGGGGCACCTTAGAAAGGTATGTAAGGTTGGAGATGGGCCTGTAGTTGTCAAGAACATCTGGGTCTAAAGTTGTTTTTTTAAGAAGTGGTCTGATGATAGCAGTTTTTAGTGAGGAAGGAACATGGCCAGCCTGGAGAGAGAGATGGATGGTTTCATCTTTCTGATGAAGTCCTCCACCTCTTGCTGTGTGATGACAGAGAAGCAGCAGAGATGCTGGGAAGTCCCAGGCTGTGGGTCAACAGTCGAGTCAGGCAGAGCGGAGGAGCTAGATAGGTGAAAGTGGATGGTGTGTACCTTTTTTCCTAAAAAAGGACATGAACTTGTTACATCTTTCCTCTGTGGCTTCTGATAAAGAGTGAGTTTGCGGTTTAAGGATGTGATTTATAGTGGAGAAAAGCTTCTTGGAGTTTCCAGGGATATTGTTAATGATGTAAGAGTAGAAATGTGACTGAGCATCTCTCAAGGACCTTGCGTAAGCCTTCTGATGCTCTCTATAGGCTTGCTTATGAACAGTGAGTCCTGAGAGCTTGAGACGCTGCTCAAGTACATGCCCAACCGTCTTCATCTTCTGCAGTTCGCTGGTGTACCGGGGGCTGAGCGCGAGAAGGTGACTGTTCTAGTTCTGACGGGCGGGGGAGATCTAGAAGGCTGCACAGAGATTGGTTGTAGAAGTCAACCGACTCTGTGACTGAAGTGAGAGCAACAGAGGAGAGATGCTGGAGGTCTATATAAAGTGTCTGAGTTCATCTTTTTTAGGTCCCTAAAGCATATTTGATGGATGACTTTGGTATGGGAAAAAGGGCATGGCAGTTCCATTGAGATGGCCTTGTGGTCAGACACACCCAGCTCATACACCAAAAGTTTTCTAATACGGGGAGAGTTTGAGATGACCAGGTCCAGAGTGTGCCCCCTAGAATGTGTGGGGACATCCACATGCTGTTGGAGATGTGAATATTAAAATCTCTTAATATTAAAATGTTAAGACAAAATGGCGCCGCTGTGTTTGGTCGCCGCTCAGGTCGCTCCGCGAAGACTGTGCTTTTATTTACTATTTTACTTTCTTTTACTCTCAGTTTTTACAAACTTATCATCTGCATTGATCTACTACGACAGCAAAACTCTTTTGGACATTGGTTACCTCTACACTGGACTGTTTCAGGACACTTTTGCCGATCCTCTGTGGCCATCTGAGATCCTTCGGAACGCCGAGTTGAACAATGGACAGAGCCAACAGCGAAGAATCAAGAAACACCGCGGGAAACGCGCTGGTATCCGTAACAGACTGAGGAAAAGGGCATTCAGACCTCCTCTCCCGAGCATTCTTCTAGCAAATGTTCAATCCTTGGATAATAAGATGGACGATCTTAGAGCCAGGATAAGTTTTCAACGGGACATGAGAGACTGTAATATCTATTGTTTGTCTGAAACATGGCTCACGCCCGCGGTCCCGGACACAGCTGTGACGCCGTCGGAGAACTTCTCTGTTTTTCGGATGGACAGAACAGCCGAGGCCGGTAAATCCAAAGGCGGTGGAGTGTGTTTCATGAT
This sequence comes from Paracanthobrama guichenoti, assembly GCA_018749465.1. NCBI lineage: Eukaryota > Metazoa > Chordata > Actinopteri > Cypriniformes > Gobionidae > Paracanthobrama > Paracanthobrama guichenoti. The sequence goes on along the minus strand of CM031948.1, from coordinate 9,941,641 downwards.
CAACAAGAAATGGTGCGATCCCAGGAACATCACCATTCTCTCGCGGTCCTGCTCACCTCATCTGGAACATTTAACAATCATCTGCCGCCCATTCTATCTGCCGAGGAGAGTTTTCTGCGGTTGTCGCGACCGCCGTTTACATCCCACCGCAGGCAGACACAGCGCTGGCTTTATCTGGCCTTCATGATGTTGCCAGCGGCGTCATAAACCAACATCCCGACGCGGCATTCATTGTCGCGGGCGATTTTAACAAAGCAAACCTAAAGAAAGTCCTGCCAAACTTTCACCAGCACGCCTCCTGCCCCACACGAGGAGCAAACACACTGGATCACTGCTACTCTCCGCTTAAGAACGCCTATAAAGCGCGGTCACTTCCAGCGTTTGGCAAATCGGATCATGCCGCCATTTTCCTCACTCCCGAATACAAACAAAAGCTCCTCCAGGAACCCCCGGTGAGGCGGGAAGTTAAGCGTTGGTCGCCCCACTCAGAGACCGCGCTTCAGGCAGCTCTTGATGACGCGTTGACTGGGACATGTTCCGAGCGAGTTCAGCTGACGTAAGCGAAGTTCACAGACGTGGCGCTTTGCTTCATCAACACGCTTACAGAGCAAGCCACGCAAACAATAACAATAACGTCCTTCTCAAATCAGAAACCGTGGGTGGACAATTCAATCCGCGCGGCAGTGAACGCACGCACTGCTGCCACAACGCCGGTCTCCATTCAGGGAATATGAATGAATACAGATCGTCCTGTTATGCTCTCAGACGAGCAGTTAAAGCCGCGCAAAACTCCGTTATAAAGACCGAGTGGAGTCTCATTTCCAACTCAACGACTCGCGGCGCGCATGTGGCAAGGTCTGAGGTCCATCTGCTCCTTTGGATCTAAATCCTCTGCAGAGGCAAGCGTTGATCCGTTGCTCGTGAACGAGTTAAACTCTTTCTATGCTCGCTTTGACTGTAACCGCGTAACGCGACTCCGCCAAGTGGCGCGTTAGAGGAAATTACTCAGAGCAGCAACAACCACGTGATCTCTGTCTCAGAGGATGAAGTTCGGAGAGCACTCAAGCGTGTGGACGCCAGGAAAGCTGCTGGGCCGGATGGTATTTCAGGTCGTGTTCTGCGGTCCTGTGCTGATCAGCTCACCGGGTTGTTTACATCTATCTTTAATGAGTCCTCGCTACATCTGTGGTCCCCACCTCCTTCAAAAAATCCACCATCATCCCTGTCCCTAAGAACAGTAAACCCTCTTGCCTAAATGACTATCGTCCAGTGGCTCTCACGTCTATAGTCATGAAGGTCTTTGAGAGACTCATTAAAAACACCATTTGCGCCTTCATTCCTGACACTTTGGACCCTCTTCAGTTTGCCTATCGTCCCAATAGATCGACTGAAGATGCCATCTCTCATGTCCTCCACTCCTCCCTCACTCACATCGACAGCAAAAGTGGGAACTACGTAAGACTGCTATTTATTGACTATAGCTCAGCCTTTAACACCATAGTTCCCACCAAGCTAACCTCCAAACTCCTGGATCTCGGCCTGAATCCTTCTCTCTGCCACTGGATTGAGGACTTCCTCACTGGCAGGCCTCAGGTGGTGAGAATAGGCCAGTCCACCTCCACCTCCATCACCCTGAGTGTGGGAGCTCCACAGGGCTGTGTCCTGAGTCCCCTGCTCTACTCTCTCTACACGCATGACTGTTTGTCCACACACAGCTCCACCTCTATCATCAAATTTGCTGATGATACTGTTGTCCTGGGCCTCATTTCCAACAACAATGAGACGGCATACTTGGACGAGGTGGAGCATCTAACAGCATGGTGCCAGGACAACTGTCTCTCTCTGAATGTTGGCAAGACCAAAGAAATGATTGTGGACTTCAGGAAGAGACAGCAACGGACATACTCCCCCTCATGATCAGCGGGTCACCAGTAGAGAGAGTGAGCAGCTTCAAGTACCTGGGAGTAAACATCTCCGAGGACCTGACCTGGACTGCTCACATTCAGACACAGGTGAAAAAGCCAGGCAAAGACTGTACCACCTGCGCCAGCTGAGGAAATTCAGGCTTTCACCAGCTATCCTGAAAACTTTCTATTTAGGGGCGATAGAAAGTGTTTTAACTCAGTGCATCACAGCGTGGTATGGGAACAGCACCAGTCATGACCGCAAAGCCCTGCAAAGAGTCGTGCGCTTATCCGAAAGTATCTCAGGGTCAGCTCTCCCGTCTCTGCAGGACGCCTACACCAAACGCTGCAAAGGTAGAGCTACCAAGATCATCAAGGACTCTAATCACCCTGCAAACCCTCATTTCACGCTGCTACCATCTGGTAGCGCTTCCAAGCCTGATGGCCAAAACTGAGAGACTCAGGAGGAGCTTCTTCCCCAGGCCATCAGACTCCTGAACTCAGTCACTTAACATCACGTGACTTCACTTCAGGATAAACATCGATACACTGACATTGCACTGCACTTTCTGTTCTCGTTGTTACTGTGTAACAACCTGTCATAAACCTGTTTGCACATTATACTCTTTATACATTTGTTAACCACATATTTATAAGTCTACAGTTTACTCACTGCAAAGTCTACTTCAATTATTTTATTCCACTTTATCCTTATTTGTTACCTTTTTTTTTCTCTGACTTGATTATTTATAATTCTACAGATATGGACATATATATATATATATATAGATAGTACTTTTTTTATATCCTATTTCTATTATAATTTCTTCCTTGTGTTTTTAACTGTGAATTTGCACTGTCCATGGAGCGGACCTGTTTACATTTCACTGCCGGTTGTATATTCTGTATATAACTGTGTATGTGACAAATAAAACTCTTGAATCTTGAATCTTGAAATGTTGGCTGAAGTAGTGCAGAGTGTTGTAAGAAAGTCATGCATCTCTGCGATGAAAACTGAATTTGTTTTGGGGGGCCGATAAATGAGGAGTATTGTCAGAGAAAAAGGGGGTTTACATTTAAAAGCAAGGCATTCGAATGATGACAATGTAGGCAAAGGGAGAAGAGACAGCTCCAGTTCTTGTCTATGGATTACAGCTAAGCCACCACCACGACCAGAGTTACGAGCTTTCTCAAGGTAGCTGTAACCAAGGGGATCCATGTTGGATAACGTTTGCCTGAGCGAGTTGACGGACCATTTCTCAACAGGAGGGATGGAAGGGCTTGCTGCTGAAGAGGATGATGATGTTGATGATGATGAAGGCCTCGATGCATCACGGCGAGGATCGGCCGGGCCCTGTGATGATCTAGAAGGAGGAGCGGAGAGAGGTCTTCTTGAGCAAGGTGTTTTGTGCTGGCTTGTGGAGCGGAGAGAGCAGCGACCTGGGCGATCAACAGGTGAAATGTGCAACGAAGAAGAGTCCAAACTGTTTGGAGAAAATCGAGCAGGTGTTTCTGGCACATTAAAAACGTTTGTCATTGGAGGGACCGATTTCATGGAAGTCAGTCATGATGCGGGTTTGAGCGGGCCAAATGCTGCAAGAACTAACAACGGGAAGAGGTAAGCTGCTGGTTTTATACCTTGGTATTAATTGTAAGATTAAATGGGCGTACTCCTCCCGAAATTACGTTTAATAACTTCACTTCTTTACTGCATACTTTCACTCTCACGCTAAGCATTATGGGAAATGTATTCTTAAAGCTGAAGAACATAATAAATGGCAATTTAAACCGGTTCTATTATTACTGAAGACAATTAAACAGTCTATTATTACTATTATTACTCAAATTAATTTACAACAGAAGGCCAGTAAATTATGAATTTCTATTTTTTTTTTTTTTTTGTACTACACTTCTAAACAACAAATATGTTCTGACTGGTTGTGAGCGTGTCATGTCGAGCAGCTAATTCACCTTAGCTGTGCACAGACAAATTGCTTGTCGCTGGAATCTTATCACATCACGTCTGGCTATAGGACACACTGAGAAAGCAAAACTGCAGACTCTATTCAGACCGTCTAGACTGTGAGACTTCCTTCAATACATCTCTCATCTCTTTTCTATATCACAGAAATTATGCTGATGGCCAAGATCGGAGTGAATTATACAGAACATTTAATTTCTTAGCAATTATAGCAAACAGTTCGACCTGGCACTTGTCTTCTCACTTTCCCGCTTGTTTTGATCAGGAGGTTCAGTACTCTTTCAAAAGATGTGTAATAGCACCACCCCCTACTGTAAAGCAGTGAAAACACGGAAATCCAATCATTTCCATCAATTGAGTGAAAGCGTTGTCTCATAAATGATGGTAATTTCCGTCAATGGTTGGGAAAGTGTTAATAACAGGCAATGATCAAGGCCGATTGTATCCAGCCAATCAAAAGGAAGTGGAAAAATGTGTCAGACTGCAACTCTGACAGTCTGACAGACTGCGTTAAGAAAACGTCTCAATCAGAATTTAGGGCTTTTAAAGTTAACATAATAACACACAAACTCATTAGTGTTGGCATTAACGGAGGTTATATTTGACCATGAATCACCCGTAGTTCAAGCCAGGATTGCCAGGTCTGCAGTTTTTCCCTTCACCAAACATGATTTGCAGTGCACCTCCCATCCAATAATCGCAAAGTGCTTTGTGCTTCATTACTTCTGATAAGCAACAAAGTCTCCAATTTCAAGTACTGTCCATTTTATCATGAAAATCATACAATAAATGCTGTTTTTGTAAACTCTTAAATGTGACGTGACAGATCGCTTTATACCTGACTCAAGTTCAAGTGGCAGCGTGGAGAGCGGGTCATTTCTTCCACCGTACACAAAATTCAGCAGAAATGTAGAAAATTGTGCAGAAAATTCTAACCATATACAGCACAAAACCTTGAGAGATTAACACCAAACAATCTGCAGATGTCATTCTGAATAATCAGATATCGGTATTGGTGGAGAAATTTAGTAGGTGCGTCCCTGGTTAATGTTTATACTATACATTCAGTTACTTTTCAAGGAAAGAAACTAAACTTATGCAATTTGTTTATATGACTCTATGCGCATAGAAGTAGATGTATGCCACAATGTACTTATCTCACTTGCACAAAAACACATTCTATAAAGTGCACACAATGTATCAAATGCATAATATTAATTGCAAACGTAGAACTCTATGCTTATCAGTTTTCCACACAACTTAATCTTGGATATTTATCACCACATATTTATTGGCACAGACTTGTCACCACAGTACTATGATGTCCTTCTCATTCATGTTTGTACAACTGAATATCACACATTTTTGTAATTAAATAATCAGATTATTTAAATCGATAATCAATCAATTTAAATAATCAGAGATAATACATTCATATGCTATATAAAAATAACTTTTTAAATGTTATTTTTAGTTTCAGGGTTATCATTTTAAGCACAAAAAGAAAAATTCTGTCATGACAACACTTGACAGAGATCGGCATGGTAATAGAGATTGAAATGGTAATGGATATGGCAATGTAAATGTATTTGGTCTTGACGGAATAGATCTGCTATGCTGCTGTTGCTGCAGAGCAAGTACCGAGACTTGCTACTGGCAATACATTCACAGACATTGCTGTGATCATGTAAGACATGCTTCTGCTGCTGCTGCACATAAAATAACCTCCATAGCAGATCTACACAGGTGGAGCTGGGGAAGATGGAGGGTTTCTGAAAGCGCGCTGCAGACTGCTAACAGCAAACACTACCTGAAGTTGAATGTTGAGCCGCAGCTCATTGGCCGCTGATGCAACAACAACCAATCATGTAGATAACGATGTGATCACTACCAAATGAGTTTTCAGCCTCCACTATTTAGAGTTTCACACCAGAACATGGTATTTATCTGTTTAAGTGTTTGTGGGTCTGATTTGATCTTATTTGAGTTCATTTGATTCATGCTGTATGAATGCAACTATATCTGAATGCAACAGCTGTCTCTAGGGCAGAAGAAATTATGGACCAATGTGAGAGAAACGGTTACTCATTCGGGCCAAATAGAGTAACCTGTACCAGAGAATTCTAGATTTTCTATATATATGCCAGAAAAAAAATGAGGGACAGCTGTGCCCTTGTTAAAATGTAAATGAAATGGCTGCACTGTCCTGGTTTTAATTTCAATACTAGATGATTCAGTCATTTGGAAATAACGTTCATGGTTTGTGTGCCATGCTCTCGCTTTTTTATGTAGAACCATAATGAATAGATCTTCTAATCATTCAATATTGTACAAAGTAGTGTCACATTCATTGGCCACTGGTTAACCTGTGTTTAGGCTTCCTGTTTCCTTCAAGCTCAGATGGAGTGATTGAGTCCTTCATGGTGTCAGGTACACGTGTACCACATAGGCTCTTTTACAGCCACTTATGGGGTCAATTGGTGCTTAGAAATTGCAAGCACAGATGGCATACAGTAATTAACATAAATTAAAATCCCCACTCCATTTCAGTGATTGCCTGTTTTTTGAGTCACAAATGGATGTCATATCCTTCCTTTAAATGTATTGTACCTACCGATCCCTTAATGGCATTATGAATAGTCCCTTTGTGAAGTTTGGACAAGTTTTGATATTAATGCATAAATGAAAACAAAGAAACTGATTTCACAACATGACTTTCTTTGCAAATTGTCACAACACACTTTTCACTTTCCATAAATATAGTATACAAAACTTTTAATTCTGGACATGATAACATAGTTTGAAAATCTGTGTAATTTCTTTATTTCCTAGCACACTGTAAAAAAATTCAGGCCTTTTTCAAAATTTGTGTGAAAAGTGACTGGTCACATTTAAATGTTTAAATTGGCCAAATTAAAATTCAATTCACAGAAATTCATCAATTGTGGCAACAGTCTGTGAACATGGGCTCAATCAGAAATAATGTATTGAGCCAATGGAAAAATGTAATTTACCAAACTGTGACGTTGGTCCAATGAAATATTTTAAATTGAAGTAACAATTGTTTATTTCTCACTGTCCCAAAAGACAAAAATTATTAAAAACATAGGCTAAATATATTAGGCAAAATACAGAACGCAACAGGGATGACATTTTATCACATCACTTTATTAACACTTTATTAAGTCACTTCCAACATAGGATATTTGGTGACCGTGAAAATACCTTATTTGAATACATTCAAGAAGTCTTAATGTGGTGAAGAAAAAGCATCACATAGGCTAAAAACCTGAATGTTGTTCCAAACCTGCAAGACTTTCATCTTCAGAAAACATAAATGAAGATCGTTTTGATGAAATCTGAGAACTTTCTGTCCCACCGTTGACAGGTACGTAACTTCCACTTTGATGCTTGAAAAAGTTCATAAAGAGATCATAAAACTAATCCATATGAATTGAGTGGTTTAGTCTAAATTTCTGAAGAGACACGATTGCTTTATATGATGAACGGATCGAATTTAGGCTTTTATCTGAATGATTTCTGAAGGATCATGTGACACTGAAGACTGGAGTAATACTGTATCTCATCATATTACTGTATTTTTTATCAAATAATTGGAGCCTTGGTGAGCATAAGAGACTGAACAGTATGTTTCCCATAAATTTGTTTGATAATTTTTTCTTACCATATGGTAACAGCTGAAGGGTTGAGTTTGCTGGATCCACAATTTTGAGGAAGGGGGATGCTCATAAAAAAGTCTTAACGTCATGTGACACCAAAGTGTATCCCTCTTGTAAAAACCCTGTTGAAAAAAACAAAACAAAACGGCATATGCTGGTTAGGTATGTTTTGAAACATGACAGATGGTTTGAGCTGGTTTAAGCTGGTCCAGCGCTGGTCCTAAACTGGTCCTAAGAAACTAGCTCCAGCTCAGGACCAGCCTAAACCAGCTCATAAACAACTAAGGACCAGCATAAATCAGCTCAAACCAGCTGCCATGCTTCAAAACAAAACCAGCATATGCTGTTTTTTTTCAACAGGGAGGTGCCACCTACAATGCTAAGAGGCTGAAAGAGAGAGAGAACTGATGAGCAAAATTGCCAAAACTTCACATATCATTGTTTTCTTGCACCAGCTGTGTTGTTTTGCAGCCTTCCTTCACTGATACTTGCAGGAAAAGAACACTCAGCCCAATGTTTTAATTCTCAAGTGCACACCGGCCTTTAAGCCAGATGGGGCCTGATTGGGTTTCTGATATCCCGAGGCAATCTTAATCACTACCAAACGTGCACACACACACACACACACACACACACACACACACACACACACACACACACACACACACACACACACATATTCACATTCTGATGAGAGAAGTACTTCTGGGAGAGATAATGACCATTAAAAGAGGAGAACAAAGAGATACAATCACACCATCAGAAATTAGCCATCCTCTATGTCCTGATTAGCTACCCTGGAAGAATTCAGATATCTGCTCTTCTAAGCACCTGGACCTGCTCAAACACCATTTAGAAGTTAATGTAGATATGAATTAAAAGAACTCGACTTGCTCAGCATGTTAATGGTGCATAAAGTGGAAGTGGATCAAAAGTACTTCAATAACAATTTCTTTCACAGTTTATTCCCTCAACAAGCTGTCAGACTGTGTTTTAGAGGCCATTTATCTGTCAAATTATAAACTGATGGAGGTGAGGGGTGAAAATTGTGTGTGTGTGTATGCTGGAATGAATCTGTGTGTTTGAGCACACTAAATATTGCTGATGTCCTAGTAGTGCTTTGCCACTGTACAGTTTGCCAATGCAATACAGCATTCACAGTAATTAAACACACAAACGACCACACGCACATACAATGAGAGAGGTAAATTCTTTCACAGCAGGATGAAAGAAAAAGAGAAATGTGAACCTTAAGCAGAAAAAAAACAAGTCTAGTGGATAATCACTTTTAAACCTTTCATCTCGATTAACATATACAAATACTGCTGCAGAGAACCTTAAATCAGGTATAGTGAGCGAGGATCTAATATGTGCAACTTTAATGACTGTGCAATAGCAAAACTAGGAAACAAGAACAGGGGAAAAAACATGCAATGAACATGATGTTTTTGCGATGAAGCAGACGCTCTTTCATGTGATGAGGTGTGGCGGCGAGACGCAGTGTCTCGTTCCCTCTTCTCAGGGAACAAGGGTTGTAGTCTTAACCCGAGACATTCCCTTTTGAGGGAACTCACACCAGAGTGCCCACCCCGACCATCACGCCCATCCTAGTGTGAAGCTGGAAACCAGGCACACTTAGGATGCGAGCACCCTGGCACTAGGCGTCACAGGAAGCTGCAGACTGTAGAATCTAATGAAGGTGTGCGGAGTGGCCCACCTGGCCTCATTCTCTGAGCCCCACGGAGGAAACCAATGGCCCATCATCTATAGGCGAGTGGAAAGCCCCAATGGCAGCCACATACACCTTAAGTGTGGACGGGGTAAGACCGGCAGAGGAACTCCAGCACTGAAGCCACTGGGCAGTTAACTGGGTCCACCTCACGATCTCTACACCAAATGGAAAGGACATTCCACTTCAGGCTGTAGAGTCTCCTGGTGGAAGGAGCCCTGGAGCTGAGTAAGGTCTCGACAACCCCTGTTGACAGGCCTGCCTCTAGGTACCGGGCCCCCTCAAGGGCCAGACCCAGAGGTTCCACAGCTCTGGCCGGGATTGGAATATTGTGCCCCCTGCCTGAGACAGCAGATCCCTCCTCAGTGGGACCTGCCATGGGAGGCCGTCTAGCAGTGCTACAATGTCCAAGAACCATACCCGGGTCGGCCAGCAGGGTGCTACTAGAAGTAGGCTGATCCCTTCTCGATGGACCTGCTCCAAGACCCCTGGAGCAGAACGATTGGGGGAAGTGCATACAGATGTAGCCTTGGCCATGTCTGCGTCATGGCATCCAACCCCGGGGGGCTGGATGCATGAGGGAAAACCACAGTGGACAGTGGGACGTCTCTCGAGACGCGAATAGATCCACTTCCAATGGGCCGAACCACTCGCACATGGCCTTCACCACCTCTGGGTGAAGTCGCCACTCCCCGGTCCTCAGCCCCTGCCTCGACAGAACGTCTGCTCCCTGGTTTTGGTCCCCTGGGACGTGCATCGCTCTGAGAGACAACAGTTTCCCCTGGGACCACGGGAGGATCTGGTGTGCCACTCTGCACAGAGGGTGTGACCTCAGACCCCCCTGACGATTCAGAAAACTACAGACGTGTTGTGTGATCATATCAGGACATGGTGGCTGTGGAGGTCTGGGGAAAAAGCTCCTCAGAGCTTAGTAGACCACCAGCATCTCAGGCAATTTATATGCCAGGAAGAATGCCGGGTCTCCCACAGACCTCGCGCAAATTGGCCTTCAATGACTGCGCCCCAAACAGTGCGGGAGGCATCTGTTGAAACAGTTTTCTGGCAACATGACACTCCCAGCACTGGCCCCTGGGACAGAAACCAAGGTTCCTTCCATATGGCGAGGGAACGAAGGCACCTCCACTTTACCCTGATCATACGGAACGGATTTCCCCTTGGGGAAAACCCCTTAGTTTTCAACCACCACTGTAGGGGTCTCATGTGTAGCAGGCTGAACAGAATTATGTTGGACACTGCTGCTATGAGACCCAGCAGTCTCTGGAACTGCTTCACAGTGAGGCTGCGGCCTAGCTTCACCTTGGAGACTTCCGCCAGTATGGGTTTGACTCGTGTGGGGGATATTTGTGCCCACATCGTAGTCGAATCCCATATCACTCCCAGGAACGTGGTCCTCTGGGAAGGCGTCAACACACTCTTCTTTGTGTGTGTCTCAGCCCCAAGCACCTTATGTGACATCTCAATGCCGAACTGCCATCTCGCGCGACTGGGCCAAAATGAGCCAGGTGTGAGGGGAAAGAGCTAGGCCAAAAGGAAGAACCCGATACTGGTACACTTCACCCCCAGAAGCGAACCTCAGGAACTTCCTGTGACATGGAAGGATGGATAGATGGAAGTAAGCATCCTTTAGATCTATCGTGACAAACCAATCCTTGAACTGGATCTGACTCGCAATGGCTGGAATTGTGAGCAACTTGAACCCGAATCTCCTCAGAGACCAATTCAAGTGTCTCAGATCTATTATTGGACGCAACCCCCCATCCTTCTTGGGAACTATGAAGTACCGGCTGTAGAACCCGGACTCCCTGTCTGGCGGAGGAATGCATTCTATGGCCTCCTTTACCAACAGAGAGTGAACTTCCTGTTCCATAACCCGCAACTGCTCTGGGGCCACCACAGTCCAGACCCCACCATTAAATTTTAGTGGTGGAGAGCTGAACTGCAGTCTGTACCCCAATTCTACAGTCCGCAGGGCCCATGCAGATATATTCGGAAGGCTGGTCTCTCGAGGCTGGTCTACGGCCTCGTTCCCGACCCCCTGAAGCGGCTGCCTGGCAGGGAATAATAGAGAAAGATTTTCAGTGTGCGGACGCGTTTGCTGCTCAGCCGCAGGTCTCTTTTGAGGTGGCTGGAGCAGTATGCATATGTGGGAAATCTATGAGGCCTGAAGCATACTGGAAGGCAGGAGCACAGCATCGATTTCCCCAGAGCTCCGCAGAGGAGGCGACCTCAATCGCTCCTCCTTGGGGGGACAGCTCTGAGCGGCCTGGCCGGAGCTAGGACCGCTTGCCAAAAGCCTTCCTAGCCTGAAGGACAGTCCTCAAATTGTCCTTTGGTCCTTCTAGCAAGAGTGCCGCCTCCTTTGCCAAGCTCCCTCAGGAAGAGCTGGTGTGGCGAGGGAGGTACCGCCGAAAAGCCCTGAAGGTGCTATCGGGGAGTCCAGAAGAAATTATTTCTCCTTTTCCTTCATCCCCGACAGATTTAGCCATAGGTGTCTCTCCACGCACACCAACCCAGCCATGGATTGGCCAATGGCACGGGCCGTCTCCTTGGTGACGCGGAGAGACAAATCGGTGGCCTTCCGCAGCTCTGTGATGTCATCCGGAGAGGGCCCCTCACCCTCATCCAGCTCTTTCAAAAGTTCGGCTTGGTAGGCCTGCAGAACTGCCATAGTGTGCAGGCAGCTACCAGCTTGACGAGCTGCCATATAGGCTCTGCCCACCAAGCTATGTAGAGACACTGGGCTTTAAGGGACAAAGCGCTGGGGCTTTAAGGGACGACACAGCATCAGGCGAAAGACAGCTTGCGAGAGTCTCTTCCACCTGTGGCATCGTCCCATAGCCATATTCAGCCACCCCAGCACGTTACTGAAGTCCAGTACTGGGGGATTGGACAAGCGCACTGAATATGGCTTCAAGACTTGCACAACTCACTGTGCAAGTCTGGGAAAAATGGTAAGCCCCAGCGTGGAGGCTGAGCCCGCCGCTTGAAAAAGTGTCCGTCGAGCTTACTTTTTGGCTGGACTTCAGACTTTTCTTGTGGCCAGTCGGTGCTGAGTTTGACCACAGCGAGGATCAAGACCACCACTTGAGTGGGAGAGTGAAGAGGCAGTTCAGCCTGCACTTCTCTCACCTCAATACTGAGTATATCTGACTCCTCAGAGCCAGATAACTGCAGCATCGGATTCTCCACCCCGCGGGAAGAACCCGCTTCACAGGCTATGTGTATGAATCGCCAGAAGAGGACTGGGAAGATGCCTCGGCAGTCCCATGTCCCACTGACAGATCCATCTGTGAGCCCCATGATCTGCAATGCCACGCTGCCTCGAGAGCTGCCCGAGCGCGCTGCACACGCAGGCAATACACACAGAATTGGTGTATGTCCGTGCCTGTAATATAGCGCGGACATGGGTGCACACACCTTCTAAACTACTCGCTTGTATGTTAGATATTTGGACAGACAACACCAAATAGATGAACAATTAAACACAGAGTGCTTCCCTTTGTAGCTTCCGCATATGCCGTCACATACTACATCATGATGCAGCACCAATCACGATTGGAAACGGATTTCATTCATGCTTCAGAAGCGTTATGCTGGGGGGCTTTCCTGTAGTGTAGTCAGATGCAGTGTGAGTTCCCTCGAAAGAGAACCACTGCGCTGCCAAGCGGTCACAGCAAGGCGTTTTCAGAAGAGTGTCCAGTGTTTTTAGCTGGCTAAAAAATGCTTTGGTGGACACACGGCCTATGGCAATTAAGGAAACCTGGACTATACACAGGTAAAGAAACTAAACTCAAAGAACGAAAACAGTTATACAACACAGAATATATGTGACAATATATGTGTGACGAGCAGGGCGAGCGAGAGCCATGAGAGAGCGACACAAGGCCAGTGAGTGATTGGATGATGAGCTCCAACTGTGCGTCACACCGGTCTCGGATCTCTCACGGAGGAGTGATGGGAGCATAAAAGGAGGAGCGACGACAGTGAAGGATGAGAAAGGACAAGGCCTGGAGCTTATGTTTTGTTTACATTTTATTATGTGTGTGTGCAGCAGCCATCCATGAGGGGCTGTCTGCGTTGTACTTTCAGTTTGTTTATTTATTAATTAAAGTCTTGTGAACGTTCGCCGGTTCCCACCTCCTTCTTCCCCTATTCATGAACTCCGTTACATTGGTGCCGAAACCTGGGAGGAAGGAGGGATATGCTGTCATCACTGCTGAGGGGGATCGCGGTGCTGAGGAGGTCGGCCAGCGCAGAAGAGTGAAGACCGCGAGTGGCTGCCCGAGGCGGTGGTGCTGGAACGATGGAAGACCTGGTGGGACAGAGAGCTCGCTGCCTTGCCCCTTGGTCAAGGTGGGTTGGCTGCCGTCCAAGAGGGAGTGGAGGAGTTGCCGGCATTTGCTGTGGGCCGGAGCCTGCTGCCGTCTGCCATAATGGGGAGGAGCAGGGAGCGCAGGACTCGCTGTCGGCTGCCCTCAACAGGAGGAGCCATCGCCATCCACCGAGCATCCAGTACCATCGCATGGCACCGTGAGGAAGAGCCTCTCGGCTGGCTGAGGACTGAGTGGCAGTGTGTCATTTTGATAACATTGTCATCTATACAGAGGAGAACAAAAATTTTTTTTTTCCATTTTGAGTACATTGCTGTCATCTAAACACACACTTAGTTAATTTATCGATACAGCAGCTCTGGAAAAAACAGAAAAAAGTCCAGCTCAGGCAGATCAATAATATTAAGAATAATAAGTGTCTTATTCTTAATAATATTAATCTGCCTGCTTTGACAATATTGTGTGAGAACTGAACTGAACTGAGCTGGACGATGACATCACTGCTCACCAATGACATCACTGTTTTCTCCCAATGACCTACAGCAGCAGCAGTGTAGCAGATCTATTACTCCAAGACCAAATATTGTCATATCCATTACCAAGCCAAGCACTCTGAGAGTTTTTTTTTAGTTTTTTTTTGTTTTTTTAGATCATGAAATAGCTATTGAAAAATGTGTTGAGAAATGTGTGTGTATATGCATACACACACATAGCTTAGCTTATATGTATGCACACTAGATTTAAACTTAGCTTACCTTTTCCATCATTTAAAGCGTATCTTTAAACACAATAATAATTTAACTTATGTAATTTTTAGCATATCTCAAATATAATGTTAATATGCCTACATTTACTTTTAGCATTTAAAATAATTGATTTTAGTTTTGGTGTTTTACTTTTAATTATTTAGACATTTATTATTTAGACAAATTTGAATATTGACCATTTATCAGTTATTAGCCATAATGTTAAAATAATTATTGTCTTATTATCAGCCAGCCATACCGGTGCATCCTGAATTATTAACATGTATCTCTTATTGTTTTATTACAACATAAAACCTTTTTTTTTTTTTTTTTTTATTTTATAAATGATAAATAAATGATACATTTTTATTTAAAAAGGCTCATGAAAATATGGGGTCTTTAATTATGGTTGAATAGGAATGGGAGTACTACATAGTATGTGAAGTGGAACATGGCCAAATTTGTATCACGTCATTTGTATATACATTAATTACCCATGAAAACATGTAATTGCACAAATATGTCACTAATGCCCTCATTCCTTATTGACATTCTGTTTTCTTTCGTATACATGTGTATTAAAACATGCTATACTTGACATCCTTGACCTTCAAAAACATAAAAAAAATGTTTTAGTCTGAAACCCCCCTGAACCCCCCCAAAACAACAGCTATGTTTGAAAGTTAATGGCTGAAAGCTATAGAAAACAAAGGCAAAAGCAGAGGAAAAACAACAAAACCATTTGTGAAAGGATTTGTCACTAGGAATCACCTTTCATCATGGAAAATGCACCAAATGAAAAAAAAAAAAAAAATCTGCAAAAATGAGAACAAAACCGAACACATATAGGTGTAAACTATAAGAGAGAACATGAAGTGTTGCACATATGTTTCATCATGTATTCCAGTATATATTTTTATGAATTATTAATTTCTTCCCTTGTACAGCCATTCATTTTTAATTTTTTGTGGTGTAGTGGGAGTAAAAGATTTCTTTGATCATGCTCTAAATGTGGGCACTTAGTGTTTAATAATGTTTTTGTTCAGTTAAGTGGTCAAGTGCTTGAAGAATTTTCTCTGTAGCTAATCTTAAAGATGTGACAGAAACCCCATTTGAGAATGACGGAACTACCCTGAGAAATCCATCAGAAAATTCTGCCCTGCAGTGCAAATACACAATATAACATCCACCATAGTGCAGAAACCATAGCCAGAGAGAGATAGAAATGCAATGATTGGGGGGAGATAGGGTTATAAAAATAAACACAACGAATGTTCATCACAGTGTCCTTCACCATCAGGACAAATACAAACAATCTAAAGGAGAGTATGAAAAGCTGAGAAATATCTGAATGTGTTCAGAGTAAAGTACTGTATGAGATCAAAAACAGTTCATCTGGCATATGGAATGCTGCAATACACTACATCAACATAATTTACCCATGATATTCTAAACACGCGGTTCTAAGGCTATGTTCAGACTGCTATCAAAAATCAGATTTTTGCATATTCAGATTTTATCCAGATCATCATAATATTTAACAGTCTCCTCCATTGCTGAGTTTTTCTTGTGCGATAGAGGAGTTCTGCTCTGTGACTCAACAGGGCGCTTATTTGGAGAGCAAGATGATGCACCTCCATTTTTTCCTGCATCCACTTTGATTTGAAACCCTCGTTACATACGTGGGTATGCCTATGTTGTTACCAATGCAACAGGGCGCTTATTTGGAGAGCAAGATGATGCACCTCCATTTTTTTCCTGCATCCAGTTTGATTTGAAACCCTCGTTACATACGTGGGTATGCCATATGTGGTATGTTGTTACCAATGCAACCCATGCAGATATGTTGGTTATGTCTGGACACAAAAATCTTATTTGATCACTTAGTGTGGACAGTCTGCCTGAAAAAATCTGATTTGAGAAAAAAATCAATGGATAATAATACCAGAATTTTTTTATCTTGTGGGGACATATTTTTGGTCCCCATGAGAAAAGCAGCTTATAAATTGAAAAATTAAAAAAATTTGAAATTTTTCTGTGAGGGTTATGTTTAGGGGTGGAGAACATGATATAGGCTTAGGGGATATACAGAAATACAGTTTGTACAGTATAAAAATCATGTCTATGAAAAGTCCCCTTAAAACATGGCAACACAACATGTGTCATGCACGCCAGGCATTCCCTCTCTGTAATTAGCCTTGTTCGAATACAGTGTGGGGATGAGTGGAAAACACCAACGAGGCACTATAAATACCGGTTGATGCCATATGACCTGGTCAACACCCCCTCCATATTCCAGGGCTTCATGAACGAACTGTTCTGGCAGTACCTTCACCGATTTGTCCTGGTGTATTACGATGACATCTTGATTTACTCATGGAACATGACAGGCCATCGTCAGCACGTGGCCCTGGTGCTAGAGTGTCTACGTGAGTTCCAGTTGGTCCTGTCAGAGCCAAATTCCCTTCCTCGGCTATAACATTAGCCCTCATGGGATCCAGATGGACGAGGGAAAGGTAGAGGCAGTCATGTCATGGCCCCTACCCAAGTCAGTTAAAGAGTTACAAAGGTTCCTGGCGTTTGCAAATTTCTATCGCTGATAACTACAGCTTCATTGCAACTCCATTGACTTCTCTGCTAAAGAAATGCCCCAGTAAACTGGAATCCTGAATCTTCCTAAGTCTTTGATCAACTCAAACAAGTTTTTACCACTGCTCCTGTTCTCATGCACCCAGATCTTGAATTACCATTTGTAGTGGAAGTTGGTGCTTCGACCACTGGAGTAAGGGCCACATTTTCTCAGCGGCAGGGGAACCCTCCATACTTCATCCATGTGCCTTCTTCTCTCTGAAGTTATCTCAGGCAGAGAGAAACTATGACATTGGTAATCAGGAATTAATGGCTATTAAGCTAGCCCTAAAGGAATGGAGGCACTGGCTCAAAGGAACTCAACATCCCTTTTTAGTGCTCATGACCACAGAAATCTTGAGTAAATTCACTGGTCTCGCTCCCTTTTAGTGCATACTCAGCTTCCAACCATGGAGGTTCCAGCTGTGGACCACTGGTTTAAGGAGAGCAAGGGTTTCAGGGTGTGGAAAACACCTCAGCAGGGCAGTTTGGCACCAGATGAGCCAGGCCGATACCCAAAGATCAACCATCCTGGGCAGAAGGTCAGGCTCTCAACCAGGGAAATCCGGCTCTGACTCCCATGTAAAAAGTTAAGTCCAAGATTTATTGGTTGATTTACCATTGTCAAACAGATTAATAACTCAAACTTCCTAGAAACTTCCTCCTAGAGTCGCAAGAGATGATATGCTCGATCCTGCCTTACTCACCAGAATCCATGCTGTAGCTACGTCCCAGCCATCCCGTGCCTCAGAGTAGAAGCAGACCCAGACGTTGGGATTGCTGGTCCGCAGCATGCCGTGCTCTTCCTCTCTGTCATTCGTCCACTCATGTCCCCAGAGTTCTAATGAGCCACACCTGGCACTCGTCATTACAGTCTGTGGAGCAGATATAAACGCTGAAACAAAGACCAGTCTTTAACTGACTTCGAAAACTGTGAAAAAAGGACAAATTATTCGAAAGGGCACAAATTAAGTTTTCGTTTGATTCTGAACTGTACCAGCGAAAACTTACTTAAGATGCATTCTGTTCTTCATTTCAAAGTGTTAGATCAGTTGGAATCCCCACGCCAGAAATATAAAATCCAGCCCTGGGCGCCGGACCTCGTCAAAAGATTTCTGTTTTGACTGGTGTGCTAACCAGCAAAACCTGTCAACAGAAAGTCTTGTCTTGTACCTCAAGACTCTATTAACAGCTCTCAGCTTGAGAGTTTGACTGAGAAAGCCAGAGAAGAGCAGAATCTGGAGACGAAGTTATGATAATCTTAGTTGTTTATGTTTCAATGCTCTGGCCAGTACAATTCCAACCAGTGTTATTATACCAAAAGAAAAACAATGGAAAATGACTGCTTTGAGTTTGAGCGTTCGAGTTCCTACAGTAAATCATTCATCATTTGATTTTGCCAGGAGGGATGTTCACAAAAACCAACTGAGAAAACCCTTCCAAATCAAATCGCTCAGACTCCTCCACCTTAGACACAAATAACTTCATACTGCCATGACTGATAATATTTTATTTCATTGCCTTTGTACCAATCAATAAATATCTATTTTATGAAATCTAACAAAAAATGATTAATGATGTTATTTATGGCCCGAACAGAAGATAAATGAAGACATTATTCCCTTGTTTTATGAACTGATACAAAATTCGAGACTAATCTCTCTTTCTCTTTTTTGTCATGTTTCTTTTCTTTTCAAATAAAATAAATAAAATAAGTTTTATAAGCATAAATGTCAATGTGAAAAACTTATTATAACAACCCTCAAAAACAAAGAACTAGGTTCACTTTACTGTACAAAGAATATAATAATGTTTTGAGATAGAAATAACAGTATACCCATTCTGTTAATGTATAAGAGTTAATATAAATAAATTAAAAAAAAAAAAAAATATATATATATATATATATATTTGTTTGTTATTATGTAGGTGTCAAGTTTTACACAGATTAAATGGAAAATATTTATATTGTGTCTTGGCAACCAATAGACATGGGCAGACTGCGGGGCAAATATCAAGACTATTTTTGTAAATATCAAATAATGTGCATTGTTTATATACTATTTAGGCCTACACATTTATGTGTTTTTAATTTATTCAGTCACCTTAATAAACATGCAAGCCACGCTGTGCAGGATCCTTCCAAAATGTCCTCCCTAATATTATGTTTTGTCTACCTGATGTAGCGTATGGACGGTGCTCATAAATGATCAACAGACCAATACTTTGATTATTTATAATGACTCAAGCAAGACCGGCGCCGTGAAGTCTACAGACTGACAGGTTAACGGTGCTAAAAGGACACAAACCATGCTCGTGCAGCCCATGAGAGACCATTATAAAAAACAGCCCCCACCCCCTCTCACATACCAAAGGACATCCGAATAGATTATATGACTTTTAACTGAGGTATTTTTCATTTTAGGTGTGCTGTTCCCTGTATGTATGCATGCTTTTTGTTATAACCATTTTAGATGTGTTTGATAGGTTAGAAACTTATAGCCAGTGAATGCGTAAGGAAGAATGACGTCAATCCTCGCCGTTCCTTTAACTCTTAAGTTAAACTCCCCATGCTTGGTCTCGAAATCTTTGTCTCGCAATTTGTAGGCCAGCTAGGTGGGTTGTGGGGTACTATGATGCATCAGACTCTTTCTTTCATGCTAAAACCCCAAAGTCTGCGTACCAAAACCCCCAAGTCTGCTTATCTAAGAGAGCCATAAAACATGTTAATGAGGCGAGACCCAAGACAAAGGGAGATTTCCCGCTTCTGAGTTCCTTCGCTCTGATTGGCTGTTCCGACAAAAGAGGCGTGCCCCGCCACGGCCCTTTAAGACGGGCCACAGACGCTTCTCCTGCCTCTTGTCTTCTCTCTTCGTTTTGCTTCCTGTTGCCACCTCTTTTGGCTTTCCTCTTCTTCGCCATCTTCCAACGGATCTCATCACACAAAGGAACCAAAGTTGAATTTCCCGCGAACACCCTGCAAGACTGAAACACGGACCGGATCGCAGAATTCCCCTAACGCACGCACTCACGACCAAGGAAACATATGCAAGTATCCCTTAAGCTGTCGTTATAAAGTTTTGAGCTTATACCAATAAGTTGGACTGATTTCTTGCTGGTGCTCAATAGTTGTGTCGATAGTATTACCGTTGCCTTGTCTCTCTCCCTCTCTCTCTCTCTCTCTCTCCCTCTCTCTCCTTCCGTCTTTCAGTTAATTTGTGTATGTTTGTTTATTGTTTGTTGATTTTATTAAAACATATATATTCACACGTGATTGCGCTTGAGTTGCTCACCCATAGGTCACTTTTACGGTGAACCGACCCTGTTACAAATTAAAAGAAAGATATTTCTCCTGGCCAGAGAAACGTTGTTTAAGAGTTATTAAAAGGGAGATATTTGGTGGACAATTATCCGTCCTTTGAACTCAATTCTAGAATCAAAGAAATTTCTAAAAGTTGAATCAAGCCCTAGATATTAATAATTGTTTTAATCCGTTTTAATCAATTGTTAATATCAAAATTCCCCTCTGTGCCAATTTATGCATATTTGATCGTAACACGATTAAACGCATGCATAAATCCCGCACCATTTCCCCTGGGGCTAGATATTCGCTACACTGATATAGTAGATTTGGATCATGATCTTCATGTTAAATGGCTTGTGTTGGGTCAGGAATTAAATTAGAGTTGCTGTCAAATATCAGGTTGGGTGTTCAAAGTACCATGAGTGCAGGCCGAGTGAGGGTTTACCAAAATTTACATTTGTTGATCACCAAATGCAAGTAAAAATTGGCCTTGGCGAGTAGATTATTGGCCATTTGGCTTTGAAATTCATTAGGAACTACAAGATAATTAATGGTGTAGATTTCAAGAGGAGTAAGTTTTCCTTCTCTGATTTTTCTGGACACAGAGATTCTATCTGACTGAAGATTATCTAGAAAGCGTTCTTATTGGTTTTCCTCTATGAGCAGGATATGTGATGCATCAGTGTTTTAGATGGTATAATTGGAAATAAATTATTAAACTATGCCTACTGTATGTTTGAAAATCCAATTGTTGTTAATGCATGTATTCTTGTTAGTCTTTTCATTCATATTGTGACATACATCTGAGTTAAACGGTTTAACAAAAAATAAAAAAATGTAGGGCGGGACTTGGTTACAGCATTGGTTGTTGATTGGATGGAGGGAGATCTGAATACGAGTCTGCGGATTGTAAGAAAGGGACAGGATTTAAGCAGGCTAAGTGATTGGAGAAGTCTGGCAAACATCATCAGAGACAAGCCTGGAATATCGAGTTATGACTTTTTGATTAAAAATCTGCAAAATTTGTATATATGTGGCAAAATGAGTCGGAATGCGCAAAAGCTAATTTCAAGTTACAGGCAAAACAAGTGACAATTTTTAGATTTTGGTCGAATTTGAGGTTTTCACAAAGATGAATTCATTGTGCCCTCGTCTAGCGATCCCAATGCTCCAAATAGCAATTTAACATCTAAAAGTATCTTTATTTGTACGTTTTCTGCGATGAGTACCTTTCCTTTGTCCATGAAAAATGCAGTTTTTCTCTGTTTGCTTCTGGTGCTTCCCTCCGCACAAGTTTAGTATTGTTTTAAAGTGCAGCATTCCAACTTTGTGATATTCATGGCGAATTCTCGATGACATGAGTGTGAACCAATGAAATGAGATTTTCAAACTCATGCTGATGTAAACAAAACAATCTAACTCTATCTTTTTAACTTTTGGTTAACTGTTGGGGAAAAAAATTCTAATGTGTAACATTAAATCCATGCATTAGTCAAAGTCAAAGTCAAAGTCAGCTTTATTGTCAATTCTGCCATACGTACAGTACATACATACAGAGAATTGAAATTCTATGACTCTCAGACCCTAGGTGCCTAACAACAACAAAACAATAACAATAACAACAAAAGTTTAACAGTAACAACAACAGAAGAAAGATTAAAAAAAGATGGATAAAGTGAATTATAGAGGTAAAGTGGCGATGGCAAATAGTGCAAACAATAGTAACAATAGTGCAATTTCAGATTTAAGTCAGTGCAGTTGGTTAGGTCTGAATATATAGGCTGTCTGTTTAATTGCCTTTCCGTATTCAACTAAGCGTAACTGGCGTGACGTATGACGTCGGATGTAATGTATGCATTTTGAACTGAGAGAGTCGTTCGTTCTTCGTAAGTTGAATACAGAAGGCTGTCTGGCAGAAGCTAGATATTTTACTTTATAAAGTTTTAAATATGGATATTTTTCTTACAAAATGCATCACTTCGCTTCAGAAGGTTTTTATTAACCCCCCTGAGGCCGTGTGGATTATGGCTGCCATTGACTGCCATTATAAAGACTGGATTAGCCAGCACATTTTTTAATATAACTCTGATTGTATTCGTCTGAAAGAAGAAAGTCATATACACCTAGGATGGCTTGAGGGTGAGTAAATCATGGGCTAATTTTCATTTTTGGGTGAACTATCCCTTTAAGGTATGGTTGCTAGGTGATTTTTGTTTTGGAACCTTCAGAAAACTTTAACTTGATTTTTCTCACAATTGACTTTGCTGTCATTTTTTTGTCTGACAAATCATACATCATTTTTAAGGTTTTTTAATAGATAATGAATATATATATATATATATATAGGTGCTGGTCATATAATTAGAATATCATATATAATTAGAATATCATCAACAAGTTCATTTATTTCACTAATTCCATTCAAAAAGTGAAACTTGTATATTATATTCATTCATTAGACACAGACTGATATATTTCAAATGTTTATTTCTTTTAATTTTGATGATTATAACGGACAACTAAGGAAAATCCCAAATTCAGTATCTCAGAAAATTTGAATATTACTTAAGACCAATACAAAGAAAGGATTTTTAGAAATCTTGGCCAACTGAAAAGTATGAACATGAAAAGTATGAGCATGTACAGCACTCAATACTTAGTTGGGGCTCCTTTTGCCTGAATTACTGCAGCAATGCGGCGTGGCATGGAGTCGATCAGTCTGTGGCACTGCTCAGGTGTTATGAGAGCCAGGTTGCTCTGATAGTGGCCTTCAGCTCTTCTGCATTGTTGGGTCTGGCATATCACATCTTCCTCTTCACAATATCCCATAGATTTTCTATGGGGTTAAGGTCAGTCGAGTTTGCTGGCCAATTAAGAACAGGGATAACATGGTCCTTAAACCAGGTACTGGTTGCTTTGGCACTGTGTGCAGGTGCCAAGTCCTGTTGGAAAATGAAATCTGCATCTCCATAAAGTTGGTCAGCAGCAGGAAGCATGAAGTGCTCTAAAACTTCCTGGTATACGGCTGCGTTGACCTTGGACCTCAGAAAACACAGTGGACCAACACCAGCAGATGACATGGCACCCCAAACCATCACTGACTGTGGGAACTTTACACTGGACCTCAAGCAACGTGGATTGTGTGCCTCCAGACTCTATATATGAATATGAATGCTTTCTCAAGTCAAAATTTGAATACGGTGAGCTCCACGACGCATGCACGAGAATATGATGAGCCAGCGGAATTGATGAACTTGAACTGTGCTCTACGTCATAATCTCGCACATGCGTCGTGGTGCTTCGTGAGTTCACGTCAGAGGATAAAGTTTATTTATTTAGAATAAAGTTTAATAAAGTTATTTTGATTTCTTTTTTCCTTTTTTTGTACACAAAAACTATTCTCGTCGCTTCATAAAATGATTGTAGAACCACTGTAGTGAGATGGACTTTTTAACAACATCTTTAGTACCTTGTATGGGTCTCGAGAGAGGAAATGTCATTGCTGCCAATGGAGGTCTTTCTGAGCCATCGGATTACAACAAAATGAACAAAGGTCTTACGGGTGTCGAACAACAGGAGGGTAAGTAATTAATGACAGAATTTTCGTTTTTGGGTGAACTAACCTTTTAATGTCTGCTAACACTTTATTTTAATGGTCCCCAACATACATTCTACTGACTATAAGTCCCTTTGCAAGTACATGTCAACTTATTCTAACCCTAACCCCTTAACCTCTACCCCAAACAGCATACCAATACTCAACTTATACTCTAAAGAGAGTGTAGGTGCAACACTACTTATAGCCAACAGAATGTCTAAAGGGGAACATCCAAATAAAGTGTAACCAAAAATAAGTTAAAATAAATTTTAAAAATAAATATGGAATCTGGATGAGAAAAGAGAGACAACAGTATGATGTGCTTTAATGACTTTATAACTTACAACAACTTTGACAGATGAAGAAGAGGCTTCATACCCCTCTGTGTGAGATAAAGTTCTGGGATATAAACTACACACACACACACACACACACACACACACACACACACACACACACACACACACACACACATATATATATATATATGAATCTAAAATGTACAATGTTTTTGCACTTTTATTGGGACCACAGATGCAAATTAGCTATTTAGCTAACTCTGGCACAACGTTTGTGTTGTGTATGGTCCCTGTCAAATAAATAACTAAACTAAACTAAACTATTACATACTCCAAAAATTACCCCGGTGTGGGTCATTAAAGTGAAGCTCAAAGGCCAAAAGAGCTTAGTAGAGATAGCAGCAGTTAAACTGTTTGATACACTATCAACCAAAGAGAAAAGTTTTTTTTTTAATATTTATTTATTTTATTTTTTTACCTCTTGCTGTGCTTGTGATGCCAGGCAAGAATTTAATTTGTGTTTCTTGAGGATTTGGGCCAGAATCAGTAGACAATGCCAGTTTCACTGCTAATTTGCCAGCGTAAATACTGAACAGTGTACAACCACAGATAAAACCCTGTGGTACTCATCTTTTCCAAACATACGGTTATTGTTAATTTGATTAGGTTTTTAATGCATCTGTAAATTACTGAATATTTCATGCTACTGTAAATATAAGAATTTTTTCACTCAGATATTTTGAAAGTGAGGTTTGCTCTTGCTCAGAAGACACTGTGTCAGCACACTTAGGAAGGTTTAATAATTTGGAATGGTATTATGTTATCCCCCAGCCTCCTTTTTACACAAATGTTTCTGAAGTTGTACGAGTCCAAGTTTTCTTTGCTCTTATAAAGTGGGGCACCGCGAGCCACAGGCTCCAAATATTAGAAAGCAATCTGAACAACAGATGCTGAGGCATAATTTGAGCACTGGCTTCTCTCACTTGTTCTTTACAAATATTTCAGCTCTGTTGCAGGGCCAGAAATTCCAAATAATGTGAAGGAAGGTTGGCACGAGCTGCAGGTATAACCAAGCCTAGGTCTTGTCAACCTCCCATAAATTCTTCTAAGTTCGAGCTCAAGTTGTTTAGTATGGTCGGTACTGTCGAGTCATTGTGAGAGTGTTTACTGTGCCGTATATGCACAGCGAATCCCGGGAGGTTCTATATTGTTTAACATTTGTCTTGTCATTGATTCTGCACCTATAGGCTACTCTTGTTCCGTTGTGTTATGATGATCACTGTATACTCTGCTGTGTCTGCACATTTAATCTGACACCATGGAAGCTCATTAGTAGAGTTGGCCTGGGATCAATTCATCAGTTTTACCCATATTTTATATATAATAACATTTTAACATAAAATAAATATATATTGGGTACACACCTACACACACATATATTCACCAGCCACTTTATTAGGTACACCTGTTCAACTGCTTGTTGATGCATATATCTAATCAGCCAATCACATGGCAGCAACTCAATGCATTAGGCATGTATACATGGTGAAGACAATCTGCTGAAGTTCAAACTGAGCATCAGAACGGGGAAGAAAGGTGATTTAAGTGACTTTGACATGGTTGTTGGTGCCAGACATGATGAGTATTTCAGACACTGCTGATCTACTGGGATTTTCATGCACAGCCATCTCTAGGGTTTACAGAGAATGGTCTGAAAAATAGAAAATATGCAGTGAGCGGTGGATCTGTGGGTGAAAATGCCTTGTTGATGCCAGAGGTCGGAGGAGAATGGCTAGACTGGTTCAAGCTGATAAAAAAGGCAACAGTAGCTCAAATAACCACTCGTTACAACCAAGGTCTGCAGAAGAGCATCTCTGAACACACGTTCAGAAGCAGCCTCGAAGCAGATGGACTACAGCAGCAGAAGACCACGCCAGGTGCCACTCCTGTCAGCTAATAACAGGAAACTGAGGCTACAATCCGCACAGGCTTACCAAAACTGGACAATAGAAGATTGGAAAAATACTGCCTGGTTTGATGAGTCTCAGTGTCTGCTGTGACATTCAGATGGTAGGGTCAGAATTTGGCATAAACAACATGAAAGCAAGGGTTCAGGCTTCTGCTGGTGATGTAATGATGTGGGGGATATTTTATGGGCACACTTTGGGTCCCTTAGAACCAATTAAGCATTGTTTAAATGCCACAGCCTAGTGTTGTTACTGACCATGTCCATCCCTTTATGACCACAGTGTGCACATCTTCTGATGGCTACTTCTAGCAGGATAACGCACCATGTCACAAAGCTCAAATCATCTCAAACTGGGTTCTTTGTATAGTCAAATGGCCTCCATATTCACCAGATCTCAATCCAATACAGCACATTTGGGATGTGGTGGAACAGGAGATTCACATCATGGATGTGTAGCCAACAAATCTGCAGCAACTGCCTAATGCTATCATGTCAGTATGGACCAAAATCTCTGAGGGATGTTTCCAGCACCTTGTTGAATCTATGGCACGAACATAGGCGTAATTTGCGGGTGGGACATGTCCCTCCTTTTTGCCAGGGTCGATATTGTCCCTATCATGGTCAATAGTCTCCTGTATGCGTGTTCCTGTTGTTACCCTCCTGCCTGGTTTTGGATACCTTTGTTCTTGTATTTACTTTTGATGTTGTCTGTTATTAAATCGTTTATGCTGCACTTGGATTCTCACTCAGCTTCATCCCTGCTCACACGTTACAGACAACATCAAAAGTAAATACAAGAACAAAGGTATCCAAAACCAGGCAGGAGGGTAACAACAGGAACACACATACAGGAGAACATCAACCGACAAACAACAACAGAAGCACAGAGGTATAAATACACAAAGGGAAACAAGGATAATAAGATAACAAGGGAGAGTGGCTAATAGGCAACACCTGGGGAAAACTAATCATGATGAAAAAATACAAAGGAAATTTACAACAAACTACAACCAGGAATTTATGACAATATTGTATTATCGGGACTAACAATTTAGTAGATGTAAGGATGAAACTATCACGTTAAACATGACTTCTATGTATTAAAATCAATGAACGATTGAAATTGATTTCTGGCATTGCAATGTTATTTGTTTCTGCAATTGTTATTGTTCCTCAACCCACATGCTCCTGTCCCACCCACTTTTTAAAACAAAGTTACGCCACTGGCCATGAAGAATTAAGGCAGTTCTGAGGGCAAAAGGGGGTCCATATAGTGTATAGACCCTAGCAACTGTATAGCAATGTGTTTTTTTTTTTTTTACATGTTTAATCTAAATGGGGACATTGTATAGACTTCTATACCTAACCCACACCTTAGCCTTAATCCTAAAAGAAAACTGACCATCCTAAAATCAGAGACTTAAATTTATTAAATAATTAAATGATAAAGAGTAATGAAAAACTTAGTACTGGCTGAAAATAAGACTCCTAAGTTTTGTTAGTCTCATAACAATTCTTGAATTATTTAATGCTTCAGAAGGGGCCAATATTTGGAAGAAAGTAGGTCTTAGGTAACACAATAAAGATGTTTATTCACACTGATATTCTCATATTTGAAATCTGATGTTGTTACTGTTACTATCATATTACAGTGCAGTTAATATTTTCCTAAACACCGTTGGCTACTGAACTGGTAGACTACTAATTAACTAACACTTTCCAATCTGTACAAGACACAATTATGTCAAATAACACCACAGTGGAAATGCATTTTTATAGATAAAAATAGTAAAAGTACAATAAATACAGGCTCAGGTTTTGCCAAGTATTGTGTATTGTCTGTTATATTATCAGCATAATTCGTCATATTTTGTCAGTGGGAACAGTTCGCTTGTGATGAATGATGTTTATTAAAATAGCCTTCAAATCAATCTCATAACATGCCAGACAGCATCTTATATTTGGGCCTTTGGTTTACTGTGGAGGGAATCAATCCCATTAGACTGAAATTACTTGTTGGTTTTACCTTTAATAAAATCTGCTGCAAACATACACGTCTGTCTCAACTGCAATTTTCTTAAAGATTTTTTTTATTTTTATCCAATTGACAGACAACCTACCCCACCCGCTAAATCACAGCTCCAGTATATGATGCATTGCTGACTATATCTAGCACTGTAGTGAAAACTGTCAGTAGCTATTTTAATTGTGGTTATTATTTTAATTGTAGTTATTATTAAAATTTTAGTTATAACTAGGGGAGCTATAGTTACAAATAAGGGGTCTCAGCTCCTTTTAACCAACCTGTAATTTGAATGCTCTCTCATAATGTTTCTCAAATAGCATCAAGACATAGAATTTGGGGTTAATTACCTTGTCCATCTCCATCATCTCTGCCCTCTGACTGCACAGTAAAGTAACACACATGACATCATCACATATTCCACTCCACTTTCATTCAGCGAGTAAGAGATCTGCTTAATGCCCTGTGCAATCTCTGGCTGTGACATGCCTACAGCTCACCACAGATCTTTCATAGATCATCTCCCCATCCGTTTTGTTTCCTTTCTTCCCTTTTCTTCCCACAGAGAAAGAAGAAGACTCTTGTGTTCCACTTGAGTGCTTCCATATTCTCCAGATGCGACACAAGTGTTTTGAGGTGCTCTTAATGGAAAGCAAGGGAGCTCATAATACCTGTCAACTGGCCTCACGGGAAGATGGTTTTACATGTGTTCAGGCATCAGTGTTTGAAGTGCTGTTTTATAATCTGGCGACCAGAGGCTGTTTGCTTCATCTGTAATTCACACCTGAGAGTTGGTCATAAAAAGAACAGATTCTATGCTTGATTGTGCACAAGGCTAAAAACGACATAAAAAGAAGGTTCTTTCTCACTTTATCTGGACTCCCTGATTGAAATACGTACACAATTTTCAAAGAAAACAGTTGTGCTGTTAATGATCTTTCACTCTTAAAGCTTAAAGGTTTCAAAGGGGGATTTTGCAGTGATCCACTTTCAATGAACAGCTCTTAAAGAAGCATGAAGAAAATTAATAATCTTTATTTAAGCAATTCATCTTGATTTAACACCATTATATCAGGTTTCTGGTTCAAATGTAATTGCTTCATGTTATATTGACTTAAAACTGTTACTCTTTGACATAACTTGATGTTTTTATTTTGAAATAACATGTTTCAATCAAGTAACCCAATCAAACAGGACTTTCACTTCTCATCATGCTTTGCATGAGATTCGGAGAGTAAATGTTTAAATAAAGTGCTATTTTATGCTTTTCTAACAAGATGAGAAAATGGAGAGACTTTTTAATGTTCAATGTTTTGTTATGTTGGTATTTAAAAGTTTGTGTTTTGTTAGTGTTTTTGGAGGTTACCATTGTGGTGAAGTGTAGAGCATGTGCTTGGGGTAACAATTAAAGTTGTTTTAATAATAATTAAAAAATATATATATTTTGGGCATGCCATGGATGTAACAAAATCATCTTATGGCAAGCCAATTGTTACATGTTGTGTTCTCCTGTCACATGTTCCTTTGTTCTGTTTTCCCGCCACTCCTGCGTTTCCATGGTCACCCTCATTATGAGTTCATCTGTCCCAGCTGTGTCCTGTTAATTAGTTGAGTCATCACCTTGTTTCCCCTGTGTATTTAAGCCCTCTGTTTGCCCTTAGTGTTTGTCGGTTCTCGTTCACGTTTGTTGGTGTTTGCCCTGTCTGTTTCCTGAGTTTATGATCCTCCTTCTCCTTCTCTCCTTCTCCTTCTCCTTCTCCTTCTCCTTCTCCTTCTCCTTCTCCTTCTCCTTCTCCTTCTTCTCTTCTCCTTCTCCTTCTCCTTCTCCTTCTCCTTCTCCTTCTCCTTCTCCTTCTCCTTCTCCTTCTCCTTTCCTTCCACACCAAATCCTTCTAACACCAATAAGACCTTGTAAAAGGTTTTGTAAATGTTGTAAAAATAGTATTCACTAAATAAAAATAATCAGTTAAACTGGATTATTTGTTTGGGTTTTTTATATTAATTTTAGAGTAATTAAACTTAATAGTTTTGAACAAAATTAAGAATGTTAACCTGATTTAACTAAATGGCATTGAATTAACTTTATGTAAAAACATTATGTTTACTGAAATAAAAATGTTAATTAAATTCACCATAACCTAAATATGTGGAACCTGTTCTACATATCAACCTAAATCAACGTATCATTTTTTTTTTTTTTTTTGAGTGTATAAGGAACCTTTTGTGCAATGGAAAGGCTCCATTGATGTTAAATGGCTCCTATTATGCTCATTTACAGGTTCATACTTTTTGTTTTTAAGGGGAAGTCTGCTAGAATGTTTACTACAATAATTTTTCTTATAATTTACATTGTTGTACCTGTTTCACCTCTATCTGAATGCTTTGTTTTAGTTTTGGTTTCTTTAAAGCCCACCTTTAAAAGCACAGTCTGCTGTGATTGGTCTACCGCTTAGAACGTGTATCAGAAATGTAACTACCCTTACAATAACCGGCGTATTTTAGCTCCCGTGCTATATCTATAAATACTACTGTAATGCTTTGACGTCAGTTGTGTTGAATCGGTTTGAGGCTGATAACAACAGTCCACAACAAGCTAATCAACTCAAACACCTTCGCAAGCTCGACTTGAGCAGGACGTTTCACAGTGGTATTTCTTAATTTTATACCTTTCTTACATTTCAGATATAATGTTATAACAGTGTAGTTTCTCCGTTAAAGGATTAGTTAAGTTACTTTAAAATCAAAATTATCCAATAATTTACTCAGCCTCAAGTCATCCTAGGTGTATATAACTTTCTTCTTTCTGATGAACACAATCGGAGTTATATTAATAAATGATTAGTTTATTTTTAAGCGAACTAATCCTTTAACACACTGACCTGCATGAAACTGCATGGTTCAGGAAGCAGTGGAAAAATGGGGGTCGGAAAATGGGGAGAACAAAACAAAAAGTTGTGGTTGTACTGCTGAGGAAAAGTGTCAAAAATACATTTTAACCATTGATTCTTCAATTCCTCTGCTGTTGAAAGTCCATGTAATGATGTTTTACCCCCGCAGCAGGGAAAAAAAACTTTTCTGGCTTTATAACTACTTTTGTTTGTGGGTAAACCAAAGCAGCCAGCAAGCAGACAATATGCAAATGTGTTAGGTACGTCATGGAAATAATGGCTATAAATGAGGCGTTTCAGGCAAGTGTTTTCTGTTGGAGCGATTACGTTCAACAAAACATTTTTAGCTAGCTGAAAATGCCAGGTGCTCTTCTAGGCAGCTGTGAGCGCTTGAGAGCTGTTTTTTCCAAAGTCGAGGTGCTTTGGCTGCTGAATATCTGTGGAAGTGTTTCAAGTATCTGATTTCACATATAGTTTGTTTCTGAATATACAAATGACAACACATTGTAAAGTAGACATGGCTTAACATGTAGAGAGAGAGGACAGTTGGTCTGTGTGGTATTTGTCCCACCCCTCCTCCACTGTGATTGGACGGTTGAGTAAAAATTTACAGTAAAGAGTGCAACCAGAAAAAATAACTGCACTGCACGTTAAAATCAACTGATAAAATATGCGGACCTGAAAAAAATGCTTTTGGTGGACATACTGCCTAACTCCATTTGCAGTGGACTTTAAAACATGACACTTTGTGCTTTAAAACCTTAAAACATAATAGGTCCTCTTAAAGGTTCTTCATAGAACATCAATGCCAATAAATAACCTTAATTTTTAAGAGTGTTGCATGCGCACACACTGCACAAAGATCTGCCATCCATTTATCCATCCATTATCTCAAAAGACAGCATGTAAATCATTCTATTCATCTCTAATGTGGCTTGCAGTGAACAATGTTAGACTGTCCTTTGAAAATGACAAAACAAAAGCAAATTGTGTTGATTTTGGGCCAGCTTCAGTTTAAATAGGAAACTACAGCATCCGAATGCGTGATGAATCTGAAGGCTGTATTGATTATAGAGAAAACAGATTGTTTGGCAATGAACAATGTCTGGCATGCTGCTGACAGTCAGTGAGAGAAGAGGAAGCAGGAAAAGAGATAGAGAGGCTACAGGAAGATGCCCTATGTACAGCCTCTTCTGATTTCTATTTACACAATTTTATTTATATATATATATATATATATATATATATATATATATATATATATATATATATATATATATATATATATATATATATATATATATATAATATAATTTAATTTGTTGAGCCCTATACAATGACAGTCATATTAAAAACAGTTCCATTCAAAACACAGTGGCTTCAAAATTCCCATTTGATGTAGGGCAATGTCATTTATGTAGTAGAATAAAATTGGAAAGTCTTGAGTAATGTTAACCACAAACCTTATTTTATTCATAATCCCTAAAACCTATAACCATAAAGTAAATTCCAGAGAGAACCCATGGCTTTAAAATGCTAATTCTCTTTTGGGTTTTAGGACTACAAACTAAATAGCTCTATTGAATTCATTTTTGGCTTATATAATAACATATGAATCATGCATAACTCAATTCTCTTGAATTGCAGTTCAGACCTTGAACCTTACATTGCAGCGGTTACTACTGTGTCACTTTCAAAGAGTGAAACACATTTTACATTTAGATAAAAACGCATGAGAGGCATGTCGCTAGACCCTTTTTACTGAGACACAAGCCTCTGTGAAATATCACTGTGCCCCAATAAAACATTATGGATAAATCCTTGTCTGACAATGAAGATTACACTATTCTGACCTGAAAATAATTTTTGATCTATTGATCTAATCGGTCCAAAGAGTTTGCAAAAAGGTCTGAAATTGTTCATAACTCAGCTTGAATAATTTGTACAGTTCACTCACACTGTAACGTGTTGGCTGTGGTAGTAATAATCGCTTGATTGCTTCAAAATTAATTAAAACTAAATTAATTAATTAAAACTAAATGCCATGATGGGAACCCTTAAAAGGTTAAAAGGCTATATAGAACCATTGGTAACACTTTATTTCGATAGTCCATTCTACTGAGTAAAATTAACTTTGCATGTCAACATATTCTATCCTGAACTCTACTCTAACCTAATAGTCTACTACAGTCTACTAATACTCTAATGCCCATTACACATTGTACAATTTTTGTAATGGCTTGGCCATGGACGCCTTGGAAATCTATGTGCCCCTCTCTGAACTGAGGGAGACGGCCTTGATCATTTTCATTTTCTCACTCAAACCACTGCCACCTGCTGCTTCTGCTACTGATTGCTTTTAGAGGGAAAAGCTGCCCATAACTGCTGGTCTAAGACCTGTTTTCTTCGCAATAATAGTAATAACATTATTAACGAAAAAGAGTTGGCAAAAGATCCAGTGTGTATCTGTATTTGCGCTCGTCAAATGATTCAATTTCCACTGTGTTTTCTGTTTTCGCTTCTGTAAGGAGCGGTTTTACTGCTAAGACAAAAGCCGAGACCCAACGCCTTGCAATAAAACAATAAAACTCAATCTAGAGAGAAGATCTCACAGAGAAACTGTAGGACACCGCCCTGACCAAAACCTTCTCCCCCTCTCTACCTCTCTACCTTGAGATTTTGATATATAAAAGGTCATGGTAATATAAGAATATCCTGTAAGTTTCAGAGCTGAAAACTTCCTTGTTAGTCAAAGAAAAGCTTTTATTGACACCAGGCCCAGCAAACGATCGATCTCAGAATGTGCCGGCTGTGATGTCAGAGTGTGGTGAAACACCACCTCAACATAAAATGAACAAAGCCTGATTCTGTAGCCCCGCCCACCGACTCATGCCTGACATGACAGGCCTACATAGAGCTAAACCGGATAGAACTTCTAAGCAATAAACATACTGCATAAGCTTCATTCGGATTCCAGTATTATGAATGCATGGATCAACTTTATTTTTAATGAATATCCAGCTCATGTGGGGAAGACATTGCGCGTTCTTCCTTCATTTAGTTAGTTTGTAAACAAGAGACTGGATTTGCAGACAGGATGAGATTACATGAATGAATGAAGGAACACACTAATGTGAGTAAAAATGTTTTATTTTTATATGTGATAGTATTGCATTATTACAGATCGTTTGATATAGATCTATTGATTATGTATTCAAAATTAATTCAAAAGCCATAAGCACAATGACATATAACTTAACAATTAGTTAATAGTCATGTGCCTCAACAACTAAAGTCATAACATAATGATGCCTTTGCAAATCATTATCTAATGATGAATTAAAGCAGATAACTGTAAGTTGAAATGCATGGCTTTGACCCGTTGTGGTAATTAACATATGAATTTACACTATTAATTAATATATTATGTTATTAGGGAATTAATACATAATGTCATATTTAATTAATAGAAATTCATGTATTACTTAATCTATTAATCATGTAGAATCTTCATTAGTTGCTGATGCAGTAATCATTAATAAATTGAGTTCTTCATGAGTCATACATTAACTCATGATTATCTGTGCATTAGTTAAACATGAATTAATGCATATTAGTGCACATGTATTGTAAAGTTTTACCAAAAAATAAAAAAATAATAATAATTAATTAATAGGCCTATAATATATTCAGAATTGGAATAAAACCTTTGTTTTCCATTCTTGACAAACGACCACATACATGCTTCAATACATAGGCCCATCCGCATATACATGCGGGATTCACTCTTGAAATTGTGATGACTGACAGTGATAAATATTTATGTATGTATCAAAATCAGGCTCATAGAAATGTCTGGAAACATGATTCCTGGCTGCATGTCAATATCCATGGATCACTGGATCTGTGGTAAGTTGTAAGGAACACTGTCTTGAGTCCAACCTTTAGTTTAAACTGATAATCGTTTGATTTACTCGCATTTTCCCCTATTAAATCCATTCATGCAGCAGCTCTTCTGCCACTCAATCCCAGCTGAGGGGGGCATGTTCCGGCGGGAAAGTGACGTTGATGCATACCCTCTATACTAACTTTTGTCATAACCTATGATTCAATAGGTGTCGTCATCATATGGTCTACATACATGCCGTACCCATGTTTATTAGATACAGTGTGATTTGTAATGATTGTATAGGACTGCCGAAATTGCACAGTCTGTAGCAGACATAATGAGAGTTAGATGCAAAGTTACTTAGTAGAATGTCTAAAGTGGACCATCGAAATACAGTGTAACTGAACCGTTTATTCTAAGAGTGTACCGTTCAAAAGTTTGAGGTCAGTAAGATTTTTTTTTTTTTTTTTTTTTAAGAATTAATACTTAAATTAAGCAAGGATGCATTAAATTGATCAAAAGTGACAGTAAATATACACTCACCTAAAGGATTATTAGGAACACCTGTTCAATTTCTCATTAATGCAATTATCTAATCAACCAATCACATGGCAGTTGCTTCAATGCATTTAGGGGTGTGGTCCTGGTCAAGACAATCTCCTGAACTCCAAACTGAATGTCAGAATGGGAAAGAAAGGTGATTTAAGCAATTTTGAGTGTGGCATGGTTGTTGGTGCCAGACGGGCCGGTCTGAGTATTTCACAATCTGCTCAGTTACTGGGATTTTCACACACAACCATTTCTAGGGTTTACAAAGAATGGTGTGAAAAGGAAAAACATCCAGTATGCGGCAGTCCTGTGGGGCGAAAATGCCTTGTTGATGCTAGAGGTCAGAGGAGAATGGGCCGACTGATTCAAGCTGATAGAAGAGCAACTTTGACTGAAATAACCACTCGTTACAACCGAGGTATGCAGCAAAGCATTTGTGAAGCCACAACACACACAACCTTGAGGCGGATGGGCTACAACAGCAGAAGACCTCACCGGGTACCACTCATCTCCACTACAAATAGGAAAAAGAGGCTACAATTTGCACAAGCTCACCAAAATTGGACAGTTGAAGACTGGAAAAATGTTGCCTGGTCTGATGAGTCTCAATTTCTGTTGAGACATTCAGATGGTAGAGTCAGAATTTGGCGTAAACAGAATGAGAACATGGATCCATCATGCCTTGTTACCACTGTGCAGGCTGGTGGTGGTGGTGTAATGGTGTGGGGGATGTTTTCTTGGCACACTTTAGGCCCCTTAGTACCAATTGGGCATTGTTTAAATGCCATGGCCCTAAGCATTGTTTCTGACCATGTCCATCCCTTTATGACCACCATGTACCCATTCTCTGATGGCTACTTCCAGCAGGATAATGCACCATGTCACAAAGCTCAAATCATTTCAAATTGGTTTCTTGAACATGACAATGAGTTCACTGTACTAAAATGGCCCCCACAGTCACCAGATCTCAACCCAATAGAGCATCTTTGGGATGTGGTGGAAATGGAGCTTCGTGCCCTGGATGTGCATCCCACAAATCTCCATCAACTGCAAGATGCTATCCTATCAATATGGGCCAACATTTCTAAAGAATGCTTTCAGCACCTAGTTGAATCAATGCCACGTAGAATTAAGGCAGTTCTGATGGTGAAAGGGGGTCAAACACAGTATTAGAATGGTGTTCCTAATAATCCTTTAGGTGAGTGTATTTATAATGTTACAAAAGTTTTCTATTTCAAATAAGTGCTGTTCTTTTTAACTTTCTATTCATGAAATGAATAGAAAGCCTGATGACATGCTCCTGATTCATGTCATGGTGCCTCCAATCAAATGGAAAATTCAATTTCAGTGCTAAAAATGCTAATGGAACACATTAAATAAAAAGGGACTTTTTATGTACATATCATCTGTTTTCAGAGAAAAAGTGCATGACAGATTATCCTTTAAATCCTCAAAGTGTGTGTCTAGTGAAAGTGTCTTACATGTGATAAGACCAACTGGAAGATCCATCACCATTACAGTGATTTAGGCCTGTTGGAGAACAAAGCAGTGCTGTGTTTTAGTAAGACACTGACTCAATCTGATTACTCCTCACTTACATCTGGGCTGCTGACAAACACAGGTGTTTGCCCTCATCAATACTTCCTTCAACTTTCTGAATTATTTATTGCCCTTGAGCTCTGACCGGTTTTATTTTCTTCAGCCAAACATCTAGCTGGATGCAGTTTTAACTTCTTTCATAGTGGCAGAAAAACACACACGAGTTTGAATCAATCTTAGCCCATCCAATTCCACTTGCCACTATAGAGTATAAGGTGGCACTATAAGGTCGTGACACACCGAGTCATCAAAGACCTATTGGCGATCGCTTTGCGTTGGCTGCTACTGGGACAAAAAAAGCTGCGCTTGAACACACCGCAAAGACTACAGCTGACTGCAAACTAATCAATATTCTATATTTGTCATTCAAAAAGAGAAACCGAAACTGGAACGACAGATATAAAAAAAAATTAAACAAAGCAGCGCTCCCTTACCATTTTGAATAGCCTACCAAACATTCATCACTTTCTTCATTCCAGGCGGCTCATGTTATGGAAATATTTGTGTATTGGAATGCTCAGGTAAGATGATGTAAAATTAAAACAGAAACTCCACAAACACAAACTTCTGTCTGTGCTGTCTTGACTTCTTTGCTCGCTTTCATCACTTTCCAATTTCCAACTTTCCAATTTGCACCGACTCGTTCGTCAAACTGAACAGCCAATCAGAGTGATCTCTATCATGACAGCGCCGGTGCCGATTCTACATGCTGAATCGGCAAACTGCCACCTACAAGAGACAGAGGCGCCGTGTGGAACACACTGCAAATGTTTGTATGCTGCTCTTGTGTGCCCTGTGTGTGTAATAAGCAGAGTGTACGCATGTTATGCACCAGCCTATAGACCAATTGTCAGCCTACGTCATACTGGCAGGTTCATCTGCGCATGTCGGTTGCAAAAGACAATCGGGAAAAAGTTATAATGTATGAAACACTGGTTTAAATCGTGCTTTAGGCTATACATATAACAATAGTTGAATGATTTCAGCAAATAAGCAGTTAAATTTGATTAAATGTTTGATTAAATTGCTGACACAATGAAAATAATGAAAATTTGAAAGTTTGTATAGCATACATTTTGAAAATGAAAATAAAAACGAGACTCAAACATTCATTTAAGCATGCGTGTTTATTTTAGTACTTCCGTCAGTGAAGCAACATAGGCCTACTACAGCCTATAAAACATTTAAATAAATATCAGTAAATAATGGTATATAAATTATATGAGAAAGTTAAATATTAGTTATGTTTTCTATTTCCCCACAGAGGTGCTCATATGCCACTTTGCGCGAAAAGGGTGAGACACGAGCAGGAAAGAGAGCATTGTTTTTCTAGTAAAAGTTGTGAAGAATGAAATTATCTTCCACAGGGTCAAGAACTTTAGGCTTTGTTTGATTATGCGCTGCAAGAGAAAGCGAAACTAAAGCTCTGGCGTGAATGAAATGCGCTATACACAAGCACAAACTGTGTTAAAGAGAATTTGAAGTAAAATGTATCTGTCCTACAGTACCGTTTTCTGCTTTACCACAGTAAATTATGGGGATACTCCTAATTAAAAGCAAATAAAAGGAAGAAACGTGTATAATCCCCTGTGAGAGATGTAGGCTAAATGAAGATTTGGGAAAATAAATAAGAGATTCCATGCCCAGTAGAATAAAATGGAGTAAGAAAATCGGGTGACCAGATCTCAAAACGCAGGCAAAGCTTAAATTTAGCTCACCTCACAAAGTGTACCTCTGTCATTTGGCATGAATCCATGTTTCCGTGGCTGCGATGAAACATTTAATTGCGAACCTATTATTTATTTTGTAAATAAATGTTTGTTCTTCACTCGTGTCATAATATTCACGTAAAACAGCATTCACATACAAAAAAAACAAAAAAACAAGTGTTTTGGCCGACCACCTGCGGTGGTGTGGTTGTCACGCACAGTCCTATCGCTGGGTAACAAACTATTGTTACTAACATGCAGACAACATTTTGAAAATAACATATACACTCACCTAAAGGATCAACCAATCACATGGCAGTTGCTTCAATGCATTTAGGGGTGTGGTCCTGGTCAAGACAATCTCCTGAACTCCAAACTGAATGTCAGAATGGGAAAGAAAGGTGATTTAAGCAATTTTGAGCGTGGCATGGTTGTTGGTGCCAGACGGGCCGGTCTGAGTATTTCACAATCTGCTCAGTTACTGGGATTTTCACGCACAACCATTTCTAGGGTTTACAAAGAATGGTGTGAAAAGGGAAAAACATTAAGTATGTGGCAGTCCTGTGGGCGAAAATGCCTTGTTGATGCTAGAGGTCAGAGGAGAATGGGCCGACTGATTCAAGCTGATAGAACAGCAACTTTGACTGAAATAACCACTCGTTACAACCGAGGTATGCAGCAAAGCATTTGTGAAGTCACAACACGCACAACCTTGAGGCGAATGGGCTACAACAGCAGAAGACCCCACCGGGTACCACTCATCTCCACTACAAATAGGAAAAAGAGGCTACAATTTGCATGAGCTCACCAAAATTGGACAGTTGAAGACTGGAAAAATGTTGCCTGGTCTGATGAGTCTCGATTTCTGTTGAGACATTCAGATGGTAGAGTCAGAATTTGGCGTAAACAGAATGAGAACATGGATCCATCATGCCTTGTTACCACTGTGCAGGCTGGTGGTGGTGGTGTAATGGTGTGGGGGATGTTTTCTTGGCACACTTTAGGCCCCTTAGTGCCAATTGGGCATCGTTTAAATGCCACAGCCTACCTGAGCATTGTTACTGACCATGTCCATCCCTTTATGACCACCATGTACCCATTCTCTGATGGCTACTTCCAACAGGATAATGCACCATGTCACAAAGCTCAAATCATTTCAAATTGGTTTCTTGAACATGACAATGAGTTCACTGTACTAAAATGGCCCCCACAGTCACCAGATCTCAACCCAATAGAGCATCTTTGGGATGTGGTGGAACGGGAGCTTCGTGCCCTGGATGTGCATCCCACAAATCTCCATCAACTGCAAGATGCTATCCTATCAATATGGGCCAACATTTCTAAAGAATGCTTTCAGCACCTTGTTGAATCAATGCCACGTAGAATTAAGGCAGTTCTGAAGGCGAAAGGGGGTCAAACACAGTATTAGTACGGTGTTCCTAATAATCCTTTAGGTGAGTGTATTATAGATAATTATGTATAATTAGTCATCTATAAATATATATCTATAAATAATCTATAATCTTTTTAAATATAATGATTTTGTACAGTATCCATGTAATTTTCTATACGTAAACGCTATCTCTCCCTGGTTTTATGCAACCTATGTTTACAAACAGACAATTGGTCCATAGGTGCATATTACTAACGCGTTCTTTAAATAACACAAAAAATATTATTTAAAAAAAAAGAAAATCTATTTCAGTTGCCTCCAAATAGCAACGCGCCAACAATGCGCCTGAACACACCTAGTTTTCAGACCAGCACAAATGGGCACAAATGCATTTGTTATTTAAACAACGTGGCATTGGACGTGAAAATGATAACTGCCTCTCTCCTAGCGTCACATTGCACTGGGTGTATGATAGGGTCCATTGAGTGGCAGCCTCAATGAAGGAAAAAAACTAGAATTCAATTATATCTGTGCAAAGGCCCCGTTTACCCATTTACCCCGTTCCCATGTTTTGCTATCCAGGTTTAGGTCCTCCTTTTTACTTTTTTGCCAGCTTTTTAAAGTATCATTGTGACACGCTGCTGGTGCCAATCTGCAATTATGCCACCGGCCTCGCAACACTCTCTCAAGGCTCAGTGCTCTCAGAATACATATAAAAATAGGGTACTATCCACGTAAAGAACAACAAGATCAGTCAGCAGTTTAAGTGTTTTTATTTGAACAAAGAGAATGCAAAAATCACCGTCCATTTTCAATTTATTTTAAGCAGTCAGACCCCTCATCTTTTGGCAGCTGTTTGGGGGATTATTTTATGGTGACAAAACCTTTTTTTTATTGATGGTACTAAAAAACGTTCTACTTTATGAATTTTATCACTGTAACGATTAACCAAAACAAGTGCAAATAGGCCTATACGTGATACAAATGTTGTATTATTATGCCTATCCATCCATCTTCAAATTTCATGGATTTCTTTATTTTTTCCCCAAAACTTTTAAACAAGGCTTTGTCAAACCAACAATGAATGTTTTGTTTTGTTTATTTTTAAAAATTAGTATTTGAATAATCAATTTAAATTCCAATTCCTTACTTCCTTCGTTATACTGTACTTGTACATGTGTAATGACAAATAAAATAACTTGTAACTTGTAACATTCAAATTTAAATCCTACAATATTGTATCCTATATTTGCTACCTCAGTTCTACTTCTATTTAAATTCAGGAACTGAATTCATTAAATTTAATTCTAAATGGCTCATGTCCCTGTTACATCTATGTTACTGCATGCTGAAAAAGCACAAAAAGGTCATCACAAATGTAACATTTGAGGAGTACAACACTTGTTTTGGCACAATAGTTGATTGACAGGTGAATAGGAAAGACACATCAAGAAGCTTTAGAGTCTCTAACGTGTGTTATCAGATCACAAAATTTCTTTGAACCAGTTAACACCTGTACTTCTCATTGTCCACTTGGGATTGGGTGTGTAAGTGTAAGTTCATGACACTACCAAACTTCTGGACATTTGATTACACACATTACCTACTGGACTGACACAAATATTCATGAAATCAAACAGTCTTTGCGTGGTTTATTATGAGTGAGTGAGAAAAGCAATGGGCTCTTTTGAATTCGATTGATTCTATGAAAAGTCCATAAACACTTGAATCTGGTGATCTGCATCCCTGCAGTCAGAGTAAATGTGCTCTCTCATGTTTGAGAGTGGAGTGATTGCATTGCTTCAGTCCGTTTTATTCTCTCCTGGCCTCCTCTTTCCTCCCTTGAGTGATGATTAGCATGCTCGCTAATGCCTGCTAATGCACTTCTCTTCACTCAAGCCCCTTATCCTGCTTGCTCCTGCGTGGGTCTAAATAAAGGCGTATTATTGAGCTCCCAATATCACCCTGACAATCATTGGCCAGTGCTATCATTCCATTAGCGTTGACAATAAAAGACAGGAGCAGTCTAATTCATCAATCGCCAAGCATCACTTTCAGGGAACTCGTCAATGGATCGTAGCCCTAATGGTGATCTCAGCTTTGAGCTCAATATCATCAAGTTGGCATTTGTGATTCAGAGCTAATGGAAATGTTGCAGTCTCTGACCGAGAAAGACCTCAGGAAGCTATTGTCTGCTATCGCTAATGATAACGATGCTAGTTCATGTTACAAAAGAACTTTGAAAAAGAAGGGCAAAAGTGTCATGCCCATTCAAACTAGTGGACATGTGCATAATTTAAACCAAGTGGACTTTAAATGTAACTTCTTAAAATTATTAATTTGTAGGTTTAAAAAAAGATGTTTGTCTAAAATTCTATGGCAGAAATCATCCATTCATATATTTAAATTTGGTCATTGTGATCACTAGTTGTAAAAAGAATGAAGGGTAGGGTAATCTTTTTAAAGAAATGTATATTCTAATTCAGCAAGGATGAATTAGGTCTTAAATTGGATGAAGGATTAAACTGACCGTAGTGACAGTAAAGCAGAGCGGACAGTAGTGGAGTATTTTTACTTTCTACTCAAGTACATTTTTCAAGTATATGCTTTATCAGTGTTTTTCTTTGGAAAACTTTTACTTCCCTACATTCCAAAGCATAATATATAATGTCATATTTTTACTGCACTACATTTCATAAATAAAAGTTGTTTTCTTACCTTTAATACTTAATTACATAAAAATTTTGTACTTTCTTACTTGTTCTCAAGTAAAACTTTAAATTACTTTTACTTGAGTAAAATTATACAGTACTACTTTTTTAACATAATTAGGTATTAAATGATATTCAATATGAAATGTATTGCAGTAAAAGTACAATATTATGTTGTGGATAAGAACAC
This sequence comes from Paracanthobrama guichenoti, assembly GCA_018749465.1. Classification (NCBI taxonomy): domain Eukaryota; kingdom Metazoa; phylum Chordata; class Actinopteri; order Cypriniformes; family Gobionidae; genus Paracanthobrama; species Paracanthobrama guichenoti. Next base: position 9,898,500 of record CM031948.1, on the reverse strand, counting down.
TGATAAAGTACATATACTTGAAAAATAAAATTACTTGGAAAGTAAAAATATTTCACTACTGTCCGCCTCTGTAGTGAAAAGTTCCTTAGAACTTCCTGAAAAAATATATCACAGTTTTCACAAAAAATATTAAGCAGCACAACTGTTATTTATTTTACTTACAATAATAATAAGATATGTTTCTTAAAGGGGTGGTTGATTATGATTTAATTTTCATTTACTTTAGTTAGTATGTAATGTTGCTGTTTGAACATAAACAACATCTGCAAAGTTACAATGCTCAAAAGTTCACAAATGCACACAAATGCAATAGCATGTCATAAAAGCAAGATGACAACATAAGTTATAACCGTAATTAAAATAAACTATACCTCTATCTGCATGCAGCATATATTCTCTGGCTCTGTAGGTATTTTACAACAGTTCCCACACAAGCAATTTATAGATTATCATGACAGAATATGCTAATCAATGACTTGAAGGTAGTTAATGCCACATCAGCTATAAATTCAGAAACGTCCTGTTGCATTCTACATGTTGTCATTTCTTCTTGAGTCTCTTCATCATTGTCCGACTCCGGTTTGAAAGGCTGAACAGTTTCAGATATTTTTAGTGCATGTCTAAGTGAGGTTATCGGAGCTGCTAACACAAGCTCTTGAAGCTCCACCCTCTTCCTGAAAGTGGGCACAGAGCGGCAGCTTATTTGCATTTAAAGGGACACACACAAAAACGACATGTTTTTTGCTCACCTTTTAAAAAGTGACAATTTTAACATGCTATAAAACATGCTAAAACTTCACATATACACTTTGGGGACATCAGAGATTTATTTTACATCATGTAAAAAGGGGCATTATAGGACCCCTTTAAACACCCAATCAACATAGAATGATTTCTGGAAGATCATGTGACACTGCTGCTGAAAATTCAGCTCTAAAATATATTAAAATATAAAACAGGAGAAGCTGCGCAGAATGTGCCAGCTGACTGCTTTTGAGTTGCTCTTGCTGTACTTTGATGGCATACATCTCAGTGACTAGGTGTTGACGACATTTCAAGTGGAACAACATTTCTAACCAGCATGCTCTGTCACGTTGGTTTGGGTTTTGTTTGTGTTCATGTCTTTTATTTTGAAATTCTCATAGTCTTGGTTCATGTGATCTTGTCATCAATGGACAATTTGGCGAGTGAGATTTGCTGATACACTCACCAAGCTTTAATTCTGCTTTAATTCTGCTCTGCTTTTATTAAGCATGTGTGGTCTTCAGAACCCAGAAGAGTTCCTGTCTTGGTGTAATGGTGCGTCAGCAGTGATCACCTTCAAAGTGAACCTCTGCTACAGAAAGAACCTTCTCTGCACACTGTGCAGTGCAGGCGATCTTCCCCATGGCACTTCAGCACAAAGAACTTTTCCTCTGAAAGTGTAACACGGGTGTGTTTGCGTCTTTATTAAGATGTCATTCCACCAGTGCGTTTCTAGATGCAGCCATTTCCCGGCCCCGATCACTGCTTCACGATCACTGCCTCTCGTGTCTAAGCATGCTGAGGCAGCGTTTGTGGATGAGTAATGCACCCAATGCGGGAAGATGACCATCTCAGTGTTGAGATTGAGACTCCAATACCTCGCAAGGGGTGGGGTCCCCTCCTCTATCCCCCGATCTCTTTCCACTTGGAATAGGCACGCTTTCCCAGCGTTATCCAAATTCTCACTGTGTGGGATAAGTAGGAACAGCAGCGATTGACCTCTCTGTGTAAGCCCTGTCCTTTTCTGCCCCAGGGGTGCAGAGGGATCAGGCATTTTACGAGGGGCACTGAGGCGCAGAAATTGTGGTGGTTTCTTGGGATCCCAATTCGTCAGTCACTGACGTAACTTGTAGTGACTGATTGAAAGGGAATGTCTAGGTTACCTATTGTAACCCCTGTTCCCTGAAGGAGGGAACGGAAACGTTACGTCCCGTCGCCACAATCCCTGGGCTCACCGCTGAGCGAAAACTTGGTGAATGTATCCGCATAAATACCCGCAGCACGGGGTCTCACTTGCCAATGTCCACTGGCTGGTTCTGTTAACACTCGAAGATGACAGTGCTCTCAGCCACGATCCCAATTTCGTTAGTCACTGACATAACGTCTCTGCTCCCTCCTTTAGGAAACGGGGGTTACAATAGGTAATCTAGACGTTCTGTTTCCTGACTGGTTTATTGGTTAACTGTGTTCAGGTGTTCATTGTTTAGTGATTAGTCCATGTATTTAATTAGCCTTCATGTTCCCATCGTCTTTGTCTAGCTTTGTGTAACGAGTCCACTGGAGGTGAGTTGCGGTAAGAACTCATGTGCAGTTTATTAAACATAAACGTGAACTAAAACCCAAAACCAACTGTGACACTGCTTCAAGTCAGACGCTGATTGGTCTTGTTTAGCAGACCAATAATGTCTTAATTCAATTAAGTGTGCACTTGATGGTTGATGACTAAGTGACTGTGTATACAATATCAGAACTAAGAAAATGGTGGAAACACTTTCAAAGCTTAGGTCTCCATTAAGGTTATCCTACAAGTACAAACTAGATAGTATCAATTTAATGTACTTAGCCATTTTGTCACTATAATACTTAAGCTGCTGAGTTAGAGCCAAAGGCAACTTCTGTCTTTATGTGTAGCAAGTCTGGTAAGTGAAGCAAGCTAATGCAATTATGAACTCAATTAAGTCACAGTAATAGAGTTTCCGTGAACGGGACCTGTTAATCCCCTGACTGAAGTGTCTGATAGTGGAGGGCAGCAGTGAAAAAGTGACAATACATTCATGGATACATTCACACAGGACTTGATCTTGCATTTAAAAATATACGAGACTGCTTCTAATTGGTCTACTGACATTGATGAGATGCACTGCATGTCAGAAGTTTATGAACGTTTATGCAATGAAAACGGGCATCATTTGCTCACCCTCATATTGGAAATATTTTGATATTAACTGTTCATTTTGTCCTTATATTGAACATCAGTGGGGTCCAATGTTGTATTAGACCACAATGACTTTCATTTAATAGACAAAAACATTGTTCAAAATATCTTCTAATGTGTTCTTATCACTCAATGGATTCTATTTCATGTGGCTTAATGCTAAATAATCCCTCACACCAAAAACCTCTTTAAACCAAAAGACCTTCACATGTACAATTACAAATAGAAACAAGAAAAACTTAGAAGTTTGGAATCAGACACTCTGTGTGGACAGGCAAATTTCTTGTTGCTGGTACATTGTGTTACAAGATATTATGGTATGTTTTGGTTGGCAGTATATCCTTATATGAGGATAAGCATTGAAAGTTTTGCATTATAAGTGTTCTGCGCATATAAGAAAGACTTGTATGCATAAGTAGACAATGAGACCAATTAAGCTGTTCATAGTATAATGTAAAAACAAAAAAGAAAAAAAAATTTTTTACTTAAAAATGGCAGCAATTGTAGCCAGAAATTCACCGTAAAAATACAGTGGCAATGTTTCAGTCATTACAAAATGAAATATTGGTGTCTCTATTTCACAAAGTGATGTAATGTTAATATAACAATCTACTTGATCTACCAAAATCACATTTCTACCTTTAAATGTACTGATTCAAGTGGCCTGTCCATAAAACATGGTCAGTACTTATGTATAGATGGTGCAGAGGGTCATACACACAAAGATCGTCAAGGTAACACACATGGCACAAAAATAATGCAATAAATATTAATTAAATAACTAAGAAAATGTAACACAAAACATACTAATATTATTATCATATGATGTATCACACAGGGACTTTTGGGAATATCCATTTACAGTTTTTCACTGTCATTCATAGTTTTTTCCTTTTCTTGAAAGAAAGAAATATTCCATAAATATGACAGCATCTTTATACTGTATATCTTTATACTGTTAATACTGTAGCATCTTTATAGGTTACTTTACGGTGTAATTGAGCTGTGCAACTTATTTTGTCTGTAAAATGTATCAAACAAAACTGAAAAAGCTGGACAGAAAAGTCTGAAAACAATTTATTTATACTCCCATTCATATCTGCATCCAGAAAACAAAGCAGATGTGACAAATGCAATAGGAAGCCTTGATGAGGCGCTCAGCATGCAGACAGATATTGCTTTTGTTTATCCGTCCTCTCGCCATCAAACCGAGGCCTTGCTTGAAATACCACAATTTAGGAGATGTGAGAATTACTGCACATCAAACGCAACAGCTTCCTCTCAAACCCCCAAAGATCTAAGAATAGAGATTAACAAATGCAGAAGACACAGAGTGGATCTTTATACACACTTCCTCAAAGTGAATGAGACCTCCAGTGTTTATACAGACTGGAACAAATAGGTTGCTCCATAGCCCAGAGAAATCTCCCATCAGACACCTCTCCCTTGGAGCAGATCACATGATTGGCCACATCTATCACAACGACTTTGTTTGTGGGCAAAGAAATAGCAGTTTGACTTAATACAATTCAAACCCATGAGAGAGGGAACCGAGGACACACATGCTCACATACGCACTTGAAAATGAACAGATACGTCTACACCAGTGCAAAAGAAGGTCACAGGACTGACGTTTCTCAATTCAAAGACTGAAATACCACATGAAGAGCATTCATAAATTTGTGCCAAAACATGCCCCAGGTCATAATGGTTTGGCTGGTTAGCATGACCAGCTAGTAGATGCCATAAACACACTATCTGTGTTTAAAAAGAATCTTCCTTTTTATCAGTAATACCTCATTATATATCTTATATGCTTTTTGAATGCTTCTTAAAAGCGCAATGTAACAGGGAACATTCTCAGAACTTTGGCCAATATTCTAGCAAGGTTCTTTCAAAGTTATGAACAAATATCCTTCCAGTAACAGTAATAGAATTTCCATTAAAAGTTAATAATGTCCTTAAAATGAGAACAGTCAAAGTAACATTCCTGTAAAGTTCGCAGAATGATAAAATGGTATGTTTCACCCAAAAATTTTAATCCTGTCATTAATTACTTTCGTTCATCTTCGGAACACAAATGAAGATCTATTTGATGAAATGTGAATTTTCTATCCCTCCATTGACAGCTACACAACTGACACTTTGACACTTCAAAAAGTTCTTAAAGAGATCGTAAAACTAATCCATATGAATTAAGCGGTTTACTCAGAATTTTCTGAAGAGACATGATCGCTTTATATGATGAACAGAAAATTAAAAAATATATATATATAAACAGAAGCTCTGCTTGACACACAAGAACAAACCTCATTGGTTCTCGCAGAAGCTCAAACCTGCTGCGTAACATGAGAATGAACCTCATTGGTTCTTGCAGAGGCTCAAAACTGCTGCGTAACACGAGAATGAACCTCATTGGTTCTTGTGGAAGCTCAAACGTGCTGCGTAACACGAGAATGAACCTCATTGGTTCCTGTGGAAGCTCAAACGTGCTGCGTAACACGAGAATGAACCTCATTGGTTCTTGCAGAAGCTCAAACGTGCTGCGTAACACGAGAATGAACCTCATTGGTTCTTGTGGAAGCTCAAACGTACTGAGTAACACACGAGGATGAACTTCATTGGTTCTTACAGAATCTCAAACGTGCTGCGTAACACGAGAATGAACCTCATTGGTTCTCGCAGAAGCTCAAATGTGCAGTGTAACACACGAGAATGAACCTCACTGGTTCTCGCTGAAGCTCAAATGTGCTGCGTAACATGAGAATGAACCTCATTGGTTCTTGCTGAAGCTCAAACGAGCTGCGTAACATGAGAATGAACCTCATTGGTTCTTGCTGAAGCTCAAACGTGCTGCGTAACACGAGAATGAACCTCATTGGTTCTTGTGGAAGCTCAAACGTGCTGTGTAACACGAGAATGAACCTCATTGGTTCTTGTGGAAGCTCAAACGTGCTGCGTAACAGACAAGAATGAACCTCATTGGTTCTTGCAGAAGCTCAAACGTGCTGAGTAACACGAGAATGAACCTCATTGGTTCTTGTGGAAGCTCAAACGTACTGAGTAACACACGAGGATGAACTTCATTGGTTCTTACAGAATCTCAAACGTGCTGCATAACACACGAGAATGAACCTCATTGGTTGTTGTGGAAGCTCAAACATGCTGCGTAACACGAGAATGAACCTCATTGGTTCTCGCAGAAGCTCAAATGTGCTGCGTAACACACGAGAATGAACCTCATTGGTTCTTGCTGAAGCTCAAACGAGCTGCGTAACATGAGGATGAACCTCATTGGTTCTTGCTGAAGCTCAAACGAGCTGCGTAACATGAGGATGAACCTCATTGGTTCTTGCTGAAGCTCAAACGAGCTGCGTAACATGAGGATGAGCCTCATTGGTTCTCGCACGTCAGTGAACATGCTTGAGATTCCGTTTACCACAACTGATGTGTGAGTTGATGAATGTTTATATGTGAATAAAGGCCTAAATTCAATCTGCTCATCATATAAAGCGATCGTGTCTCTTCAGAAAATTTGGACTAAACCGCTCAATTCATATGGATCAGTTTCACAATCTCTTTATGAACTTTTTGAAACGTCAGTTGTGTAGCTGTCAATGGAGGGAATGAAAACTCTCAAATTTCATCAAAAAGATCTTAATTTGTGTTCCTAAGATGAACGAAAGTCTTACAGGTTTGGAATGACATGAGGGTGAGTAATTAATGACAGAATTAAAATTTTGGGGTAAACAATCCCTTTAAATTTCACATAACCAGGAAAATAATGTTTAAAAAATGGATGTTTTAATGTTCAGAGAACATTCAGAAATTTTTATAACTTCATTGGAATGTTATCAAAATTGGTTACACTTTATTTTATGGTTAGGATTAGGGTGTGGTTTAGGGTTAGTTGTATGTAATTATGCACAATTTAGAAATTAATATAGTAACTACATATAACGTGTAACAAGGACACTGTAAAATAAAGTGTACTGCAAAATTCTCCTAACGTTCTCCAGGTATTACAGATCTCTTTGGCATACACACACTGATAAACACACACACATACACATACACATACACACACACACACACACACACACACACACACACACACACACACACACACACACACACACACACACACACACACACACACACACACACACACACACACACACACACACATATATACACTCACCTAAAGGATTATTAGGAACACCTGTTCAATTTCTCATTAATGCAATTATCTAATCAACCAATCACATGGCAGTTGCTTCAATGCATTTAGGGGTGTGGTCCTGATCAAGACAATCTCCTGAACTCCAAACTGAATGTCAGAATGGGAAAGAAAGGTGATTTAAGCAATTTTGAGCGTGGCATGGTTGTTGGTGCCAGAAGGGCCGGTCTGAGTATTTCACAATCTGCTCAGTTACTGGGATTTTAATGCACAACCATTTCTAGGGTTTACAAAGAATGGTGTGAAAAGGGAAAAACATCCAGTATGCGGCAGTCCTGTAGGCGAAAATGCCTTGTTGATGCTAGAGGTCAGAGGAGAATGGGCCGACTGATTCAAGCTGATAGAAGAGCAACTTTGACTGAAATAACCACTCGTTACAACCGAGGTATGCAGCAAAGCATTTGTGAAGCCACAACACGCACAACCTTGAGGCGGATGGGCTACAACAGCAGAAGACCCCACCGGGTACCACTCATCTCCACTACAAATAGAAAAAAGAAGCTAAGATTTGCACGAGCTCACCAAACTTGGACAGTTGAAGACTGGAAAAATGTTGCCTGGTCTGATGAGTCTCGATTTCTGTTGAGACATTCAGATGGTAGAGTCAGAATTTGGCGTAAACAGAATGAGAACATGGATCCATCATGCCTTGTTATCACTCTGCAGGCTGGTGGTGGTGGTGTAATGGTGTGGGGGATGTTTTCTTGGCACACTTTAGGCCCCTTAGTGCCAATTGGGCATCGTTTAAATGCCACGGCCTACCTGAGCATTGTTTCTGACCATGTCCATCCCTTTATGACCACCATGTACCCATTCTCTAATGGCTAGTTTCAGCAGGATAATGCACCATGTCACAAAGCTTGAATAATTTCAAATTGGTTTCTTGAACATGACAATGAGTTCACTGTACTAAAATGGCCCCCACAGTCACCAGATCTCAACCCAATAGAGCATCTTTGGGATGTGGTGGAATGGGAGCTCTGTGCCCTGGATGTGCATCCCACAAATCTCCATCAACTGCAAGATGCTATCCTATCAATATGGGCCAACATTTCTAAAGAATGCTTTCAGCACCTTGTTGAATCAATGCCACGTAGAATTAAGGCAGTTCTGAAGGCGAAAGGGGGTCAAACACAGTATTAGTATGGTGTTCCTAATAATCCTTTAGGTGAGTGTGTATATATATATATATATATATATATATATATATATATATATATATATATATATATATATATATATATATATATATATATATATAGTTGCAGGAGTTCCTTTTTTTCAAAGTTACATAAAAAAAGTGTACATAAAAATGCTCATAAGAAGTTGGAGCTGTGGCATGATTGCTAGTGTGTTTGCTCAAGACATGTAAAGAGTAAAAAGCTGTTGTTTTCATAAGGAACATTTGAATATCGCCTGTTTCCTCTATCTCTTAGTTTTCTATCAGTTGCTACTTTCCTGCAAATGAAAGGCAAAAATTCCAAAACATAAAAAGAAAAACAGTAATCACAAAAACACCCATAAATATTATAGCATTGCTTGCTTTGAAAATATTAAGCTTCCTCAAGAGAGGCAATTTATTTTACATGATCAGGCACTCTTCTCAAGAGGCACAGAGAAATGTCAAAACCATCAGAAAGTAAAAGGCAAGAAAATAAATTATAATTTAAACATCTGGATGGTTCAAACATCTTTGGTAACAAAGAGTAAGACGGTTTGGGTTCATTAACATTTCTCTTCTTATTTAATGTCTTTTTGGGTAATTAATTCAACTCCAAAACCAAATACCCAAGAGAAAGAAGGTGTTTTTTCAGTAATAAAAATAAATAAATAAAATACATAGCAGTTGTTTGTGAGCAGTGACAGTTTACTGATGTCACTCATGGGATTCCAGACATCATTCAAGAGTCATTGTATTGTCCCCTAACACCCGATCATCATACCACAAACACAATATTTATTTAAACATTATAAAATGAATGTGCGTGTTTCATCTGGTAGAGGAATTCTTTGTAGACTGCAATGCATTTATAAAATATTCCTTGTGGGATGTTAGAATGGATCTCAACACAATAACACTTTGGGCCCTATTTTAACTATCTAACAATCTTTAACAATTCAGTCCACTCGCAAATTCTAGCATGTAAATAGTGAATCCGCCATTGTGCAAGCACAACTGGCTTTCAAAGGGAAAGGGAGTTTAGACTCTGATTGGTTTATTGCACGTTACACCCAAAACACACCGATGACTCATTAAGAGACTAGGTACAACCCTTTTAAACCATGCCCCGGGCGCACCGACCATTTTTTAATTAGCAAAAATAGATTCAGACACACCTTGCACCTGCGCCATGTGCTTCAGATCATTAAAATAGGGTCCCCCTCTCTCAGAGATCCAAGTGTTTATTTTTTTGTTTGTTTTTGCAAACTGTGGATAGGAAATTAATGAATATTCTTTTAATAAAAAACACACTCCAATTCATACTGATGTTTCCAAAAGAAAGGCTTTGTACAGACAGTGTGCACAAAGATCTAACAGAGTCTTAAAATCAAATAACCAAGCCTCCTACTACTTCTAGACAACTTCTTGACTTTTACTTCTCATACTGTGGTGAAGGATATTAGAGCCTATTATTTTATTTCATTCTCTCTGAGCCAATCAATAAATATTCGCTATATTTCATGAACCACAATGAAAAATGTTTTTCATCCATAACAGAAGATAAACCATGACATTACTCCCCCCACTCTCTCTCTCTTCCTCTTCCCTCACACACTTGCTGTTACTTCATTCCTCAGAGAGATGAGCCTCTCATTTATTAGCTCCAAAACAAAACAAAAAACACGCTTTTGTCTGTGAATGACAGTGATATTATTTTCTCTTGGTCTGCGTCCTGCATGCTCTAATCAGCCTTGCCTCCCTGAATTGATTTATTCAGATGTGTATCAAGCTGAGCCATCTTTGAACACTTCAATATTACTATATTTTCCTTCCCCTCCCTCTGCATTTCTGTTGTACTTCTCTTTGTTTTATTCATGGGCAAAATCAGCAGTGGTCATGATCTCAGCATAAATGTGTAGCTTATTCTTTCACTTGCCATTGGATGTTTTTTTCTTTCGACTTGTATCCCCATTTTATGCCTGACCTGCTTTTATGCAAGAACACCAGAGATCTAGATCTGCATTCAGTTTTGACAAGTACCCGTGAAATCTACTATGGCTTTCAAAATCTTCACATCTTTTTATCTTCTTTAACCCCCACACGTCAGTATGAAGAGTTGAATGCTCTGATAAATAAAGAACCGTGTTGCGTGTTCGACTGCAAAAGACTTCTGCTGATCAGGCCACATGTGGATATTATGAATGTATTTGCACTTTTACAACTCTACACTTGAAAAGTACAAAGAACGTGACAGTACATGAACGTAGATTTGCCTTCCCTATCCAGTCCAAAATATGCTGGGGAAAAATGGTTATGGTGCCAAATGTAATTCCTATAAATCCTACACTAAAAAAAAATGCTGGGTTAAAAACAACCCAAGTTGGGTTGAAAATGGACTAATCCAGCAATTGGGTTGTTTTAACCCAGTGGTTGGGTTGTTTTAACCCAGCAGTTGGGTTAAATGTTTGCTTAAAACAACCCAAACCGCTGGATTAAAAACAACCCAATTGCTGGGTTAGTCCATTTTCAACCCAACTTGGGTTGTTTTTAACCCAGCATTTTTTAGAGTGTACTGTATCATATTTGAATACAAAATTCTACGGCCTCTAAATTATCGACGTGATCAAAACTTTGCTGAAAAACTTCTACTACAAGCTTTTGTCTGGCTTAGTTGTCTGACTGATAGTTTATCTTTTTAGTATAATTTTAAAAACCTCCCCCCTTTAGATTGTGGCATTCTTGTCGTTTTGCTGTGAAATATTTACTGATTTTTCTACAGAAAACAAAAGAATGACTTTTATATTGTTAATAACATATTTCAAGATTGAAAACACACTTTTCTGGACTGAAACGTCTGTTTACTTGATTATCCACATATATATGTGGATAATCACACACACACACACACACACACACACACACACACACACACACACACACACACACACACACACATATATATATTTATTTATTTATACGTTAAAATGTGAGTACCATTTTTTTGGAGGAACAATTACTCTCAATCATCATTGTATTTCTTTGCATTATTTGTCTTGTACCCACAATAAAAACTACAGTGATAATAAAACTATTCATTTAAATATCATCTTATGAAGACATATTGTTTGGAGATAGAATGATAATAGATGTATGATATTTTTGCATTCTGTTATACTGTTATAAAATTGGTTGGCATTACTGGGAACGTGAGGTTGTTGATGTACAAAACATTCAAAAGTCTTCTTTATTTCATTATGGGAAGGGCTGGGCTCATGTTTGTGCTTCAAGCTTACAAGCTGTCACATTACATGTACAACACTGACATTTGTCATTTTCTCGTCAAAATGCATGCGGCTCCCCCAAATATTACACGACAGACTAGCCTTCTTCATAAATCTTTTTAAAGTCTTTTGATGAAGACGGTTGCTTTAAAAAAGCAAATAAATAAAATAATAATAATAAAAATAAAAATAAAAACTTTGCTATTGTCAGTAATTTGAAGGCAATTTGAATAATATTTTCACACTGACATGTCAACTCCAAATTTGCTTTGTAAACTGTAAATGCTGAACTAGGAATTCATTTCTTGCATGGCTGTACTAACAAGAAAAATGAATAAATAAACAAATAAAGCTACATGCATGCAATACAACAGAAAACTGAAGGATGTCTAAACTTTAACTAAACCTGTGTCATTGATGCCAAACAGCTCATCCTATAACTGGATTTTAGGCTTTTGACAAATGTTTGTTAAATGTGGTACTGTTCACGTGGTAAATTTACGTGGTAAATTCACCTTTGACATTACACTCTGCGCATTTCATATTTATATTCTAGCCCAAACAAACTTATACATAAACAAATGCTCCATTGCATTGCACACGGCATATTCAGAAAAATATCCATTTCATAGCACAAGACAAGTTTTATGATAAATTAAAAAAGTTAAATGTATGTAATACAAACTTTAAATCCATTAAAATCAGGAACACTGAATAAACGTCTTTATCGTGATTTATGAAGTAGGCATGTCATGTAATATTTGGCGGAGGCATGCATTTTGGTGAGAAAATGACACCTCAGGCCATTCTGTTGGGTCGTTTGTCCAGTCACATACTGTACGGACAATCTGACCCAACATGGCTCAGTTTTTCTGTGTATCTTGGTCTGTCGAGCAGCAGAAGTGATTCTACATAGGCTAGGGGTTAGGGGTTAACACCATATTTTCCCCCACGCCATGCCCCCAACTATGACACAACACCCACCTATAAAGATATAGTATAAAGCTATAATTGATTCACATTGCAAGCTATTATAATATATATATATATATATAGCTTTCCTGTAGCTCAAACAATAAGAGCATGGCGCTAGCAACGCTAAGGTCATGGGTTTGATTCCCAGGGAAAGCAAGAACTGACAAAATGTAAAAATGTGTACCTTGAATGCAATATAAGTCGCTTTGGATAAATGCATATTAAAAAAAGCTATAACAACCTGATGTATCAAATATGATACTCGACAAAACCACACATGTAATTTATTTATTTTTTTAGAATTTACAATTTAACAACCTTCTAATCCGACTGTTGTGGAGCATCCATACTGTACATGCTGGTTAGCAGGTAAATGTGAGTGTCTGATTTGCCCTTGCCTGGATCTGTTCTTCTCTTAAATCATTCACATTTTGTCCTGAAGAGAGAAAGGTAAAGACAAACCCTGAGGTCTACAGGCATGATGAAGTCAAGATTTATAGTTAAACAAGAGCTATATAAAACTCAATAGTCACAGTCGGGTCAAGTTGACAGATGAGAACACAGACACGCAGAATCAGGTTAGATATACCTTGAGGGAGTCATCGGATCGGTTTGTCTTTTATTGCTGCCCTGAATGCAGGCAGAGCTGGGACAAACCACAGATGCACTCTTGTGGTTTGGAGGTGCATGGCCCGTCTGTACAACTGCAATACAATCAAAACACTCTCGCAAGGGTAAAGTGCATTCCGAAATTTTACCACAAGGGTGCATTCAACAAATTCATATAAAGCTGTCTTGGGAAAGCTGCATGACTGTGATTTATGATGTTTTAAAATTGTATTTATAATCAAATGTTTTCTTTTAGAAGAAATAGAGAGTCAGTGTCAACTGATGTCATTTATACTATGCAGCACATTTTCATGTCCTCATTATATTGGACAAAATATTAAACACTTTTAAAGATGGTAATCATATTTTGTATTAGCCAGCAGCCATATCACCCTGTAGCCCAAGACTGAAGCGAAGCAGGGTTGAGCCTGGTCAGTACCTGGATGGGAGACCTCCTGGGAAAACTAGGTTGCTGCTGGTAGAGGTGTTAGTGAGGCCAGCAGGGGGTGCTCACCCTGTGGTCTGTGTGGGTCCTAACACCTCAGTTTAGTGATGGGTACACTATACTGTTAATAAGCACCGTCCTTCAGATGAGACGTTAAACCGAGGTCCTGACTCTCTGTGGTCATTATAAAAATCCCAGGATGTCCTTTGGAAAAAGAGTAGGGGTGTGACCATGGCATCCTGGCCAAATTTGCCCACTGGCCTCTGTTCATCATGGCCTCCTAATAATCCCCATATACTGATTGGTTTCATCACTCCGTCTCCTCTCTACCATAAGCTGGTGTGCGGTGGGTGTTCTGGCGCAATATGTCTGCCGTCGCATCATCCAGATGGATGCTGCACATTGGTGGTGGTTGAGGAGATTTCCCCTTCTATATGTAAAGCGCTTTGTGTACCCAGAAAAGCACCATATAAAAATAACAAATTATTATTATTATTATTATTATTATTCATTGTAATATATTTAATGTAATTTATATATAAAATATGATTTATTCCTGTGATCAAAGCTGAATTTTCAGCATCATTACTCCAGTCTTCAGTGTCACATGATCCTTCAGAAATCATTCTAATATGCTGATTTGCTGCTCAAAAAACATTTATTTTTATTATCAATGTTGAAAACAGTTGTACTGCTTAATATTTTTGTGGAAACCAAGATACATTTTCAGGATTTTTGATGAATAGAACATTTAGCATTACTTTGAAATAAAAATAAATAAATAATTATAACGTAAAAGTCTAAACAAACTTCCAAATGGCCAGTAAGTATATATATAATGGCAATTCATACATTAAGTTGAAATTTGTTAATCCAGCCACAGTTTAAATAATTACTAATATGTAATGTTGTGATTTAAGCACTAAATGGAGAAGAAACTCTAGCATTATCTGCGAATTTTGAAATACTCATGACAGCCTCAAAGTGATTGGCTAACTCTGATTTGCATAACATTTTTGTCCCTCCCACCTCTGCACCAGTGAACACGTACAGTTAATAAATACAGTCAATCCCAATCAGTGTGTTACTATGTGAATGCAGCCAGGCATATTCATTTAGTAAAAGTTACAGTTCAAAGGTACTGCATAACTGAAGCGACCCTGTAAATATTTAATTTAATTTCACCAGATAACGCTAATCTTTCTGTTCAGTGCCGAATATGAGTGCGTTTCCCAGAAAATCGCTAGGCATGTGTTGACGTTACTTCAATAGCAGCTTTACAAAAGTTTTCAATTAATCACATGGCTATAAATAAGTACTTCAAAGGTCAAGTTCAACCATCCAAACTCATTCCAGTAATGAAAGCAAATATATTTTCAGTTAAATTAAAAATATCTAGTGGAAAGCTCAATTAAAACAGCTCATCTGAAGAGCACAATAGGAGTGCCATCAGTGTGAGATGAGGAAACCAAAGCTCTGCATGCAAAAAGGAAGTGTAAGACAAAGGCCTCTTTAGCCACGCTTAAAATATGGCCATCTTGGAGAATTAGTGGAGGAGAATCTTTTAACAGACTACATTCTCCTGTTGGCAGTCATATTAGTGCTGTAACAAAGACAGTCTTGGGAGCCCTATTTTCAGTCTGTTAATTGAATTGTGTGGGAATTGTTGTGCTGAAGCGGTCCTGAAATAGGTGGCTGGTAGTGTTAGACAGTAACAGACATATGAGTTGACATTGCAAATTACACAACATAAGAAAAGGAAAAACATCTTCTCTCTCACAGCATACATCCAATCACATCCAAATTTGCATGCTTGCATTCCCTTGCCTGTGTGCGCAAACAATGACACACACGATTAGCTCAAACTCTCTCCCATTCTCTCCCATTCTACCAAAGCTTTGGTTTCTTCACCTCTGAGCTGTCTCAAGGAACAGCGGATTCCACTCCTCACCGAGATCCTTGTAAAATCCTGCTGCTATTGAGCAGAGCTTCGGTCCGATCCCACCAGCTCAGAAGTGCATTACAGCACAGCTGGATTGGGAGCAGGGCACACCGAGTGCTGTAACAGGACGTGAAATTGAAGCCTGGAAGCCTGTCAAAAGGTCTACAAAAGGAAAAGAGACAGGGAATGAGGAACAGGATAAGTCTGAGCCTTAATGCTGATGAGGGATTAAATCTGGCCATTGACTGCTGTTAAAATAATTATAAAAAAAATTCAAATAAAAGTGCTGCAGTAATCTGATAAATCTATGCCAGCTGTACTCTCTATTGCTCATGGAAACGGTCTGCAACCAGTAATCTGTGTTATTTTGTCAGGTTGAGTCAGTCAATTTATGTTATCACATGCCACACATAAGTTACCTGATAAAATATGTTTTGCTGTTTGGAGTATAGACCACCAATAATCTCTATGTATATAATAACAAAAGGTTTTATCATTTAACATATCATTTTTTTGCATTTATTTTAATTATCAAATACACTATATTGCCAAAAGTATTGGGACACCCCTCCAAATCATTGAATTCAAGTGCAGACTGCTTCTACAAACATTTGTGAAAGAATGGGTAGGTCTCAGGAGCTCAGTGAATTCAAGAGTGGTACCGTGATAGGTTACCACCTGTGCAATAAGTCCATTCATTAAATTTCCTTGCTACTAAATATTCTACGGTCAACTGTTAGTGGTATTATAACAAAGTGGAAGCGATTGGGAACAACAGCAACTCAGCCAAGAAGTGGTAGGCCACGTAAAATCACAGAGCGGGGTCAGCACATACTGAGGTGCACAGTGTGCAGAAGTCGCCAGCTTTCTGCAGAGTCAGTAGCTACAGACTTCCAAACTTCATGTGGCCTTCAGATTAGCTCAAGAACAGTGCATAGAGAGCTTCATGGAATGGGTTTCCATGGCCGAGCAGCTGCATCCAAGCCTTACATCTCCAAGTGCAATGCAACGCTTCGGATGCAGTGGTGTAAAGCACACCACCACTGGACTCTAGAGCAGTGGAGACGTGTTCTCTGGAGTGACGAATCACACTTCTCTGTCTGGCAATCCGATGGACGAGTCTGTGTTTGGTGGTTGCCAGGAGAACAGTACTTGCCTGACTGCATTGTGCCAAATGTAAAGTTTGGTGGAGGGGGGATTATGGTGTGGGGTTGTTTTTCAGGAGTTAGGCTTGGCCCCTTAGTTCCAGTGAAAGGAACTCTTAATACTTCAGCATACCAAGACATTTTGGACAATTTCATGCTCCCAGCATTGTGGGAATAGTTTGGAGTTAGGCCCCTTCCTGTTCCAACATGACTGCACACCAGTGCACAAAGCAAGGTCCATATAGACAAGGATGATAGACAAGGAACTTCACTGGCCTGCACAGAGTCCTAACCTCAACCCGAATAAACACCTTTGGGATGAATTAGAGACTGTGAGCCAGGCCTTTTCGTCCAACATCAGTGCCTGACCTCACAAATGTGCTTCTAAAAGAATGGTCAAGAAAACACACGGAATGGAATGGTTCCCATAAACACACTCCTAAAGCCTTCCCAGAAGAATTGAAGCTGTTATAGCTGCAAAGGGTGGGCCAACTCCATATTAAACCCTAAGGATTAAGAATGGGATGTCATTAATGTCATTAGGATGCCTTTGGCAATATAGTGTATATTTTGAGACAAAAAGCTTATGAATATACTTGTTTTTATACATTTTCCTTATTTCCTCAATTCTTCAATACCACTTCCTGCTACTGAATTTCTGCCCTAAACTTGAACCAGAGCCTAAAGGATTTAGGTTGAAAGATGTTTACATTATACTAGAACTGTGGTTCTCAATCTGCAGATCTGATTGCCTAAATTGAACAAATCGACTGATTAATGAACAAATTAAGTGGTTATGTTTACATTAATTTGTGATTAGACAGGATTATGCTATTTTAAATGTTCAACCTTCTTTAGTCAATGTTTGAGCATGAAAAAGGTCTGCAAAGTTACCAAGCACAAAGTCACTCCAAAGGGAGTTATTCTCTATATCAGTAAGCATTGTTTCTGAACTCCCTGAAGGAGTTACTGACAGACTGGGAACAATGTAAACAGTGCTGCAACAATGTAAAATATGTAAAAAGTAAAAACATATGTAAAAAATTGTTTTTTGAACATTCAAAGCATCAAAACTCACAAGAGCTGTCTTAAATGAGTTAAATAACATCTTAAATTAACTTTAAGAGTTGTGAGAAAATGAGATGCATGTGACAGCGCATCAGATCCACATCATGTGTGGCAAATCTTAAAGTGACAGCAGCATAATAAACCAGTTGCAATCAAAGTATTGCAGTATAAGTAATACTGGCCTTCATTCATAAAAAGATGCCATTACAACAAATATTAAAAATATACTGTCTGTAAGTTGTTTCTATATTAATTTGGAGAGTTACTGCAAAATGATTACAATATATATAAAAATATTAAAAACTAAAATTAAATACAGAAAAATGTGTGATTAATTAGTTAATTTTAACTAATGAAACTAATAAAAACCTATTCTAGCAGACCACATAAACAAAATCAAGATTTGTAAAAGGAATAATATGGCTATTTTAAATGTCTATGTGTTTTCTCACAGTTACTCATAGTTAAATATCACGGTATGTACTGTAAGTGTGTGGCCCAAATTCTTAGATAGTAAAAGTAGCAGTCTGGCAAAATTATGGATCAATTTATGTGATTCTATTTCAAGACTCTGATATAAATGGAGGGTAATTTGTACATTATTTGCTGTAAAACTGTAGGTTTCAGTTAGTTGGTGGTTTGCCCAGATTCAGGGTTTGAAGTACTTCGCTGGAATCGCTGAATCAAGGATACAGCTGATTGTAATATCTGTCGGATAGTACCATTGAAAACAAAACTGAAGACAAATCTACAGAAAAGAAATAATGCAACACCTGAGCAGGGTTGTAGTAAATCGATGGGAATCAATTGAGTTTAATTGAGTTTAAGCCATGCATCCTTATCCTGAGAACAAGTCCAAACTAGGTGTGACAGGAGAGCAGAGTTGTGAACAGTGTGAGCTTTGCTTACTCTGTTTCTTAAGTTGAGGGACAGATAATTATGACTGACACACTGCTTCACTCAGTGCATGCTCGTGAAATGAAACCCAGAGAAGCATGTAAACTCATTCATTTAAATGTTTGACAAGATATGCAGGGGTGTGAGAAGAAATGAGCTTATGCATCACATTCCCTTCACACTGGAACTAAATATTCACATACATTTTTAACTAAATTACTGATCTGCCTGCATTGTCACTATATGATAATTGAAATTAGCTGTATGACATCACAGTTTTCTCCAGAGCGGCTGTACAGCCGAATCAAATTCTGTTGCATTATTTTCCTGTTTAACACTGTGAAGCTGCTTTGAAACAATCACCATTGTAAAAAGCGCTATACAAATAAAGGTGACTTGACTTGGAACTTGCACTGGCTTAATCAATAGTTTAGTGTTGTGAATGTTATACGGAGACCAAATTATGCACAACAAAACAAAATAACAAAATAGAGCACGCAAAACAATTAAGTTTCAACGCACCTGAAATAATAGGAAGTAACAGAAAAAGCCCAGAATCCATGTCCGGTTGGGTTTCCAGTAATAATACCTCATGTGCAATATGAGTGAAAAACATGATGCATGTTTTCCCAGTATGCATTGCAGGTGTTTGTTTTATAATTAAATGTGATCGCTAAGGCAATTATCACTATCGCTCAACCCTGCAGGATGAGAAGACCATAAAAACAACACAAATTAAGAGTTACCAAATTAATGAAGAAACAACTTAAAGACAATATATTTGTAATACTTGTTGTAATGGCATTTTATATGGTGATATATAAGGTCAGTATCACTAATACTAATACTGATGTCTAACATAGAAACCCTAGCAACTGCATAGCAACACCCTGACAAGTACCAAGTGTAACCCCTCCTGTTCGAACCGCCCTGCTCTAAGTGGGACTCGAATTCGGGTCCGCCGGCATGAGAGTCGGACGCTCTAACAAGGAGGCTAAAGGCTGCAACCTCTAGCGTCAGTCGCTAGAGTGTCTCTTGAGATCAGAGGAGTGAGGTTTATTCGCACAGCAACTACTAGCTGGCCTCCTTTACACAAGCATGCACCCAATGCATGAAAAAAAAGTTTTTCATTGTGACATTTAAAATATAGGTTCATATTTTCTGTTTAACTTTGTAGGCCTACCCATTATTATTATTATTATTATTATTATTATTATTATTATTATTATTATGGCTTTTTCTCCTTTATGCTATGCCTGACTATAACAATTCAGACAACTGAGTGTCCAGTTTCAATTTGAACGAGTTTTGCAGCTATTAGACATTTTAAACTCATAAGATTCTTATAGGCCAATTAAAGATATGGCACAAATAAATATCACAAATATAAACAGTTCAATAGACTTCTGTCAAGCTTTTCACACCTCTGCTAATAATAAAGCCTTACATGTATCAAACAAATGTATATATATAAAAAAAAAAAAAACTCTCCCACTCTCCCAGTTCCGTCTCGCGGGGTGCTTCTCTTGTGAGTTGATTCAGATTCGCGATTCGCATAATGAATTGTTCAGACCGCTTTGCGAACCCGTTTGATATCAGCGAATATTTGAATGTGTTCTTCAGTTGCAAAAGTAACGAAAAGGTCTGGAGACATGCGAAAAATAAGTTAGTGTATTAAGTCGAGTAAAAGTAAAATACTTAATATAGAGTAGCTAAAGCATTTGTGTGTGTGTGTGTGTGTGTGTGTGTGTGTGTGTGTGTGTGTGTGTGTGTGTGTGTGTGTGTGTGTGTGTGTGTGTGTGTGTGTGTGTCAAAGTTAATGACTTGAATAAGTAAACATATTCTGTAGGCTGTTTTTCTTTACCGATTGGGGTAACTAAAGGAAGTCTCACTTGCACTCTTGATATCCGCTTGTGATGCTATATTACACGGCTCGGTACCCGCTACACCCGATATAGCCAATCCGCGCCACCGAAGCGTGTGCCCACCTCTCACCTTCATCATCACCATCATCCTCACAGTCAGAGCCAGACACCAGTCGAACAAGACACTCTCAGACAGACCTCATGTAGGAAGAGAGAGAGAGAGAGAGAGAGAGAGAGAGAGAGAGAGAGAGAGAGAGAGAGAGAGAGAGAGAGAGAGAGAGAGAGAGGGAGTGATACTTAAGCCAGCGCTTTAGCATTATTTCCCCCTCAGAATGGAGTGATCAGCATGATCAACTAGTGGATCCGGACAGCTTTTTCAGGTCCATGCTTGGATGTTTATATCTTTTCATCTCAGCTTTGAGTTTCATCACTGCAACCGGACACTTCCACTTGTCAAGACAGTCCAACCGCACCGGTATCAGAGCACATACATACATGGGGATCATCGCAGCATTGCCCGGAAGATGTGTATCACTGCTCCGCTGCTGAGATCTGTGTCGCCTGCGCTCGTCGTGGGATCGGATCCCTCGGTTCATGTCCCCGTGTCATTCCCGGTGAACTGAGATGGCTCTTTGCGCTGTGCTGCGACAGACACGCAGACCGCGGCAGGAGAATTGGACACATTTAGTTTTACTTACGACCTATTGCTTTTTTTGTGTATTACCACTGAAACAACTTTGCGCGTTCCCATCATCGCTGAGCGACTGTCAAACACCCACCGGGTGGAACTGCTCCGGTAAGAGACCCGAACACGCGGCTCTGTTTAACTCTCTCTCTTCAACTCTCTCTCAAACGCACCTTTGCGCGTATATTCTCGCAAGTTTGTCTGTTTTTAACGGGGTTACTAATTAATCATTGACCTGGGATTTTATTTAGAATAACTTAGCTAGCTCACACATATTAGATGTTTAGTCCACCTGGAGTCTTGGTCAAGCAGGGTCAATCATGAAAACATGTCTAATCCGAGTTGAGTGTTTGTGGTATACATTGAATGTAAAGAGATAAAAAAATTTTTAAAAAGTGTACTGCAAAATAATGGCCAAAAAAAAAACCGTCTTTCGGTTGTCACAAAAAAACAAACATGCAACATCACCGGTAGTCCGACTCACGAACAAATGACTCTTTTAAGGAATCGTTCGAAAAAGACTCAGCGACATCACAAATGATCGATTTCACCCAGCTTAAACGAACTCACTGAATTCTTCAGAGCAGGTACTAAATCAGCATTTGATTCACTTGAAATTGAGCATGTCGTTTTGTGCTACGAATCTGACATTTGAAATCAGTATTATTACTGACTCAGTCTTGCATATTTTGTATTTATATTTTAAATAATGACATTAAAACATTCAAAATAGAATTATGTCGGAAACACTGGGATCTATGCAAAACGAACCTGTTCGGAAAATATACCAAAACTGTCATTTTCAAAATGACAACAGATCTCGTCAGGCAGAAAAATAACTTGGACTTGTGTGTCAGGAAAAAAATGAGGGTGTAACAGCTTGTCCCTAGTATCCTCAAAGACACATATTTGTACCTGTTCTATCTCATAATGTATTAATAGGGTGCATATTATTACTTTAATGTGCTAATATGCATAAGGCATAAATGTGTGAGGGTGCTGCTCCAGGGACTAGCAGGTACAATTTTTTGTGTGGCTTGTCATCCTGAGAGGTAGCTCAGATTTTGAGGTACAAGCAGCGATTTTTAACCGCTAGGTTTACCCGTAGGAATTTGCATGTGAAATCTGTGAAGGCTATTATCTGGCCCCAAACAAGTACATCTGGTGCTGCTTTACTCTATATCAGTGGAGTAAATGTAGCACTGAAAGGGAGCGCTTGTCAGAGATACTTTGGGAACAAAGGCCCCGCTGTGCAATTATGTTTCTCTTTAAATAGCTGTAGGGGGGCAACAGTCTACAAGAAATCTATCTGTTGCACAGACCTACAGTGGTCTATGTGATGATTCAGTGCTGAACCTCCTTCGTAAAACAATTTACTCTCTATCTAGACACATCACGAAGGAATCTAATTAAAATGAATGGAATTAGAGTACAGCAGACCTGTATATTTGCTGTTGACATGTTCTTCTCTCCTCTCCCTCATTCTGTGTGTTGGGCTGGGCTCCGTCATATCGATTCCTTCCCATCGCGTAACCCCACCACAGTGCTGTCACACGTGTTGAAGGCAGAGCTTGATAAAATAAGCTGTCAGATAGACAAGCTGCCAGATGGCTGGCTTGACTATATTCCAATACAGATCTATCAGAGTCCATTACACTACAGGTCTTTTTGTTGTAAGCTTCTTTTCTCTTTGGCAGACTTACACAGTCATACACACTAGTTTAGGCAGGTCACACCACTAGTGAACTATTGAGAGCCCCAAGGAGATAATAAAGTGATTATTTGAACCCATACATGCTTGCTTGACTCAAACAGAATGGTACACTGCCAATCATTCCTCTTAAAGAGCCCAATATTACCTTTTTTGAATATTACCTTTCATGCATTGTGAAATATAGCTGTTTGTGAATGTAAAAGATCAGCAAAGTTTTAAAGATCAAAGTCACAACAAATAAAGTTATTGTCTCCTTAAAGGAAAGAATAGATTCTGAACTGCCGAAACGAGTTGCAAGCAATTGCACTCTCACTTCCGTAACACATCTACATTGGTTTGTAACAAATTTAGCCTATATTCATTGGCTGCCTGTGAGTCTACTTAGTACTTTGACCCACCCTCAAATGCTGTAGTTCAGTGGTTCCAAACCTTTTTTTACTCCAAGGACCTCTCCGAATCAATAGCGCAAGGATTATTTCCTGGACATTATCCAGTAATTTTACGGACATTTCCGTCAACCCTAAAACACAACGCAATGAAGTACAGGTAAAGCACCTGTAAAAAATAAATATGTAATTTTTGGTGTTTTACCTGTATTTTGAATTTTGAATAATGCTAAATATATTTGCCAAATGGGGAAATAACAATAAAACTTAATTGATAAAAACAATGGTTTGAAATCTCTTGGGATCATTCTCAAATCATACTAGAATAATGATCATAAAGTTTTTCACAAACTTGTGGAATTCATGGAGGACAAAACAAACATTAACATTTATTTTGTCACCCAAATTGGTATGCTGATAATATATTATTTTTTTAAGTATAACTATATTTTTAATTAAATTAGAAATGCAAAATGGAGGCATTTTAGCTAGTAGTCTCAGACTTTTGGACCCTACTCAAAACAAGTCTAATTATCTTACAAAATGTTTCCTCTCAAGTACTGTAAATGTATCTTGATTTAAGGATATTTTTACTGGAGAACAACACCAACATACAGAAAAAGAAGATTTCCTGAAAAAGGAGAGCACCTGACTATTGGGCCTTTCATCTGCAAATTTCTCTCTCCTTTAGACTGTGAAAGACCACAGGGATTAGTCTAATACTGCACCTCAGCGCTTTATTCCTCATTCCTTAGACACTCAGTACACGAGAGTCTATTTTGATTGTGTGTGTGTGTGTGTGTGTGTGTGTGTATGTGTGTGTGAGAGAGAGAGGGAGAAATAGAAAGACTATGAGAGTGGAAGGTCTTCAGGGAAAGCTTGTCTGAGCTCCTGGGCTAATGAGGAAGTTGTGGTGCCCTATTTTGGGTTTCTTGGGGTTTTCCGTTCGGCTCTCACTGTTTTATCCCGTCTTTAATGCCATTATTGAGATTTAATCCAGTAGAGCACAGGAAGGATGCCACTACTCAGTCAAGAAAAACGAGGAGGAAGAGAGTTCTTTCCTCTATTTATCTCTGTTCTGCCATCATTACTTGGCTCAGAGGAGGCATGACTAATGTATGCCGCCAGGAAGATGTTGCAGGGCTAATTGAATGGCTAACGCAAGAGTGTTTGTGATAAAACAGTAATGCTGCTTGGCTCGTTCAGGGAGAACGAGCGAGTTGGTATTGAATGGTGGAGTGTGAGTTGTGTACCTGGAGGTGAGCAGGAGAAATAAAGGACAGTAATCGGAGACGTCCCTCCAGAGTGCACGCTCATAAAGCTGAGTGGTTAGGAAGAGCACCATGTTTAAATATGCATGATGGCAGATGTTTCTGTTTTTCATTCTGAGCATTGTTATTTCCTCTGTTCTACAATTCCTAAACATTGAAACAAGCTCACACACCTGAACAACATGCAAACATAGAAGCGTTACCAAGGATTCACAGTCTAAACCTGTAAATAAACAGAAAGGTTTCAGTCTAGTTATGGTGTAAAATTAATAAGAAATATTTAAGATTCTTCACCCTTTCTAGGTTACTAATCAAAGAAGCAATCTTTCATAAATTAAAATAATCCTATTATGCTTTTTCAGATAATTGCTACCTTTCATATAGTGTGTAACGTTTTAAAGTGTACAATAAATGGATTTATTGTTCCCTAAAAGAAAGAACTGATTCTGAACTGCCTGAAACAAGTTGTCAGTAATTCTGCAATTCCTATACATAGGTTTGTTACAAATTTGCATAGGGCCATTGCCACCATATGGTCTTCATTGCGACAATGTCTACTTTGACAAGCTCCCAAACACTGTGGTTGTAGCTGAGGCCTGGAAGAGTTTGGTTTGTGTTGTCTGCTTAGCATGCACTTCCAAAGGATGAGGACACAGGCTTGAATTGATACAGTGAAAATTATGCCATCGTTACTGTTCGTATAACTCTATATACTGACATGTGCTGTCAGCAGTAGACCAATCACAACAGATAGGGCCATCTGACCAATCAAAGCAGAGTATGCAAAGGAGGGGTTTAGAGAGGCTGGATCCTTGTTTGAACTGTTTCAGACACTGAGGGAAAAAAAGGGGATGCTGCAATGTATATTATGAGAAAATTGAAGCGTTTTTCACCTTGGATGTATGTAAACCGAGGAGATTTACCAAATTTAGGAACCTTTAAAATAGCACAGTAGGGGCACTTTACGTAGATTTTTTTAATGACAAAGATCTACCAAAGCCTTCATATTTGTTGGATCAGTTTGCTTTATGACTCTCCTTTTGACCTAAATCTGTTTGGGCCTAAAGCCACAGTTTTATGTTCTTCAAATAATTACACAATTATTTGATGCATTTGCATCAAACAGTAGGCAATTATGCGGTATATCCTAGGGGTGCAAAAGATTTAGAACACAGCCCACAAATTTGGATGGGGTTGGAGCTGCCAGCTGCACAGAAACAAACATCAAATTCAGTGTTTGAACAATGATCCCTACGCACAACGAGCAATGAACAAAAGACAGTAGGATCAAGTCCAGTGCATTATGGGTGTAAGAACCCTACCTTTTTAGCAAAAGGGAACGCCACCACCATTATTCTCTGTTTGTCTAGTCCTGTAGTACCAATTTAAAACAAAACATTGTCTTTCTACTGCATAGACAGACAAGTTTTATTAAAAGCAGTGCCAGCTGTGATTTACCCTTTTAAAGTTAGCCAATGTACATAATTAGAATAAAACAATTATAGGAAATTACAAACTGAACTGGAACAATTTAGTGACTATTATGCTGGTGTATTTAATTCATATACTGTAAACTTTTCAGTTTAGAAATAAATATGCACACGCATTCACAAATGTATGCTGATGGGAAATTAGAAATGAGAAATCACAGGTGAATATTCACAGCCTCAGTGAGAGTGTGATTTAGGGTTAAATCTTGTCTCGAGATTTGATGCAAGGCATAGCTTTAAATTGCAGTAAATTGTCAAATAATTTATCTTGTGTAGTGTTATTCTCAGTGGCTCTCACTTTGCATAGTAAAAGGCTGTTTGGCGTAGGCTACTGGCAAAATGTTTAAAAAGTAAGTAAATACTTTTTGTAGATAAATTATTTATGCAGTCATTGCTCAATGAGAGCATTTACATTAACAAAATGCTGATAATTATCAACATCAGCTAGACTTTTTGAAGTGATATTGCTGTGCTGGTGAAAGTATGTTTAAGTATACATGACGTTGCTTAATCAAAATGACATTTTAAAAATATGAATCCTTTGGTCTGACTGAAATCATACACTATATTGGCAAAAGTTTTGGGGACGTCTGCCTTTACATGCACATGAACTTTAATGACATCCCATTCTTAATCCGTAAGGTTTAATATGGAGTTTGCCCACCCTTTGCAGCTATAACAGCTTCAACTCTTCTGGGAAGGCTTTCCACAAGGTTTCCATTGATGTTGGACGAGATGGCCTCGCAGTCTCCACTCTAATTCATCCCAAAGGTGTTCTATCGGGTTGAGGTCAGGACTCTGTGCAGGCCAGTTAAGTTCCTCCACACCAAACTTGCTCACCCATGTCTTTATGGACCTTGCTTTGTGCAATGGTGTGCAGTCATGTTGGAACAGGAAGGGGCCATCCCCAAACTGTTCCCACAAAGTTGGGAGCATGAAATTGTCCAAAATGTCTTGGTATGCTGAAGCATTAAGAGTTCCTTTTACTGGAACTAAGGGGCCAAGCCCAACCCCTGAGAAAAAAACCCACACCATAACCCCCCCTCCATCAAACTTTACACTTGGCACAATGCAGTCAGGCAAGTACCGTTCTCCTGGCAACCGCCAGACCCAGACTCGTCCATCGGATTGCCAGACAGAGAAGCGTGATTGGTCACCCCAGAGAGACGTCTCTACTGCTCTAGAGTCCAGTGGCGGCATGCTTTACACCACTGCATCCAGCGTTTTGCATTGCACTTGGTAAGGCTTGGATGCAGCTGTTCGGCCATGGAAACCCATTCCATGAAGTTCTCTACGCACTGTTCTTGAGCTAATCTGAAGGCCACATGAAGTTTGGAGGTCTGTAGCTATTGACTCTGCAGAAAGTTGGCGACTTATGTGCACTGTGCACCTCAGCATGTGCTGACCCTGCTCTGTGATTTTACGTGGCCTACCACTTCGTGGCTGAGTTGCTGTTGTTCCCAATTGCTTCCACTTTGTTATAATACCACTAACAGTTGACCGTAGAATATTTAGTAGGGAGGAAATTTCACGAATGGACTTATTGCACAGGACGCAACCTATCACGGTACCACTCTTGAATTCACTGAGCTCCTGAGAGCGACCCATTCTTTCACAAATGTTTGTAGAAGCAGTCTGCATGCCTAGGAGCTTGATTTTATACACCTTTGGCCATGGAAGTGATTGAAACACCTGAATTCAATGATTTGAAGGGGTGTCCCAGTACTTTTGTCAATATAGCGTACTTTTAAAGTGCATGCAAATATGCAACTCCACTTTAAAAGTATGTCTCCCACCCAACCATTGAAAATCTTTGGAATTGGTTTTAATATTGTAAAATCTGACATCTTTCGTTGGTAATTCTTAGCATGACAAAAAATTGCAACATTTCTACTAAACAAACATGCAATAAGCTAAGGATGT
Organism: Paracanthobrama guichenoti; assembly: GCA_018749465.1. Taxonomy (NCBI): domain Eukaryota; kingdom Metazoa; phylum Chordata; class Actinopteri; order Cypriniformes; family Gobionidae; genus Paracanthobrama; species Paracanthobrama guichenoti. Next base: position 9,870,443 of record CM031948.1, on the reverse strand, counting down.
TTAAAACTTTTAAGCTAAGGATGTGGACAATTTTGTCAAATTCGTCTAAAGTAATTCTGTATTTTCAGAATCATGAATAATTTTATTCTGGGGTTACCATTGTCCTGTGCATTGGGTTACCAGCATCAAGTCCAAGCATATTCATTTCCACCCCCAATGTAATACCAAATGTAGCATTTTAATCAACAGTACATTTTTTGTTAACCTTTTAACATATGCCTTGGAATATCGCAATAATATTGTATCGTGAGTTCAGTATCGTGATATGTATCGAATCGTGACATAAGGGTATCGTTACACCCCTATCAGGCAAGGATTTGTTGCTTATTAAAACAGAGATTTTCTAATGCAGAAGTGAGTGAAATCACATGAATACAAGTTAAAAATACCTGTAACATATTGTGTCTTTAAGGTCACTCTCTCAGGCAATATGTTCCCTCCATTTTCAAAGTGGTAAAAAGGTTGCTCTGCTTTGGAATGTGTGGAATTCATGTGGGCTCCTTAATTTGTTAAATTAGCACATGTAATAGAATTTTCTGCATTCTGGGAAAAGTTATGCCCTTGAAACGTTTCAGATATTAATGTGTGTATTTTTGTCGGTGTGTGCTCTCAGCCATCCAAACTCGCATTGTGACGTGATTCTCCAGATAAAATCTTGAGCGAATGTGATTTGTCTGGCTACACGAGACAGACAGGAAACACTGTTCATTCGATCGGTACTTATGGGCAGCTGTCACATGCAGCCATATGGCGGTGAAACCGAGCTCGACTCCCAGGGGCTTTGGGTCGATGCTCCACAGGTGTGCCAGAAGGTGCGAAGTTCAGTCCTTATTAACCTTGTGCACACAAACACAATATTCCAAGGTTACCTCCAAAAAAGTCACAGACAGAGCTGTGTCCTTCATTTAACATGAGTTCTGTTCCTGCTTGTCTATTTTTGAAAATGAAAGCCAACAAGCTCAATGGTAGATTAATGATGAGTGTATAAATACTACACTAATGGCCGGGCTATTCTTACTGGACCATCTGTTATGAGAGACAGGGTAGTGCTCACTTACATGCATTTGTTACCAACATGGCTACCATCAACAATCGTCAGTGACTGAACAGAAATCACTACTGAAATACTGAGATTTCACTGTATGGGAAATCTGTTTACTACAATGTAAAAAAATAAAAAATATTTCAAAGTTGATTATTGAAGTATGTTTTACAAAAGAATACTGTTTAAGCGTTTCTACCATGAAATCAAAATGAACAATTCTTGATTTTTTTTTTTTTTTTTTTTTTAGAATAGTGGAGTATTTATTCTAAAATTATTTATCCGTGCTCATCATTATGTTTTATTTATTTTATATCATGTTTTATTAATCTTTTAAAGGGGACATGAATTGAGAAATACAATTTTCCTTGAGATATTGACATACAAGAGGTCATCATACTATAAGAAAATTCTTTACGTTTCAGAGCTGAAAAGTTCCTCTCACCAATACTCCCGTTATAATAAATTAACCTCTTATTTACATCGTGTTTGCACTGTTAATAATGATGAAAGCATTTGTGAGAGTGCAGAAATCGCGTTACAATGATAAGATCACTGCATTCATGTGCTCAACATGTCTGTGAGCGGCTACAATGCTCAGCACTGCAACCTTTCATGCCACAATCTAAATATAATGCTATAATCAACATTTTTCACAGTTAGTTAACCTTGAGATCTGTAATAGTAAAAACGTGCTAAAAGTTTTCGAGTGAGTTCCACATGTAATAGCTATAGCTATTTCATATACAAAGATGTTAGGCAATCATAGCAGTGGGCTTTTACACTAAAGTCTCATAGCAGACACGGCCCTTAAAACAGTGTTCAAATCAGAGGGCTAAAATCTAAAATGCCTTTTATTTCTAAATTATGACAATATTTGATGTAAAACTCAAACTAAGAATATAAGTGCACCCCTTGAAACATTATAAAGCAATAAAATAATGCAGTTCATGACCCCTTAAATAAACAACATCTCTTCTTTGATGACGTGTTTACTGCTGTGAGAAGATCACATCAATAGCAAACCTCTATCATCCAATCAATTCCCAATTCTTGTTCATGAAGCCATTTCGCTCGTATATAACGTCACAACTTCCGTTTCATGCCGACTCTAATTCAGTGTGCTGCATACCGTTTCTTTGTAGGCTAATTATTTGTGAAATTTACTAGCAATTTCTGGGTAAAAAAAATCATGTAGCAGAGATGAAAGTTTTTTTGTTGTTGTTGTTGGTGTTCTAATTGTCAGAGGTGTCCAGCCATGTGTATTGGTTCACATGAGAGACCATTCACTTAGTGCAGAGAGAGCGTAGCCTTCCACACAACTATGGGTCACAATGGCCGACTAGTCATCTAACAACTAATTAAAAAGATTTTTCAGTTGCAATGCTTTAATTAGTATGATGTTAGCATGCTGTGCTGTAGCCTTTTAGTTTATACAGTAAAACACTCTTGGAAAAGCTGCGTCTTTGCAATGTAGCACACAGTAGCTTCTGTATTGTGACGTACATCAAAGTGAAACTAATTATCAAAAAAAAAAAAATGGACGTGACTTGGTTTTCATCCATCGGTTATTTATTGGATAGAAGCAGGTCTGAATGCGAGCTTGCAGTCCAATGTAAGAAAGGGACGAGGTTTATGCGTGTGAAATTATTGAAGAAATAGGGCATACGGCACCAGCGAGAAGTCTGTCATTTTACTGGAAGATCGAGTTATGACATTGTGATTAAAAATTAGAAGGTAAAATGAAAAAGAGAGATATGCATGGATGAAGTGTTTAAAATATGTAGTCAATAAGATTTAGAAAATAGGTTGAATTTCTATTTCATGCTGACTTTAAGTTCATCCCTGTTGGCACTGCCTGAACCGCCATACACATTCAGATTAATGCGTTTGGCTGTTGCATAGTTTCTTGCGCAACTGTTGTTAAAAAAAAAAACAATTAGTTCAACCTTTAAAAAAAAAAAAATGTGTCTTAAGATCCCTGCATTCTGTTTCATTCTGTACACCACAATAATCCATCTTATGTCAAAACCCTTAAGAAATATGACCAGTCAGGGTAAGGTGAAACTAAAACCTGCATTATTATACAGGGTTTGGTTAATCATGCTGACAACTCAACAACTAGCTGATTTTGAAAATATGTGGTTTTGTACATATTTACTTTTACAAGATACCTCCAGTGTCAGGAACAATTAGTTTGCCTGTTCAATATCATCTTCCTAGGACCCAGGAGGTAGCCATCTATAATGACTGATAAAACAAAAGTGTATAATACATATAAAAATGTATAATTGAGGGTATAAGCTAAGCAAGCAGGCTAATCAGCTAATGTACGGCTCCAAGTATACTAATCTTTTAGCTTCCAAACTCAATTAAGAAAACACAAAGAACAATAAATGTTTAATTTCATAATATTTAGCTTCATTAATATTATATGTAATATAATTTAAAAGACATTAATAGTCATAATAAAATAGTTCAGACAACACAATAAAGCAATTTTGTTGGATTTCTAATCAGGCACTGAATAGAGTAACCAATAAAAGTTATTTCAGCCAATGGAGTTCCTTTGGAACTAAATAAAAAATGATTAACAATAATGAAAAACAAAAGCAAGGATTTCTATTTTTTCAGCTGAAAAAGATGCATGTGATTTCACATTTATTTCCATGTTGAAAAGAAATCTTTTTAATGCTTCCTTTCCCGACATCTAAAAAATGTGGCACATTTCACTGTTTAAATATAATGTCAGCAGCAGTCTGGTAGCAAGAACTCACATTAGTGTGAGCTTTAGGTAATACTACTGCAGATGCTTGGTAGCTTTTGCACCCTGTGGGTTAATGATACTCAATCCATTTGCATATTCATTTATTCATTTAGCAGATGTTTTAGTTCAAAGCAACTTTGCCCCGAGTTCATTAGCACAGCATATGCAAGCACAGATTTCTTGTGATGTGTTGTTTGTCAGCAAATGTTCTGATATCTCTGGTGTCACCTTTGGTATACTTTCAGTTCTGTTGTTGTCGTTGTATTTCCTATGCCACTTCCTGTGTGATGTTCACTGTTCAGCCAAACAATGTAGCTAGCTAAGCTACCAAGAAAAATGAGCTAAGCTGAAAGCTTTGGAGTACAAACTTGCTCTGTAGTTTGCTATATCATATAATCATATTTGCAGTGGTGTAAAGTATTTGGGTAAATGTAATTAGTTACTGTACTTGAGTATCTTTTTGGCTACTTTGTAGTTGTACTGAGTATCAAAAATATTAGCAATCTTTTTAAATATTCATTTATCAGCCATCATAAATGATGATCAGAAACCGATAGTTTGGAAAATGCCTAATATCGGCCCGCCGATATATCAGTCGGGCTCTAGACTGCAGCCGGTGTTGAGGCTGAAACCAGCACATCCAGTGCAAGAAGGCTTTGACTATTTCATTTTACTTAACATTATTTTATTTATCCGCTATATTGACGAGACCGTTTTGAAGGATATTGGTTTACTTATAGCCTTTTTGTGCACTTGAGCTTAACTGAGACTTGACTGAAATGCTGTTTCATGCACACTGAGCTTTTTACTCTGTTAAAGACTTGGATTCCCATGCTAAACATGGACAAAGTTTCAAAAATTAAGTTTGATGTTTGATGGAGTATTTCTGTGCCAAAAATACTCCTTCCGGTTTCTCACAAGTTTCGGAAAGTGCGTTGGAAGCAGGCGGTGAGTAAAACTGCTTCAAATGTCTGTGTGTTGTTGGCTATCAATTTATCAATGGAGCATGCGATGTATGGTGTGTGTTTAAATACATTTGTTTAGTTGACCACTATAGGTGTCTGTTTGCTTATTGTAAAACCACCCCAAACAACAATACACAAAGAGTGGGAAAATATGTTGAACTAAATGAATTATTTCTTATTAAACCTAGGCACAACAGACAGACACCAGACACAAAGCGCACTTCTTCATTCCATTGTTTTTCTATGTGAACATGCACTAGTCTGACGTGCAAAACCGTTCCGCTTGCTACTGCTAACGTTAAGTCGCATACAATAGTCCATAAACCAAATCATGTCCTCATAAACCATGAGTAAACACACAAATGTTGTAAAACGAGCAAATATATAGTTACAGTACACACCACATTTTTAGGATGTCTCAGCTTTCAGACGCTCTCAATGCAATAGTGCGCGCTTGTCATTCTTTAGCTCCGCACACACGATACACCTCCAGCCGCTCGGTTTTCGGAAATACTCGGTACAGTGTATCTTTTTTTTATAAATATAATAAAACTAAAGACTTTTTGGAGATATGAAGGATGCAGTACTACTCTATAGATACTCAAGATTGACATGAGATTAACTGAAACTGAGTGTTTCACTCCCCCTTTAAGAGTTTTACTCAAGTTGTATTGGAATTGGTCACTTGAATCTGTACTTTTACTCAAGTATGATTTTCAGGTACTCTTTACACCTCTGCATATTTGTTCTCTGTGGTATAAAGTACTGCACTGTTGAATCTAACACCATGGCAAAAGGAAACATTTTAGCTGAGGTAATATGGATGTGCAGTCTGAATTGACTTAAAAGCTAACTATTGCAGCTTGATTCGACAATTAAATTTAGTCATTTTTAATGAGTCAATCAAAATGACTCACAAATGAGTCACACACAAACTCTAAAACATCTCACTTACACACTGAAATAGTTGGAGTGGTTACCAAATTAACATCTGACTCACTCGCTGAACCACAAGCCTTTACTTTCAGTCATATTCAATTCGAAATAAGAGACGCAACATACTGTAATGGACAAAGATGTTCTTCTGCTTGCGTACATTGACCTACAAACAGTACATTGATGTCTAAAGCCACTTTTCTCATTTCTGTTCAGTGCTTTACTTTATGTTGTGCTACAATGTAATGTCTTTGAATGATCTTTATTAAGGCTTTTATCAGCAAATATGTGGTTCATTAGATTAATTCATCAGCATATCATGTAACAAATTTTAATTGACTGACAGCCCTATTTACAAGCAATATCAGGAACAGGAATAACATTATGATGTGAATAACACTGATTATCTCTTCATCACGGCACCTGTTAGTGGGGTGGGATATATTAAGCAGCGAGTGCACATTTTGTCCTCAAAGATGATGTGTTAGAAGCAGGAAAAATGGGCAAGCGTAAGGATTTGAGCGAGTTTGACAAGGGCCAAATTGTGATAGCTAGACAATTGGGTCAGAGCATCTCCAAAACTGCAGCTCTTGTGGGGTGTTCCCGGTCTGCAGTGGTCAGTATCTATCAAAAGTGGACCAAGGAAGGAACAGTGGTGAACCGGCAACAGGGTCATGGGCAGCCAAGGCTCACTGATGCACATGGGGACATGCACTGGCCCGTGTGGTCCGATAAAACAGACGAGCTACTGTAGCTCAAATTGCTCAAGAAGTTAATGCTGGTTCTGATAGAAAGGTGTCAGAATACACAGTCCATCGCAGTTTGTTGTGTATGAGGCTGCATAGCCGCAGACCAGTCAGGGTGCCCATGCTGACCCATGTCCACCACCAAGAGCGCCAACGTGAGCATCAGAACTGGACCACGGAGCAATGAAAGAAGGTGGCCTGGTCTGATGAATCACGTTTTCTTTTACATCACATGGCTGGCCAGGTGTGTGTACATCACTTACCTAGGGAACACATGGCACCAGTATGGGAAGGCAAGCTGACGGAGTCAGTGTGATGTGTATATCCCTCAAAGTACTAATAATCATGAATGTAATAATCGTCAAGGAGATGTAATCATTAAATTCCTTATGTTTTTACTATAGTTCAAACTATAGTTTTTTACTATAGTTTTTACTATAGTTCAGCACAAAATCTAAGTGGTAATTTTTCATGTGAAGCACTGAATCCACTGAATATAATGAATGGAAATGGAAGTGACCCCAACACTGGAGTGCCACAACTCCTACTCTAAAATTCTCTATTGTGTTTGCGTTTGCAGTGTCATATGGTGTGTGTCGTCTTTCCCTTCCACTCAGCCTGCTTGTCTCCGGTTCATTATCATTCCTCACAGACTTACTTATTCTGAGACTTTGGCTGCTTGTCTTGTTTCAGCACCGCTGTATCACTCTGTGCCACCCCCCACACCCCCCTCCTCATCTCTCTCTTTCGCACACACACACACACGCATACCCACTCGTTTGTCTCGGCTAAGTAGTCTGCACCATCGCTGAGGATAAGATGATGGGCTGCACAGCCAGACACAACTGATCCGGCAATATTTAAATTTTATGCATGTCTCATCTCAGCAAGAGAAATCATACCGCCCATCTGTGCTCTGCGCTCTCTCACTCTCTCCCTTCCTGCATCTTATTTTCTCTCTCCTCTCATTAATTTGGGCTCGGGTCAGTTTGTCTACGAGTGTCATATACTTATAAAAATAGCATCTTTTACAAGGTTTTTCCAGACTTTAAAATAATTCCAATAATCCTGCAACTTGCCAGATAAACACTCCATATAGGTCTTTGTTTTTTTGTCTTTGTCTTAAGCACAGCATGATTTTTCTTCAGAAGAATTCAGTAAATATGAGAAGAGCTTAAAATATACAATTTATTAAAACGTATTTATTTTGTGTATTACAACGTTATGCGAAGTCACACAGTGTTAGCAAGATCAAAGCAAGCTTACTAAGCTTTTATATATATTTTTTAAATAATACGTATTATATTACATTTATATATTTCCAGTTCATACATTCAAAAGTTTGGGCTAGGTTATATTTATTAAAGTCTCTTTTTCTTACCAAGGCTGCATTAATTAGATCATAAATGCAGTAAAAACAGTAATACTGTGAAAAATTAATACAATTTAAAATTTACTTTTTCTACTTGAATATATTTTAAAATGTAATTTATTCCTGTGATGCAAAGCTGATTTTCAGCATCATTACTCCAGTCTTTAGAGTCACATGATCCTTCAGAAATCATTCTAATATGATGATTTGATGCTCAAGAAACTTTATAATTATCAATATTTAAAACAGTTGGGCTTCTTATTATTTTTGTGGAAACCAGTATACAGTTTTGTTCAAAGAACATTTATTTGATCACTTTTGATCAATTTAATGCGTCCTTGCTGAATAAAAGTATTAATTTCTATAAACCAAATATTTTGAATAGTATTGTACTTCAGTCAGTGCTGTGTACTAAAACCATATTGCACCTTTATTGTATTTAAGGGCTATTTAATTAGTGTTCAAATATATCCTTTGTGCAAAAGCACTTTTCAACCCACTTTAGTAGCGATCATGTAAAACTATGTAATTTGTAACAGCTTTTATGCACCAGAATATACTGTTTACAGTCACGTATACTGTTGGATGTGCAATTTTTCCCATATTTCCATCTCACAGTGTAGCATACTAGAATATTTTTAATGCCATTTTTTTGTCACCCTTAAAGAATGAAATAAAACAAAAAACAAATATTCATGAAATGTATTCCCATACAGTACACTAATCTATCCTTTAATTCAAATGAATTATATTACCTGAAATATACTTCTTAAAAACGTACTCTAAGGATTTCAAGAATATGATCAATACACTTAAGTGCACTTTTTTCACAAGGGTCAGTATGGTTCCACGTGTAACGTTATACAGTGTGACGTGGCTGCTCGGCCCATCCTGTTCTTTGACTTACAGATGGTGGAGCTTATGAAATATTCATTCTTTATCATCCTGTTCATCTTTGTGTTTACAGGGAGAAGCCTTTGATTTTTGTCTCAAGGCATTGAACAGTATATAATAGTCAGATATAGAGGTTGTGTGTAAGGTCAGATGTCACATATTTTAGGGTTTCGGAACATTGCTTCTTCTGAATCATGCTGATGGTATATCCGTCTGGGTCTTACTTTTGTTTGGTGTGAGAGAGGGTTCCCTTTGAAGTGTATTTAGCAACATTGTAAACAGGTTATTTTCCCTTAGTGTGTGTGTTGCCTGCTGTATGCCTATATGAACTTACCATTTATGTTGACAGACAAGAAGAAAACCTCAGTCCATTAAGAGACATCCTGCCCACATTCTATACAGAGGTCTGTAAGCTGGGCTGTTATGACCTCAGACCAGACACATGCTCTATTTTATCAAAGCAGCTTTTGTAACAGAGTATCTGTTGTTTGCTTCTGCAGTCGTGATATGCTTTAGCTTTAATATCCTCTTTCCAACTTGGAACCAAAAGTCCTTTTGTCTCGAGGAAGTAATTCTGTGAGGTTGTTTCACACCAGTGATGTGTTTATTCAGTTTTAATGAACTACAGTGCTTCATCTGACCGCCGGTGCACTTAGGGGAAAGATTGTTGGAGATGTTGAACCGATATGAACTGATTATGAAACATCTGGTTCCATTTTTGAGACATTATACGCTAACTTGGCTGCTAAATGAGATCCTGTGACCCGATCTAACTGGTATTGTCATATTATGAACAAACCCAAATTTGTGTGCAAAAGTAGTTATTGAAATAAGAAATGTCAGTCAATTCAAAAATTATATCAAAATTATGTACAATCCTAATCTAATATAATATATATATATATATATATATATATATATATATATATATATATATATATATATATACACTGACACATATATGTATATGTACACACACATACATATTTATATACAATACCATTTAAAAGTTTTAAGTCAGTGATGCTTAACAAGGCTGCATTTACTTGATCAAAAATATTAATACTATTATTAATATACTAATAAAATAACTGTTTTCTGTTTTAATATATTTAAAAATGTAATTTATTCCTGTGATAACTGCTGATAATCCTCTATATTCCTCTATTCATACTGATTTACTATCTTTTTATCAATACTTACAACTTTTTATGCATAATATATTATATTTTTCAGGATTCTATGATGAATAGAAAGTTCAAAAGAACAGTAGTTATTTGAAATACAAATCTTTTGTAACATTATTAAATGTTTACTATCAATTTTGCCATTTTATTGCATTTTTGCTGAATAAATGAATTAAAAAATCTTACATGTTTTGTACAATATCTGTTTGCAATCTATAACCTATATGTGTGTGTGTGTGTTTCATGACAGGATTTGAAGAGCAGGACACAGATCTTTTTCTGTGTGACACAAACACGTGCAAGTTTGATGGCGAGTGTCTGCGAATTGGGGACACGGTGACGTGCATCTGTGATTTTAAGGTAGGAATCAATGCTCCTCGATTATTAACATTTGCATGCTTTATTAGCACCACGCGTTGAACGTGTGACCGTGTTAAACACCACACGCAGAGTAAACAAGCTGTCACCAATTAAAATACGCCTTCACATGCCTTCTCACAGAAAACACACACACACACACACACATTCTCTCGCTCAGTCAGAGTGCTCTGCTTCACTCAGACATCATGCATCTGTGTCTTGTTGCAGGCCAAGCTGCATCACTCAGGTAAATAGCATTATCTGTCTGCTCGCACAGTGCGCGGGGTGGGATTTCCTTTGATGCATCTGCTCGATCGCCCGGTCTTGCTCGACACAAAGATGCCTTGTGCACTTAAGAAGGGTCACGCTGCATTCATTTCTGCCCTTAATACAATTGAGCGGCACTAACGCTAGTCTGGGGCCATGTGAGTGCCTCTAGCTGTGGTGGGGAGGGTTATCGGTTAAGTATCATGCGCAGCGAGAGACGGTACCCGCCGCTTTAAGGGCGTGTGTGGGGATGCCCTATTCATGCGGTTGGACGCTGCTGCCCAAAGCCCTGCCCTGCCTCCAGACTCCTAAACTGAAACTGGAATGGGAGAAGTGTGTGTGAGAGAGATGAATGGATGTGATTCGCACAAGTTCACTTACTGACACGCTATTGATCCAACTCTCATACTCAGAGACAGAGCGAAGGACAGAAATGGAAGGCGGTTAGCCTCTTTCTGGACCACTAGCTACACTAAATGGAATTGCAATCTATTTGTTTGAGTGACCTGTTTTGTTGAAGGCATAAAAACACTGGCACTTTCAACTGGTGTTGATTTGGGGGCAGGACTACCTGTTTGTCCAAACAATGGAGAATAGGGAGTGTTTGAAACAAATTGTTGAATTTTACATGGTGCCTTATAAATTCTTAAAATGCATCCGAAACATATAGCTATAGACCAACAATTAATAAGTAATCACAGATGGAAAGCAATAACACATATTATGTAAACACCTCTTTACTAATACACAGTACCGTTCACAAGTTGGGGTCTTTTGAAAGAAGTATCTTATGCTCACCAAGGTTATGTTTATTTGATCAAAAATACAGTAGCATTGTAATATTGTGAAATATTTATTTAAATTTAATATGCAGTTGCAAGAAAAAGTATGTGAACAGCTTGCAGAATCTGTGAAATCCAAAGCGACTTACATTGTTTTCGAGGTACACATTTTTACATTTTGTCAATTCTTGCTTTCCCTGGGAATCGAACCCATGACCTTGGCGTTGCTAGCGCCGCACTCTTATTGTTTGAACTACAGGAACCCTCTCCAGCAGTGACTGTGTGATTTTGAGATCCATCTTTTCACACTGAGGACAATTGAGGGACTCAAACACTACTATTAAAAACGGTTGACACATTCACTAATGCTCCAGAAGGAAACATGGTTAATCACATTTTCATAGATTCTGCAAGTGGTTCACATACTTTTTCTTGCAACTGTATTTTATATTTGAATATATTTTAAAATGTAATTTATTCCTGTGATGGCAAAGCTGACTTTTAAGTCTTCAGTTTCCTTCAGAAATCATTCTAATGCTGATTTGCTGCTCAAGAAACATTTCTTATTATTATCAATTTTGAAAATCCTTAAAAATTTGGTGTAAATGGCACTATAAACCCTAACACTCAAAATAATTTATTGGTTTGAGTAGAGCCAACTCAAATTAAACAAATTAGAACTTTCTTTTGAGCTTGAGTTCAGAGTAATCTGAATTGTTTTACTGTTTTGAATGTTATGAACTTGTTTCTTTTAATTTAGACTAACTTAAATTTAACTGAAACTGGGCTAGGATTTCTGTTTCCCAGCATGCTTTGCCATGACACTCAAAGGGACAGTAAATGACAGAATTAAGTGTTATATTGTTTTTCTTTTCTTTTCTTTTTAAGGTTAACATTAATTTTTTTAATGAATAACATTGAAGATTTAGATTTCTTTTTTTTTTAGGGTCACCATCATGGTGATGAGTGGAACATGAGCTTACTTTGAGAACAGATATATTTTAAATGCATTATATTGCTGTCCTCGTTCAGCAAGTGCTACGCTATGCTAATGCTACCAAAACATTGTGTAACCAATTAGCAAGGTGGCATTTATTGAATTAGCTAGTTAAAGCTAGTCAAGTTTCCACTACTAAAAATCAGAAATCACATGATATTTTTAAGTTAAATGTATGAATTAGCTTACTCAAATATTTCAAGTTCAGAGCAATTAAAATGTGTGATTCCAAAATAAAAATCTGCAAGTTCTGGACAGATTGGCCCAGTTTTTTTGAGTTTTGCCAACTTATTCAGGTTTACAGTGAGTAATACTTTCTTTTTCAGGATGAATAGAATTTCAAAAGAACAGTATTTGAAACAGAAACCTTTTGTAACTTTATAAATGTCTATAATGCGACCTTTGATCAATTTAATTCATCTTTGCTGAATGAAAGTATTAATTTCTTAAAAAAACTAATCTAACTAATCCCCAAACATCTGAACTGTAGTGTATATGTGAATTTAAAATACCTGTGTAAATCTTTGAAATATCCTGTGTGTAGTGGCTGTCATTTTCATCTGCATAAAAGTCAAGCAAAATGCTTTTTCTTCTCTTTAATTTATCCTTGCACTCAGGCCATCTGTCTCATAGAGTGTGAAATGTCAAATGACTATGTGCTAGTGCCAAAGCACTATATAATATCTGGTCTGGCATGGTTCTGAGTCTGTCATGTTCCAATTTAGAAAAGAAAAAACACTGAAAAACATACACTGACACATTTTAAATTACACAACTCTGCATGTAACTGTCATACAATAAAGGATCTGAGAGGGGAACCAGTACAAAAGTAGCATTCTTGCACAAAGCTCAAATCAGTAATGGAATATCAGGATTGGAAATGTACTGGTTCGAGAGAACATTTTATACAGTAGGAACAATGTCCAGTTTTCTGTTGAATGCAAAGTTGTTGAAGAATAAAGGTTTTCCTTTTCTCAAATAGGATATTTTATTTTTAAGGATACTTTAAATAAAAATGTACTAGGAAACGTCATCTCTCTTATTTTAATGAAATATACATTTGTTGTATGTATTCAGTAGCGGCTTTTACTATGTTTCACCCGTTTCATTTGAAACAGGCCTCGCATCAGTAGGGTCCTCCGTCCGCTTGCGCTCGAAAAAGAGCCCCACCCCCCACCCCCAAGATGCCATCACAGAAATTAATGGGGGCTTGGGGCAAAAATGCCACCCAAAAATCAAGATATATGTGGCAACAATTATATAGAGTTGTGTTTTCCTGAATATCAGCATGATCGTGTAGTCAATTTCAGACTTCCACTACTTACAGTAGATCTGGGTTCTTCATTCCTGGTACTGGAGAGCCACTTTTCAAAGTTTAGTTCCAGCTCTAATTACTGTTGAACGCACATCAATAAACGAATTAAGATATCTAGGTTTGCATAAAAAAAACAACCAGGTGTTGCTGGAACAGAATTAGTACTAAACTACTGAAAGTGGCTCTCCAGGACCAGAAATGAGAATCCTGACATAGATGAACACACATGACCAGCCACATTTACTATAACCTATTGGATAAACAGAAATATGACCTGTCCGATCATGGAGATGTCAACAGGATAAAGGCTATTATTTCTAAACATTACTAGAACTAACAATATGAAAAAACAAGGAGGCTGTGGAAGGATGGGGCAATTTTGGATTTATTATAATATTCACCAAAGCATGTTACTCATTTCACATGCAAAAGCTTTTTTATTTTATTTTATTTATTTTTTTTAAACATTGAAGTATTAAAAAAGCAATAAATAAATAAAATTAAAAAATAAATAAATTAGCAATTTCGAGGGTCAGAGAGAATGTGGAAAATGGTCATTGAAAATAAAATTATAAAGAATGTATTAAATTAATATGGTGAAGAACAAAGGCTGTTGAAGGATGGTGCACATATGGATTGAGTATAATATTCAGCAAAGCACTGTTACATATTTCACATGCAAAAAGGGTATTGAAGTCATAAAAAATAAAATAAAATCAACAATTTCAAGGGTCAGAGAGAATGTGGAAAATTGTCCTGAAAAGTGGAAATAAAATTATAAAGAATGTATTAAACAAGCATTTTACATTTACAATTAGACTCTGAATTAGAGTCGGGTCATCACTGAGAGAATGGAACTCTGATTTGCTGTTCAGATTAATGAATCAGTCAGTGCACAAGAATAAAAGCGAAAGTGATGAAAGCAAGCAAAGAAGTCATGATGGTACAGACAGAAGGTTTTTGTTTTAATTTTACTTCATCTTACTTGAGCCAGGGCTTCAGCTAGGAGGGAATGTAATGTAAATTGGGGGAGAGAGTGCTATTGACACAAATTTAATTTGTGGATGCATGGATAATATGTTAATTTTTCTCAATGAAAAAAAATCTTTCTCAGCTAATGTTGTAAACTATACAGGGAACCCTGCCAGCTGGTACATTATTATTAAAGGTTAATTAAACTTTGTTTTGCATTTAAGGAAGTTTTTATAATACTTAAGTTAATAATAACTTTTAATGACATTAGAGTAATAAAATATAATTAATATGTAATATTTTTTTGTACTATAACTGGTAGTTAGGAGTAAAAGATGATCAGTTTGTGTGCACTCCTGTTAGCTTGAATCGAGGCTACAGTGATATGTCATGCCATTTTAACAACACACACACATACACACACACACACGCGCATTATCTTTATGGGGACTCTCCATGGACGTAATGGTTTTTATACTGTACAAACTGTATATTCTATCCCCTTACACTAACCCTACCTATCACACAAAACATTTTTACTTTTTCAAAAAAAAACCATGAGTCAGTATGCATTCAGGGATAGAAAAACATGAACACACACACATACACACACACTCACACTCAGACATACAAACATGCACACACATGTTGGGTTTCCATGTTTTATGGGGACTTTCCATAGACTTTTATACTGTACAAACTGTACAGTATTTTCTATCCCCTAACCCTACCACTAAACCTACCCATCACATAAAACTTCCTGAATGTTTACTTTTTTTTTAAAAAAAACATCACTTAGTATGATTTATAAGCTATTTTCCTCATAAGGACCAAAAATATCCCTACAAGGACAAGAATTTTGGATATTGCCATCTTTGTGGGGACATTTTTCCCCTATAACGTAGGGTTTAACACACACAAACACACACATTCAACATCCACAGACGGAGGCCATCACCTTGGAAGCGATATGAAGAACTGAGTGCTTTAGCTCAATACTGCTAGCGATAGCTTCCATTAGGAACCACTATCACAGTAACATAACCTCCACACACACAGCAACATGCTAACCGACTTTTTCCCAGCCCCTTTCCTTCCCCTCTCTTTCTTTTGTTTCCCCCACCTACCAATTCATTACTGTATCTAAGAGCTCTGATGAATTCATGTCTTTCTCCAATGCTTTTCTTTGTCTAGAGTCAGATAGTGTGTGTAATTTGACAATATTTTTGCAGCGATTTCCCAGAAGTCATGTGGAGTCATCTCTAATGTATTAGAGACTTACAGTATAAGATACTCGGTTTTCATACAGTATTGTGCTCTTTTAATTATGGGATACAGTGACCCCTTTAGGTAATCAAGGGAATATCCCTTTATTTCAAGTATGCTAATTATGTTTTTTTGACAGCACTGTGCTACACTTTAATGTGTTCCTACAAATCGAGTTTTCTTTAAAGGAATAATTGACTAATGACCCTAATGACATTCTGAACCTTCTGTAAAAAAAAAAAAAAAAAAAAAAAAAGAGCCTATTTGATTATACTTAAAAACTTAAGTTCAGTTGCTGTCTTAAATTTCTTAAGTTAATTTTGTGTACAGTGTAGTGAACATCAGTTAGGATGGCATTCCAGAGACCAGTTTATGGCAAGGCCCCTCTCTAACTACCGGTGTGGAAGAAGATGTGCCACACTGTGACTGGACCCTTGGTGAATGAACATAGACAAATGTTCAGCAACATCAGATAAGATGGCAAGACAACTGCCAGACACCTCTTACATGTCAGGAAGGGGGGACCTTCTGCACCCACCACCACCAAGGAGAGGACTTCTCATTGGTCTACAAGTTGACCACCAAACCTAGGCAAGAGCCGCCTTAAAAATTCCTTCAGGACTTCCTGGATGCAGCAGCAAAAGAGAGGCCACAGAGATCTATCTAAATCCATTCATACACGTTTGGAGGCCTTAAATGTATATAAACGGCAACTCATCCACTTCATCTTCACACAAAGCACAGTTTATGTTAATGGTTATTGGCTGTAAACACAACAGTCAACGGGACAGATCCATTAACAGATAAACGAATGCGTGGACGATGACTTAACCGTTTCTTATCATGTTTGGTCTCTATCTGTTCCATACGATGCCTTTTATATTTTAAAAGAGGTTTGGTAAAGAAATAATGCATGGGTAAAACATTTAAGACACTGTTTAACCACTTTATGCTATGCAAATGAGTTCCACACTAGGGTGGGCAACATCGTGGCTACTTTAGACCCCAGTGGCCAATCACACTCCAGGATCAGAAAGGCGCCGTATTTCAATCTCCTCCTCATAAGAAAGGGATAAATATGTCCCCCGGGTAGACACACCCTTGTTCTGCGTTTCTAATCTGATGGGGAA